>JAQHUG010000531.1:348550-369864 GCA_028555095.1 Dicrostonyx torquatus | reverse complement strand
CATTACAGATGGTTGTGAGCCACCATGTGGTTGCCGGGAATTGAACTCAGGACCTTTGGAAGAGCAGGCAATGCTCTTAACCACTGAGCCATCTCTCCAGCCCTCTTTGCAGCTTTTACAAGACTTATTTAACATGTTTATCCCTACTTCCAAGGGCCTGAGCACTGGGTAGGGTGAGGACATGTGAAAAGAGAAGTCTACAATCAACAAGCAGGGCTCTTAAGAGGTCAAGGGAGGGACATTTGAAGAAGGACAATGGGCCAATTGGCCAGAACTCAGGCGAGTGGGTTTATCTCCCAGGAGTTGGATAATCTAGATTCCACCATTTTCTTATTCCAATTGAAATTGCACCCATGATCTTATAGACAGCAGGCCATGGGACTAGGAGATAAAAATTCTGAGAAATGCCACTTGGTGGGCAAACATTTACAGTCTTTTAATTTAGTTTCTCCTGTACTAATGTTTCTGCCAAAGACACCCAAGGGAATTCACTTCCCCTGTAAAGGGCTCCTTATAGAACGTTCTAGGGTAGGCTTTATCGACTGTCCTTCCCAGCAAGCACTAAGTAGAAAAAGACGCTTTGCTGAACTAATCTGTGGTCTAAACTCAGTTTTGAAAACTGCTTAAATATCTTACCAGAAGCATTCAATCAGGTAACGAAATTAAATTCTTCCTAACTCAGGCTGTTTGTACTGTCCTAACAGACAGCTTCTTGTTTGACATAAAAATGAGAGATTCACAGTAAGAGTTGTTGAGGCTGTTGGTTAATACATTAATATTTTTTCTTTTTGCTTGTTCTCTCCCCTCCTGCCCCCACTTGAGACAAGGTCTCTCTTTGTAGCTCCAGCTGTCTTGGATTTGCTCTGTAGATAAGGCTGGCTTAGAACCGATAGAGATCCACCTGCCTTTGCCTCCCTGGGATTAAAGGCATGGTGTTTAAACACCATACCTGTTTAATATTCTTTTCCAAGTGCAATGCAAATGGCACCTGCATTCCCTTCTTGGGTGGAACTTGAAGGCTCAGTTTAAAAAGAGCATTAACAATTCTGCTACTTAGTGGAAACTGCAAGTAGAACATAGAGGGAAACCCGCTGTCACTTCTATCTTAATTGTGACTTGAAACTGCAGCTATGAAGGGAGGGAAAGGGGCACTAACTGCTCCCTGGCTCCACTAACCAGCAATAGTTCTCTATTAGTATTGTCTCAGGAAGCCACAGCTGGGTTATAAAAACATTCAGAGAACCAAAGTCTTCCTTTAAGAGCCAAACTTTAATACAAGACCTCATCATAACCTCAGCAGAAACCTTCATCTGAGGATAATTTTCCTTTATATTTAGAAATACCAATTTAAAACAACTTGGGGGAAGCAGAAGTAAAGAATTACTGATACACTCAACACTTGGATAGCTCTCAAGACATTATTCAGAGAAAGGCAGTAAATTTCAAAAGGTATAATGCTAAAACAAAGATATTTTAAAAGTAAAGTTTTGTTTATGTAACATTTCTTAAATGATAAAAACATTCTGATGATGGGACTATAAAGGGTATGGATCAGAGGGTTTTAGGTTACTGGAAACTATGTGATATAATTTCATGGGTATACACAAAAAATGCAAATCAATGGTACACCTCATGCACTCAAGTATAAAATTCAGTGCAAGAGACTTGGTGTGAGGTCCTGGGCTCAACCCCAGTCTGCCTCTTCCCACCAAATAACAACCAAAGACAATTAAAAGTTCTATGGTTCACTCAGTATCGTGCCTAATGTCATTTCTCGGTTTTGAAACTTACTATGACCATGTAAAAAAATCGTCTTCGGGAGACACAGGGTAAAATGCATACCTGAGCCAGATGTGGAAGGCAGGAGAAATCTGAAGCCAGCCTAGTCTACATACTAAGAAACCCTGTTTCAAAAACAACCCTACAGCTGAGGATGTAGCTGGGAGGTGGGGCTCAGTAACAGAGCCCATTAGTACACGGGAGGGCCTGGGGTACAGGGGGTACATTGGAACATGATCTGCTGCAATACCTGATCTTAGGGATTTTTTTACTTCTGTTTTAGGCTCAGTAACACAGAAGGAGCCCAGCCTTCCCACTAAGCAGCCACTTCATAACTGGGTCATATAAATGCTACTGTAATTAGCTGCTAACAGGAAACAGATTCTTACAGTTATTAGAAGCCCCAAAGGTCATGGCCAGTGGTGCACGTCTCTAATCCTACCTAGCACGTGGGAGGCAGAGGCAGGTGGATCTCTAAGTTTGAGGCCAGCTTGGTCTACAGAGCAAGTTCCAGGACAGCCAGGGCTATACAGAGAAACCCTGTCTTGAAAAACAAACAACCAAGTAAAAGAGATCTCAAAGGTCTGGCTTTCTTAAGTGCCATCAATACACACTTAGTCCTCACATCACAAAGGAGGAGCAGAGCTAAAATAACTTCGGCAACTGTCTGAGACGCTTTACATCTAAGAAGGTGCCCACTGAATTCATGCTATTCAGATGCTTTAAGGTCTCAGGAGGCTGCAAGGTTCCAGGAAAAACTGCAATGTCACTTTCATTTTCCTTCTCAGGATGTCGAGTAAACTCTGCTCTTCCAGTTCGGAGGCTCACTGCAGGATCTGGTTTAAGATTCCTTAGTGAAAAAGCAGGGTCTTCATTCAGCTGCTCTGTTGCTCTTGGCTGCACAGCCTCATTTGTGATATTTCTCAACACTGGCATATCTGGGTGCATGTCCTCAGAGCTACAGCCAGAACACTGAGCTATTTCACAGGCATTCTGAGAAGGTGCTTCCTGATGACCAAATTGCGCAGGTCTGCAAGCAGGGTTTCTGTTCAACACATGGTCCATCTCACTATCTGTGTGGCCGGAAGACTCTTCATCCTCACTATTGTCATTGCTTTCTAAGAGCCCATATCTCTTCATGTATTTTTTGGTTGCAAATGACATGTTGCTTGGTGAAACTAAGCTAAGACCGACCTTGCTTTTGTCTGAATTAATATGTAGAAGGCCAAAAGATGGGTCACAGTTATTTTGGTTTGATCGTGCGAGAGATAATTGTGACAGCTGATTTTCATTCAAGTATTTCAGAGCTATAGCATTTGCCTCCATGCTCAAATCCACACCAGTGGGACTTAAGCCGCTCATGCCAACATTAGCAAATGACATGTAGTTTAATCCAGAGATCACT
Organism: Dicrostonyx torquatus; assembly: GCA_028555095.1. Lineage (NCBI taxonomy): Eukaryota > Metazoa > Chordata > Mammalia > Rodentia > Cricetidae > Dicrostonyx > Dicrostonyx torquatus. Next base: position 366,680 of record JAQHUG010000531.1, on the reverse strand, counting down.
GCTTCCGGGCTGATGCATGCCAAAACACTATAAGACACAAAAAGTAAGCAGCTTTTAACCTTATTTTAAGCAGTAAGAGTTTCATTTTGCAAAAGTAACAAAGGTTTCAACTTTAAGCTTACTGGGGCGTTTTTACTGACTACTCAGACTTCGTCCTCATGGGCAGACACACATTCAGGGTATACATTATAACTCGGAGGTAACTGCTATTCAAAGACTGACTGCAGACTACTGGCTGGCCAGTTCAGTGTTTTACACCGACAGCATACATGTAGGATGACTATCATGAATGCACTACCAAGCCAGGTGTGGTGCTGCAGGCCTGCTATCCCAAACCTCGGGAAGCTGAGGCAGGATAATCAGTTCAAGATCAACTTGGGCTACACAAGAACCTGTCAAAAAGTGTAACAAAACAGAAAGAAAGAAACAAAGAAAAGAAAGAGTAAGAGAATGCATTATTACATTATCTAATAGTTACCCACTAATGGGATATTAATCATGCCTGTAGTCAGGAAGAGGCTGAGGTAAGAGAACAATGAACCTGGGCTGCATAATGAGTTGCTCAAATAAACACAGCTGTGCATAGAAAGCATGGGAAACTTGTGAATTCCAAAGGGTATATGTAGTTTTTTCTCATGCTTTTTTTCTTAAAGATTTATTTTAATTTTATGTGTATGAATGTTTTGCCTGTGAGTATATATGTGCATCACATTGTGCCTGGTACCCTAGTGGAGTAGGAGGGTTCACCTGTATTTCTGTGCTTTGATTGGTTAAATAAAGACTCTGCCTGGCTTGTAAGATAGGTCAGCCCTTAGGTAGATGGAGTAGACAGAACGGAAGTTCTGGGAAGAGAGAAGGAAGTGTGCCAGTCGCCATGAGGCTCCCACCGCAGATGGACATACCGTAGAACCATCCGGTAAGTCACCCCCCTCGTGGTGACATACAGACTTTTATAATAGGTTAGTTTAGATGTGAGAGCTAGCCAAGAAAAGGCTGATGATGATGGGCCAGGCAGAGTTTAAATGAATATAATTGTCATGTGGTTATTTCGGGCATAAGCAAGCAACCAGTGGCTGAGCGGGCCAGTGGCTGGGGGCTGGGAGCTGGGTGCCGAGAACACAACCCACACACCTCTCCTCTACTTACAACACCCTAGGCCAGAAGAGAGCACTGGATATCCTGGAACTGGACAAAATACCACATGGTCACAGATGTCACAGGGTCTCTGTCTTTCAGTTCAGAAATAAAACTGTCAGGGTTTTTGAGATGGCTCCCTTGGTGAAGGCACTTACTGCTGAACCTAATGATCACATGGTAGAAGAAAAGAACAGACTCCAAGCTGTTCCCTGGTCATGTACACACCAGCACACACAAACACACTCACAAACACACATACACACGAGGGTGGGGGGGAGGGATAGTGAATGAGCAAATAAATAAACAAATAAGTGAATAAAAGTATTTTTTTAAAAAAATGAAAACCTTCAAAAATGTTAGCCTCATTCTCCTATAATACTGGCAAGGATTAAAATGAATATAAATATGTGGCAAGCAATGGTAAAACACCTATTATTATAACTTTAATTTGAACAAGTACTTGCAGAATGACATTTATTTAGTATTGATTTAAATTGTACAGAAGAGATTTGGCCTAAAAGTTCAGTGAGAAAGGATGAGGGTTCAATATCTTATAGTGCATGGGCAAAACAGAATATTATACAGCTATCAAAAACATGAGAAGGGGGCTGGAAGATGGCTCAGTGGTTAAGAGCATTTGCTGCTCTTGCAGGGACCCAGTTCAGTTCCCAGCCCTCTCCCAAATAACTGTTCTAGAAGAATACAAAATAAATGCTTAAAGTAACCATGAATGAGACAGACTGAAGAGTTTGAGGGAACAGGAACTTTGGTATTTTATCTTATATTGCCCCATACTGCTTTAAAAAACAAACAAACAAACAAAACACTTGTTTTTTAAACTAGGAAATTTTGTTAGTTTTTCTAGTAACAAAAGCAATTATCAGAAAATTTACGAGTTTAATAATTTCCAGATTTTATCCTTGTTGTGGAATATTACTTTAACTAGGCACAGATGTGTTGCATTTGTTTAACTACGTGAAGGTGTGTTGCTGTTCTGCCTTGCCTGGCTGAGGCACCTGACTGGTCTAATAAAAAGCTGAACAGGTGGGGCTGGTGGACAGAGGGAATAAGTAGGAAGAGAGAATGAGGGAGAAAGAAAGGGAGACCCCCAGGGTCAGTCAACCAGGCAGCTCCAATCAGATGCGAAGTAGGACATACAGAATGAAAGGTAAAAAGCCCCAAGGCAAAATGCAGATAAAGAGAAACAGGTTAATTTTAATTTAAGTTATAAGACCGAATGGGACAAGTATAAGGCCAAGCATTCATTACTAATCAGTCTCCGTGCTATGATTTTCTCTTGGCTGGTGGCCCAAGAGAAAACTTGCTACATATCCTCTTTTTAACAGGTGTATATATGCTGAGGTCGTCTCTGGTAAAGAGGAATCTAGACAGAAGTGTCTAATAGTTGGCTGCACACTACCAAAAGGAATGCCCATGCTTTCTACCAGCAGTGTGTGCAGCTGAACACTAGAAACTGGCGCATCTCCACTATCTCCAGGGAGACTTTCAGACACTGCCAATAAAACTCATTTCTCTTTCCCAGTATTCTGTTGACAACTTTATCTAGGAAAGATACCACTAAAAGAATAAATCAACAGAGCAACCATCCTCAAGTGACTTTTCTATGTAACCTCATTCCACTAGAAGACTGGAAAATGCAAAGATGATATTTGCATTCAACAAATAACAAACCAGCAGACCGAGGGGCACGCGCACGCCCTCCAGGAGCGCGGAAACACACTGCCATGCATTCATCCTTTAAAACTCAAGTTACCTGGCATGGTCCACTTTCTGGGCATTTTTCTTCACTTTAGTGGGGGAATCAATTTTCACTCCCAGGCTCCTTAGCTGTTTAATAGTTGCACTGAGCACACAGTCTTTGTCTACTAGCCCTGAATTGTGCTTTTTTTTTCTTACATGGTGAGTATTTTGGGTTTTGGTGCATTCATGATTGATAACTACTGCTTTGGTAGGTGGTTGGTCAATTTCTTGAGAGGAGTTATTAAGTAGGTGGTTCACTTTACCCTATGGAAAGAAAAAGAATAAAAATTAAAAAATTTAAAAATCACTAACAAATCTTAAGGTCTTTTTAAAAATAATTTACTCATTTATTTATATGTATGTCTGTGTGTGCGTGGGTGCCTTCAAAGGTGGACTGTAAGTGGGTGTGAGCCACCTGACCTGGGTGCTGGGAACCAACCTCCAGTCCTCTCAGAGAGCAAGCTTTCTGAACTGCAGAGCCCCTTTTCTAGCCCTCAACCTTAAGATTTCAGGATAATGCCACAAGGAAGGCTAAATATTATCTTGCCAATTTCTATAAAGTATCTAGTATACTCGCAATTATACGTTTGTCTTTTCCTCCTTCCTTTCTTTCTTTTTTTGAGACAAAATTTCAAGGCTGACCTTGAGCTTGAGATCTACTCCTCTCTGCTCACTGAGTGCTGGGATTAAAGGATGAGCCACCACAGCAGCTGGCTTATTGTTTACTTTTAAATAGGAGCCCATCCTAATGATTTCATCTGATCTTACAGAAAAGAAGAGATCCACTTAGAAGCCAACTGTGAAGATGAGTGTGAGGGATGAACATGAACCTATATGAAGTTCTTTATCTATTTAGTTTAGTTTTTTGAGACAACTATGTAACCCTGGCTATCCTGGAACTCACTATATAGACCAGGCTAGCAAAAAACTCACAGAGATCCACCTGACTCTTGCCTTCCAAGTGCTGGGATTAAAGGAGTGCACCACCACACCTGGTTGTATGAAATTCTTAAAGAATGAAATAAAAAGTATTATTAAAAAATAACAGGTCTAAGAGTAGATACCTATAATCTCAGTCCCAGAAGTCACAAGTTCAAGGTCAGCTTGCAGTACATAGTAAAACCCTGTCCTCTGGCCTCAAACTTTACAATAAAACAAAAAAGCAAAATAAAAAATTACTAATATACTTAACTCACTCATTTCCAAGTTGGCAATATGCTTCTTTAGGTTATAAAACAGACTTTCTTGCTGTGTTTGCAATTAGGCTCTTTTTCACATTTTATAAAACACCAGTGACTTAAGGTACCCTGAATTCATGACATTCAAGCTAGCATACAAGCTAGCACTAGTCTAGGACCAAGCAGGCAAATAACAAATACTGTGTGCTGACGACTATACAGAACTTAAACTAAGCTAAATGCTTATTAATTATATGCTTATCTGAACTGAAATTAGTTAATAGTATGATAAATATTCCACTGTTTTCAAATTCCTCACAAACAAGTTGCTTGTCTTTTATCTATCCCCTAGTTCCAACTATAGAAGAAATTTGGCAGAATAGTAACACTTATATTTTTGATATAAATATTGCTTTTTTCTGGCTAAGTATCTGATGACTAGAAAGCTTACAATTAGTTATCAAAATTTATGAAAATCTTAAAAACTACACATTGTTAAATAGTTGAAAGTGAGTTTATTTCAAGGTTTCAATCAATTTAAACCTAGGGAAAGCTTAACTAGTATTTCCTATATTAAATAACTACCTCACAAAAGATGAAATGGTCTACACTTACCAACAAGTCCTGGTAAATTTTCTTGTTATCTGCTGGAAAGTCAGGCTCAACTTTTGGTCCTTCTGGTGATTCAGCGCTGTTACTGGCTCCCTCTGTTGGCTCGGTCTGTAAGCACATGCTCACACTCTCAGCCAACAGAGCATTTGGGAAAAACACAGGCACATCAGGTTCTTTTCTCTCCTCTGAAGTATTGCTGGAAAGGACATGCAGGGAAGAAAGTAGTAAGATCTAAGCAGCACTTGGTTTGTATATTTTGTTTGTTTATTTGTTTGTTTTTTGAGACAGGGTTTCTCTGTGTAGCCCTGGCTGTCTTGGATCTTGCACTGTACACCAGGCTGGCCTCAAACTCAGAGATCTACCTGCCTCTGCCTCCTGAGTGCTGGGATTAAAGGTGTGAACCACCACTCCTACCACTGCCCAGCTGTATATTCAATTCTTAGCAAGGCAAAAAAATATCATCTTGACAGGATGCTCATAAACCAGACCACAGTACTGTTTTATTAAGTTACCTGTTACCAATTTATTAAGTTATATGTTGTCCCAATTAAGATGACTTTCATTGAAGGCTAGAAACAAGGTGATATTGTCTACATTTGATGCAGCAAAACCTTTTAGGATATCTAAACATTTTAAATATATAATTTGCTCACTTCGAACTTTAAAATAGAATTGATCCTTGCCAACTTAAGGTTCGCACGCCACAATTATTAATCACATTATTTAGTTGATAGCATTTCTTCTTTATGCTTTTATTTTTTCTACTTTATATAGAGCATTTATTACCTTCAAATTAAAAAAAAATGACTGGAGAAGCATTATAAGCTCATTTCTTGTTAGCACACTAGCCGGTGGCTCTTGAAGAAAATAGAGAAAAGCAGCTAGATATGGTGGCACAGGACTGGAATCTTTTAATTATTTATGGGTTTGTATGCCTATGTGAGTTTATATGCACCATGTACATGCAAGGGTTCAATGAGGCCAAAGGAGATAAAGCCCCAAGGAACTGGAATTCTAGATATTGTTAGATGTCTGAGCTAGGAAAAGAACCAGGGTCTTTGCAAGTTCAGTTAGTGCTCTTAATCCCTGAGCCACCAAACAGTTATTTTTACATTATGTGTATATGTGTGTGACGGTATGTGCATGTGTGTGTGGGCACCTGTGGAGGTCAGAGCCACCACTGGATCCTCCTGTGGCTTGAGTTACAGACCTTTGTGAACTGCCTGATATGGGTGCTGGGAACCAAATTTGGATCCTTGAGACAGCAGTAAGAATTCTTAAATTCTCAGCCATCTCTCCAACTCCCATAGGCATAGTCTTGTCCCGTAGGAGACAGAAACAAGAGAATCTTGAGTTCCAGGTGGCTAACAACCATCCCAAGATAAAATCAGAGTTGTTTCTGGCAGTGCTTGCCCATTTTCTATCACGTGACTTCACTTAGGTCTTTGTTCGGGGCACATCACACACACACTTTGTATTGTGTACACTCATCACACCTTGATACTTCAACGGAAGCTGTTGAAATGCTGTGGTTCAGATCCAAGATTACTGTATGTTATAAACTACAGTGTTTGTATTGTATATACAAGGTTTTCTGTTCCTATAGAAACATAATGGTTTAAACAAAGACTTTTCTTATTATCCTTCTTCAACGTGTAAGTATTAAATTAGCATATTTTTGGATTGTATTGTGTTGGAAGAGTTGATTTTGAAATGACCCTAAATACACTTGTCATTTTATATGTTTATGTGCAGTGGTGTTCTCAGCACTGACCATTAAAAATCAAAACACTTCAACATGTTGAAGATATGTTGGGCGTGGTAGTTTATACCTTTAATCCCAGTGGATCTCTGAGCTCAAGGCCAATCTGGTCTATAAATTAAGTTCCAGGATAGTTTTTGAGAAACCTGTCTCAAAAAAAAAAAAAAAGTTGAAGGTTCTGTCTCTTATAGTATCAACTATTCTGCCAAGATTTAATTCTTTACATAAAACAACCACACCCATCTCATTACTATAATATTTTGTTTCTATATCACCAAATGTCTTGCATACCCTTTTAATATACATATATCCAGAGTCATGCTAAAATTTCTCAGGTGAAAGGGATCATTTGCTAGCACAGTATCAGCTATACATAGTGGGGTGTCTGTGACTGTGAGTTTTCCTCATCTACTCCTATTCCCCCGCTGTGTCCCAAACATCTGACTGCAACTAATCATGCTAAGGAGCTTCTTCACCTAATAACTGAACCCTCTAATGCAGCCTTTAAGGTTTGTCTGTCTCTCCAAAAAACAGATGGGCAGTGGTGGTGCACACAAGGCCACCCTGGCCTACAGAGAGTTCCAGGATAGCCAGGGCTACACAGAGAAACCCTGCCTCAAAAAACCAAACCAAACAAACACCAAAACCCAAAAACCATTGTCATCCAAAAGCCAGGCATGGTAGCTCACACCTGCCACAAGTTCAAGGGTGGCCTGGCTTATACTGTTCTTTCTAGGGCATCCAGGGCCACAGTGTTTTTATTCTAAGGGAGAAGCCATGAGGTGAGCAGCTGGGCCCTGCCATATGTGTCAGAATCACCAAAGGCCCACGGCAATGGAGCCAGCTGCGAGGACTGAAACCTCTGAAACAGTGCACCACATCACTTCTCCTTTAACAGCTTCTCGGTGTTCACCTTCCACAAAACGCTGGCTGCAGAGCTGCAGACACTGTTCTGACCATTTTAGATATATCAACACTTAATTCTCACAGTAACTTCAGTAGATGCCTTTACTATTCCCATCTTACAAGTGAGAAACAGTCAACTAGAGACTGTGAAAGCAGTCTACGGCCATATCGTCATGACACAAATTGGAAGCTCAAACCAGAGTGTGCTCATAATCAATGGACTACACTGTGTGCTCAAGAATTTAAAAAGATTTAGCTGTGTCTAAACTAGTAAATAAAAACAAAATCTGGAAAAAATGATATGAAAAACTTTAAACCTCAAAAAATGTAAGATGAAAACAAAAATGTAACGGATGATTCCAATGTCAGTACTCTCAAAACCATCCAAAGCATGGCTTCATAAAATTGCTTTAAATAAATGCCTTATACTATCACTTTCCATTGGGAAGGAGTAATCAATAACCAATTAAGCTACATAGCCAACAAACTTATCTTCAGAGACTGCTCCAACACCACAAAGACTGATCTAGCAGATGTTCAAGGAGGCCCAGAGCATAGAGAGCTAAGTGCCACCGATGAATACTGAGCAGCGAAGCCACAGCATGAGCCAGCAGTCAGCCAGGGTGCAGAAAAACACAAGTCCACCATGCACAGAGCTGGAAATGATTTCTTTTTAGGACAGGGTCTTTCTATATAGTTTGTGCTGGCCTATGCTCATGACTGTCTTGCCTCCTGTTCTAAGTGCCACCATATCTGGCCTAGAAATAGTATTGATTCTAAATTAATATATGCTGGAAAAAAAGGGACTAGATCTATATCTTGTTAGGTGTTACAATCAATAAAGCTGATTAATTGTTCTGAAAAAGCAATTAGCTTCAGTCTATCAGTTAAATTAGTTCATTTTCTGAAGTTAGAAAACTATCAAAGGATTGGAGATTTTCAGATTTGAAAACCTTAAATCTGGAAAGTATTCTTTAGTTTACAGAATTAAGTAAAAGAAGGGGCTGGAGAGATAGGTCAGTGGTTAAGAGCACTGGCTGCTCTTCCCTGGAAGACCTGGGTTTGGTTCCCAGCACCCACATGACAGCTCACAATCATCTGTAACTTAAATTCCAGAGGACCTGCTAATAATGCTGAAAATGTTCTTGTACTCTGTAAAGATTTGTCACTCATATTGGTTTAATAAAACACTGATTGGCCAGTAGCCAGACAGGAAATATAGATGGGGCAACCAGACTAGGAGAATTCTGGGAAGAGGAAAGGGAGAGAGGCAGTCACTGACCAGATGCAGAGAAAGTGAGAGAAGAATACCTCACAAGAAAAGGTACCAAGGCAAGCGACTAAACACAGATAAGAATTATGGGTTAATTTAAGTTGTAAGAGTTAGTTAGTAATAAGCCTGAGCAATAGGGAAAGAGTTTATAAATAATATAAGCCTCTGTGTGTTTATTCAAGACTGAACAACTGTGGGACCAGGTGAGACAGAAACATCCTTCTACAAGGACTTGATGCCCTCTTCTAACCTCTGCAAGCACATGAGGCACCTACATACAAGAAGGTAAAACATTCACTCATAAAAATTAATTAATTAAAAAAGAAAATAATTCAAGACAGATAAAAGGTAAATCATGGTTCATTCTTTGAGTTTCTAACATTTATCGAAATACAACGTATACAGACTTCAGGCTTTTTCTGTCAGGAAACATTTATTTAGAAGCTAACATGAGCTGGACATGTTGTGTATACCTATAATCCCAGCCCTCAGGAGGCTGGGACAGGAGGATCACGAGTTCAAAGCCAACTTGTGCTACATATCAAGTTGTAGGTCAGCTGGACTGACTGAATGAATGAATGGCTAACGTGGGGAAATACTATGTCAAAGACAGAGAAATAAATATGACCCAGGCATTTAATTTTGCTGGAGAGATGTATGCAAAAGGTTTTTAAATAAACTGCTACTCATATGAATTTTTAATTGAATCTGTGATTTAAAACAGTGTTATAAAATAAAAACACATTTCTCTTAGCATTTTAGTATATATTCATGAATTTAACTATTACATAATCAATAGTTAGGAATACTAATTAGTATCACAAGGCCTTTAACCTGAAAAACAATCTACTGCTTGTCGCATGCTATTTCAAAGAACACTTGCTATATTTTGACAAGATTACTGAGTATCTAAATTACTCTAATTTAGTAGAAAATTTCATAATGGAAAAACTTCAAATATAAGTGAAAACTATTTAACAAAACGCTATATACAGCATTTTTAAATTTACCATTTTAGCCCTTGGTGTTGGTGCATGCCTTTAATTCCAACACTTGGGTAGCAGAGGTGGATCTCAGTGAGTTCAAGGCCAGCCTGGTCTACAAAGTGAATTCCAGGACAGCCAGGAGGACTGTTACAAAGGAAAAACCCTGTCTTGAAAAACAAAACAAACAACAACAAAAATTACCATCTTGTCAATTCTGTTTTGTTTCTGTATTTAGTCAGTTCATCTATTATTTTGAAGCAAACATATAAAATGGCATTTTATATGTAAGTATTTAGTCGTCGCTTTCAAATATAATTGCACTGTCACTTGGAACCCTGTATTATCAGAATCTCTGAGGTAAGGTCTGAGTACAGAGAATGCTGAAGCTTTCTTTGGATGTTGTGATTCATTCAGATTAATATGTCCAGCAGCTGACTTATGGGTATAGCTGAAGAAAGTTGAGACTTCTCCAATATACTGACATTTATTACATAGACATTAATGAAAATACAGTAAATAAATCAATCTCTCAAAGAGGAAGAAAATGTACACATAGGTGACTAAAATAAATAATAGTGCATACTATATTTCAGAAGTACAGAGCACATTTTAAATGTTTCACCTCAAAAAGTATATGAGGTCATAATTTTGATTGCGAAATTTATTTATTCTATACTACGTATATTGGCGTAGGAGAGTCCTTCTGTATTTCTGTTGCTTTCATTGGTTGAATAAAGAAACTGCCTCGGCCTTTTGATAGGGCAGCCCTTAGGTGGGCGGAGTAGACAGAATGGAAGGCTGTGAGAGAGAAGGCACTGGAGCAGACGCCATGTTTCTCCATCCCAAGATGGACTTTGGTTAGAATCTTCCCGGTAAGCCACAACCACATGGTGATACACAGATTACTAGATATGGGTTAAACTAATATGTATAAGAGGTTAAAACTAATGGGCCAGGCAGTATTTAAATGAATACAGTTTGTGTGTAATTATTCCGTGTATAAGCTAGCCAGGGCCAAAAGCAGGCCCACAGCCAGGAGCCAGGCACCAGGGAACACAGCCCCCACAGCCTGCTCCTCCTCATTACTACAGTATATAAGTGTAAAAATCACATTCTAAGCTAGGCAAAGGGGCATGGCCCTTTAATCCCAGCACTCAGGAGGCAGATGTAGGCAGATCTCTGTGAGTTCAAGGCCAGTCTATACATACTGAGGTCCAGGACAGCCAGGGTTACTTAGGGACCCAGTCTCAAACAAACAACAACCAACCACCCCCACAAAAAAACAACAACACACAACCCCCATATATAAAATATATTCAGCCTTTAGCACTGCAAAAAGAAAATTATACATACATACATATATATGGTGAAACAGTTAATGAAAGGCTCTTACTTAGATTCAGGAAGCAGATGATTAAATTCTTCCACAGCAACGGTGCTTTCTTCAAAACTGGGAATGTCAACTGCTTTTAGTGAAGATGCACTACCTGGAGGACTTGCCACTTCATTATTAATATCAACAGAAAAGTTCATGTCCTCACTGGAAATCTTGGTATCATCTTGCTTTAGCTGTGAGTCAGACTCCTGATCATCACCTTCTGCATTCCAAAACAAGCTAGCACCTGGAGGTTAAATGAGTTCAGATACTAGAACAAAGATTCAACTAAAAAAAAAGTATAAATGTAAAAGCTTGCAAAGACCATCTACATTATCTTAACAAAATTACACTGTTTCAAATTACCTTAAAAAGAAATGCCACAAAGAGGAAGAGGCAAAAAGCAGGAAGAGAGAAAAACAGTGGCAAAGGGAAAGGGAATATCCAGTGTCCTGCTTGCTCAAGAGGAGTCTCTGCTTCTCAAATTAAAGTACAGTGGCATGTCGTAATTCAGCACTCAAGAAGCTGAGGCAGGAGGATCTTGGATGGAGGGCAGCCTGGGCTATGCAGCAAGTTCAAGGCCAATGTGGATAACATTAGTAGGAGTCTGTCTCAAAATAAAATGAAATACCTCAGGAGAAAACAATACACATGCAAAAGAAAAATGAAAGATCTGTAAATTCATAGGTTTTCTGGGTTTGATCCTTAAGTAGAGTGTTATAAGAAACTGTGTTAGAGGTGTATAAGGCACACACACAAAAATCAAGTGCTTTGGGGTGTGTGAACTGCTTGCACAAGGACCTGAATTTGGATCCCGAGTACCCATGTAAATGCCACCTGCTGGCCAGCAGCCTACCTGAAATGGCAAGTTTCAGGTCTAAGAAAGACTCTGTCTCAAAAAATAAAGCAGAGGGGCTGGAGAGATGGCTCAGTGGTTAAGAGCACTGGCTGCTCTTCCAGAGGTCCTGAGTTCAATTCCCAGCAACCACATGGTGGCTCACAACCATCTAAAATGAGATATAGTGCCTTCTTCTAGCGTGCAGGCATACATGGAGGCTGAATGTTGTATACATAATACATAAATAAATCTTTAAAAAAAAAAAGCAGAGAAGCAAATGAGAAGACAGACTGATGTCAACTTCTGGCATCTATTCATGCCTACAAGGTTCAGCACACCTGTACATGTACACACATGTGCACACATGCATATAAAACACATACATGCTTAAACCAAAAACAAACACCCAGTGCTTCTCTAACATAATGAGCCATTTGTACATGCTTTCCGAGCCAACCTACATACTATTCGTTTATACTTTGTTATATAAACTCACTTTATTTTTGCCAGCTTCACCAATTCTGTTAAGTCACGGGTTTGATATGCTAGTCATACCTTTTCTATTACACATAAGAAAAATTAATTGGGGCTGGAAAACAGGCTCACTGGTTAAGGGCACTTGTTCTTGCAGAAGACATGGGATTGGTTCCCAGCACTCATATGGATTCACAACCATCCTTAACTCCAGTTCCACAGGATCTAACGACTTCTTCTGACCCCTGCTAGCACCAGACAAATAGCTGATGAACATACATACATATATGCAGGTAAAAAAGTCACACACATAAATCTAAAACAAAAAATAGATTTACAAAAATAAGATGCTCATCTGTATACTACCTCAAATAATCTCTTGTACCACGATGCATGTAACTTTTAATGCAATGGTTTCAAGAAATATAAAAATGTAAGCTGAAATGGTTTCTTTCTTCTTTTCCTTTTATTTTGTTTTTGATACAAAGTACTGAGTCCAACCTGGACACAAACTCAAGACTCTCCAGAGCACTAGGACTATAGGCATGCACTACCATGAAAACACTTTCTACTCTGAGTGACTTTATGAGATAAATCATTAACATCAAGGTTTAACTTTGTAATTTTTTTTTTAGAAAAAAAAAACATTAAAAAAAGTTGCACTACTCTATACCTTTAGAGAAAGTTAAGTATACAGAAAATAAATATGCTTCTAAAAGTCTCTTAGTTCAAATGACTATTAATAATTTGTTTTGGAACTGGGCAGTGGTTGTGCATGCCTTTAATCCCAGCACTTGGGAGGTAGAGGTAGGTGAATATCTTTGAGTTTGAGGCCAGTCTGGTCTACAGAGTGTTCCAAGACAGCCAGGGAAACACAAAGAAATCTTGTTTCTAAAAAACCAAAACCAAACCAAACCAAACAAATAAACAAAACTATAATACAGTAAAAATAGAAGTTTATAAGACAGAAAAACACTACACTTCCCCCCACTCCCCTTTGGTATGTGTGAGTATGTACGTGTGGGTATGCAGGTGTGAACACATATGTACAAATACATATGGATAGCAGAGGTCCCTGTCAGGTGTCCTTCTCTACCACTCTCCACCCTATATTTTGAGAACTGAACCTACAGCTCACAGGCTGGGCAAGACTCGCCAGCCAGAGAGCCCCAGGGATCCTCCTGTCTCAGTCTTCCCAGGACTAGGATTACAGACGTACATTACTGCACCTGGCTTTTTACACGGGGGCTGAACTCAGATCCTTATGGTTGTACGGCAGGCACTGCACTAAGCATCTCCTCATCCCTTCCTCCATGCCTTTCTCTCAAAAGGCAAACATGAGAAGCATTAAAAACTAATTTCCTACACTTGACAAAAAGTTACCTGTGCTCACAGCAATGCTTACACTTTTTCTCATGTGCAAGCCAGGCGAAGACTGTGCCTCCATGGAAACCAGCTCCACTTGTCCTGCCGCTTTCACAGTGTCTTCCACAGTGGTGGTCTTAGGGGAGACAGAATTTAGAGACTGGGCTTCTAATAAGCGCTGAATCTGTATCAATTAAAAACATGCATTAAACAGACAATGAAGCAATCAACAAAACTGGTGGCAGAGTTTAGTAACAAATTTCAATTACTCTAGTTATTAGAGATGATTTTTAACTTACGTTTTCTAACAATACAATTAAATCATACCACAAGACTTATTCAGTGCAGAAAGCCATTATCCTTAGTTACTAAGACCCATTTTCATTAATATAAATTTAAAAGAGAAACATACAGGTGGTTAGATTAGTATTCATAAATTGACACATACAGAAAAGTCTGAATGGCTTCAAACCATACTTTTTATTCACACACTTCAAATCAATGCATTTTATTCCTACTTCACTTATACATCAACTAAGAATGGAGATGGAGGCATACCCTGAGCTTCATGCACCAAATACTGAGCATATTACATAAGATGCTTTCTATGAAGTTTAGTCAAAAGTTCTCATGTTTGGCCACATTGAAACAAAATAGTAACAAACAAGAGCCAACACTGACTGGCTCTTTCTTGTCTGCAAGACACTTGTACCACAAGTTATTTATTTTGTCTGCACCACCTACATGCCTGGTGTCCATGGAGACCAGAAGAGAGCATTGGATTCCCTGAGGCTTCAGTTACAAGCAGTTAACATGGTTGTGAGCCATCATGTGGCTACTAGGAATTGAACCTGGGTCCTTCAGAAGAGCAGCAAGGGCTCTTAACCACTGAGTCATCTCTCCAGCCCTATGCCACAGATTTTATGTGACTTTTACAATTCCATGAAGTGTATACTGCTGTGGGACAATGGTTTTACCAGTAAAGATTTGTTTCTTATACTTGTTTAATAAAATGCTGATTGGCCAGTAGCCAGGCAGGAAGTAGAGACAGGTGACCAAGCAGGAACTAAAGGCGGGGTAATGAGAACAGAAGTCTGGGAAGAGGAAAGAGTCAGTCCACAGTCATCACAGAGCAAGCAAGATGAGAATGCCTCACTGATGAAAAAGGTACCAAGCCACGTGGCTAACACAGACAAGAATTATGAACTAATATAAGTTATTAGAATTAACAAGAAGCCTGAGCTAATAGGCCAATCAGTTTATATTTAGTGTAGGCCTCTGTGTGTTTATTGGGACTAAACAGATGTGGGACCTGGTGGGACAGAAAACTCAGTCAACTATTAAAATTAATTTTACAGGTAAAAAACTTGAAACATTACAGTTATCTGCTGAGATTGTATGACAAGGGGCTGGAGAGATGGCTCAGTGGTTAAGAGCACTGTCTGCTTTTCCAGAGGTCCTGAGTTCAATTCCCAGCACTCACATGGCAGCTCACAACTGTCTGTAACTCCAGCTCTAGGGGATTTGAGACCCTCACACAGACTTTGGTATAATACCAATTAACATTAAATAAAAATAAATATATCATTAAAAAAAGATTTTGAAGGGGATAGTCCTAGCCTATCAGGCTAAGAGCCACACCCTGCCATTAGCTAATTATTCCGCCCCTAATTAGCTGTTAATTAATTACTCGGGGCTGGACCACCAGGTCCCAAGAGATATAAAAAGATAGACCCACGTGGTAAGCACTCTCTCTGCGGATCGCAGGCCTACCGGCATCTTCGGAAAAGCACGTTCCAGATTCTGGTATTGTAAACCTGTGTGTGTTCCTTTTCCTATTAAACTGTATGTATTAAATATAGCTGGTTTGGGTTATACTTGGTTGAAACGCCTACAAGATTTTTGACAAGTAGCAAAACTGACCTCCGAACACCAAAAGTCTTCCCTCCTCCTTTTCAAACAGAGAGGTAATTTATGAACCTTAGAATTTACCAATTCTGAAGTTTATAGTATATTCACAAAATATGAAACAATTGCTATTAATTCCAGAACCTTTTCAAACCCTAAAAGTCTCTATGTCATTCACGTTCATTCCTTACCACCCCTTTCTCCTGCCCTTTGCACGCATTAACACACCTAGCTCTCTGCCTTTGCTGATTCTGGGCATTTCATGGATATGATCACTGAGTTTATCCATCTATCAAGCTGGTGGATAACCAGGCTGTTTATAATTTGGCCTCTTGTGAACGATATTGCTATGGACATTTATGCACAGAGTTTTTTGTTTTATCTTGACTTTGTCTTCTTGTTTTAAGTAGTATCTTGCTAAGTAGCCCCAGCTGACCTCTAAGCCTTGCTATACTGCTCAGGCTGGCTCCCAGCTTGATTCTCCCCTCCCTGTATCTCCCGGCTGTGCCACCACAGCAGCGCATGTATAGGGCTTTTAACTTTTCTTGAATATATACCAGAGTGAGGAATATTTCCTTTTATTTGTTTTGTGTTGTTGATTCTTTTTGTTTTTTCCCTAAATATTTTGATTTTGTATTTCCCTATAAATGGTACTATTATGATTAACTAATCTAGTTAATTTTAGTAAACTAATATAATTATCAATAAGGTTGCTTTTCCATGGCTACATAACTTATGTTGGCTGGAAACTGAATCTAAGGAATCTGCCCATCCAATCCGTTTGCCCACTCCATTAAGCATCATACCAAAACAACTGTGAATACCAGAGGAGGAGCAAGGTTAGGTATCTTTTTCTAGACTGGGTAAGGGCCCCACATCTGAGCTGCAGTCCTAGCCCAAGGCTGGGTATCCCTGAACTTTTTAGATAAACATTTCTTTTGACTTCACAATTTACTTCTGGAGAGCCAGTGAGATGGCTCCAAGGGTTAAGGTGCTTGCCGTCAAGCTTCATGACCTTCTCCAGGACCCACATGGTGAGAGAGCGACTCCTGTAAACTCTTGACCTTTACATGCATACCACGGTCAACAGGAACACACATTCAAGCACACATGCACACTTAAGCACACACACACACACACACACACACATATAATTCTAGGAATCTATGGCACATTGCTATTAGCATATATGCAGCTAAAAGATGCAAGTAAGTGGGCTGGAAAGATGGCTCAGCTGTTAAAGTATAAACTGAAAGAAGCAAAAAATGTAAAAAAAATACATAAAATTAAATACACTGAAGAAAGAAACAACCCACGAGTATCGGGCTGTCCACTGGTGCATTGACTACAACAGAACAAAATTCGAAGTGTTGACAGAACAGAACAAAACAATTAGAAAGCCCACGTGTACTTTGAGAAAATGACCCAATATAATAAAGTTCTCTATGGACTCACAATGGAAGCAACTTAGCTGGTAAAGTGCTTGCTATGCAAACATGAGGACTTGATCCCGAGCACCCAAGTAAGAGTCATGTGTGATGTGCACCTGTAATGGGAACACTGGAAAGGTGGAGACAGGCAGATCCCTCAGGCTCACTGACCAGCCTAAGCCCTAGGTCCCACGGAGAGACTGCCTCAAAAACATTTTAAACACACAAAGAACCACTGGGTTGTACACTTCAAACAGCTAAATTGTGCATATGTATCCATAACATCAAAACATATTTACTCGCCATCTCATTATCCTCCTGAGATACCTCAAATCCTTTCAAGAGGAAGTTACTATCCATAGTTCCATGTTTCTTCCGTGTGTTTCCTGTTCCTTCAATGAATATTTAGACACTTGTGTAAGGCTTTAATCCACTCATATATGTATTACTCTGAAATTGCTATCATCTACAAAATATTTCTTGTTCTTTTTGGCCAATAAGAATAACAGTACTAATTAATAATAATGGTAAACACAAGGTGGACAGCTCCTGAGGAAAAACATGTAAGGCTGACCCTAGGCCCCCATATGCATGCACACACATGTGCACCTATACCTAGAGTTCCTTTAAAAAGGGAAAAGAGGCATCACAATCCCTGACTTCAAACTCTACTGCAGAACTACAGTACTGAAAACAGCCTGGTATTGGCATAAGAACAGACAGGAGGACCAATGGAACCGTATAGAAGACCCGGGTATCAATCTACACATCTTCGAACATCTGATCTTTGATAAAGAAGCAAAAAATATCAAATGGAAGAAAGAAAGCATATTTAACAAGTGGTGCTGTTATAACTGGATGTCAACATGTAGAAGAATGAAAATAGACCCATTATCTATCACCATGCACAAAACTCAAGTCCAAATGGATCAAAGACCACAACATAAAGTCAACCACACTGAACCTTATAGAAGACAAACTGGGGCCAGGCAGTGGTGGCGCATGCCTTTAGTCCCAGCACTCGGAAGGCAGAGGCAGGCAGATCTTTGTGAGTTCGAGACCAGCCTGGTCTACAAGACCTAGTTCCAGTGCAGGCTCCAAAGCCACAGAGAAACCCTGTCTCGA
>JAQHUG010000531.1:290486-347625 GCA_028555095.1 Dicrostonyx torquatus | reverse complement strand
ATGGAGTACTACACAGCAGAAAAAAATAACGACAGCTTGAATTTTGCAGGAAAATGGATGGAACTAGAAAACATTATTTTGAGTGAGGTAACCAAGACACAGAAAGACAATTACCACATGTACTCACTCATAGGTGGTTTTTAAACATAAAGCAAAGAAAGCCAGCCTACAAACCACAATCCCAGGGAATTTAGACAACAATGAGGACACTAAGAGAGACTTACATATAGATATAATCTACATGGGAAGTAGAAAGTAGGAAAAGATAAGATCTCCTGAGTAAATTGGGAGCATGAGGACCTTGGGGGAGAACATAAGAGGGGAGGGGAGAGGCAGGGAGGGGAGCAGAAAAAAATGTAGAGCTCAATAAATATCAATAAAAAAAGGAAAAAGAAATTATGAAGAAAATGATGTGTATTTATAGAAAAAATTTCTATTTTGTATAATGATAATCTAGATGAGAGCTCACAGCCTATAAGTATTATAAGTAGCTAATGTTTTTAAATAGTTTAATGAATCTCTTTTGGTTGTTTAACCTTTTTTAAAACAAGACAAAAATAAATGATAATTATTTTCAATGTAAAACATTAATTATTTAATTATAATAACATTTTTGGTTTAGTATTTAATGATTTATTAAAATAAAAATCTATGTAAATCTCAAAGAATTTACCTCTATTTAAAAAACAGAAAAGCTGGGCTGGGCAGTGGTGGTGCACACCTTTAATCCCAGCATTTGGGAGGCAGAGGCAGGCGGATCTCTGATTTTGAGGCAGCCTGGTCTATAAGAGCTAGTTCCAGAACAGGCTTCAAAGTTAATGGAGAAAACCTGTCTCAAAAACAAACAAAAAACTGAAAAGCTGGGGCTGGAGAGATGGCTCCCAGCACCTGTACCAGGTGGCACACAACCACTTATAACTCTAGTTCCAGGGGATACAATGCCCTGTGCCTCCTCTGGCACAGGCATGCATATGGTACACATAAACTCATGCACTTCAAAAGTCATTTAAGGGCTGGAGAGATGGCTCAGCAGTTAAGAGCATTGACTACTCTTCCAGAGGTCCTGAGTTCAATCCCGAACAACCACTTGGTGGCTCACAACCACCTATAATGAGATCTGGTGCCCTCTTCTGGCCTACAGGCAGGATACTGCATAAATAAATAAATAATTTTTTTTTAAAAGTCATTTAAACTGGGTGGTGGCGCTCGCCTTTAATCCCAGTATTCGGGAGATAGAGGCAGGTGGATCTCAGTGAGTTCGAGGCCAGCCTGGTCTACAAGAGCTATTCCAGGACAGGCTCCAAAGCTACAGAGAAATCCTGTCTTAAAAAAAAAAAAAAAAAGTCATTTAAAAATAAAATAAAGGGCCGGGCGGTGATGGCGCACGCCTTTAATCCCAGCACTCGGGAGGCAGAGGCAGGCGGATCTCTGTGAGTTCGAGGCCAGCCTGGTCTACAAGAGCTAGTTCCAGGACAGGCTCCAAAAGCCACAGAGAAACCCTGTCTCAAAAAATAAAATAAAGTAAAGTAGATTTTCTCAGGTGGTCCTATCCAAGAATTTAAAGGAGAATTTGAAAATCTTTTTTTGTAAAATACAGAGTGGAGGCAGGCTCGGGGGTGAGGCAGAAAATTAAACAGAGCCCTACCCTGGTGAGAAATATAGCCCCACCCGGCTGGGGGGGGGTCTTAAAATGCCCAACGCTGGGCGCCAGGTGTAGATGTTTATTTGAGACACATAATTTACTAGGGGCAAAATACACACAGGTTACTGTACCGGACAGAGCTCCTCCGAAGAAGCAGGCAGGCCGGCAATCCGCAGAGAGAGCGCTTTCCACGTGGGCCTATCTTTTTATACCTCTTGGGACCTGATGGTCCAGCCCCATTAATTAATTAACAGCTAATTGGGGGGGCGGAATAATTAGCTAATGGCGTGGCGTGGCTATAAGCCGAATAGGCCAAGACCATTCTCCTTCAATTTTAAAATGTTATTTATTTCTATTTTAATCACTGAGCCATCTCTCCTCTCACCCTTCTTTTTTAAAAGACAGGGTATTAGCGTGGGATGGCCTCAAAGGACTTTAAAACAGAGTTCCCTGGATCACACATAATGCAGAGCACTCTCGTGTTTGTGTAGTTACAGGGCCAAGAAAAACCATCAAGTTATTTTCACTAGCACTGGCTGAAAAGAGAACAACTGGTTTGGTAGATGTATGTAGAAGAGGGATGTTGATGAGAATGAGGGGGAAAGGCAAATCCAGACTAAACTTTGAATAAAGCTATATTAAAATATTAAGAACCCTGTAATAAAAGTCATGAAGAAAAGAAATATTGCAAACAAAATGAGTGGAACAAGTCTTATACAGACACAGAGAGAGCTAGATATGGTGATGCATATCTGTAATTCCAGTACCTGGAGGTGTGTGCAGAAGGATTAAATGGTCAAGATCAGTCTAGGCCCCATGAGATTGTGTGTCAAAAACAACACAGATAAAAACAAGCATACACAGAGGTTGTTAACTGGCCTCAAATACAGTAGCAAGCAAGGTCCTAAAGACCCACTGGCTAATTTGAGTATACATACTGGCTGACAAACTAGAGACATGCCAGCAGCATTTGTATTTAGCTGTATATAAAGCTTTAGATGAAACGGAAAGAAAAATGCAATTAAGTTATAGGTTAAGATCTACAAGCAGAAGGCTTGTTCTCTGGTCCTAGCCCTACTAACCAGCAAAACTGAGCAGGGTTAAATTATTCTTTCTAATCCTCATTTTATCTGTAAAACAAGAGGGCCTAGCCGGGCAGTGGTGGCGCACGCCTTTAATCCCAGCACTCGGGAGGCAGAGGCAGGCGGATCTTTGTGAGTTTGAGGCCAGCCTGGTCTACAAGAGCTAGTTCCAGAGCAGGCTCCAAAGCCACAGAGAAACCCTGTCTCAAAAAAACAAAACAGAAAACAAAAGGGACTAGAATTCAGCTTCTAAGGCCTTTCTGGTTCTAGTATTCTACATTACTATAAAGCATAACCCATTGTAGAGTTGCCAGATATTAAAGAAATATATTAAGAATTTAAGAGCACATGGGGGCTGGAGGGATGGCTCAGCGGTTAAGAGCACTGGCTGCTTATCCAGAGGTTCTGAGTTCAATTTCCAGTAATCTTATGGTAGCTCATAACTATCTATAATGAGACCTGGTGCCCTCTTCTGGCCTGCAAGCATACATGCAGGCAGAACACTGTATACATAATAAATCTTTAAAAAAAAATTAAAGAATATCAAGAAAGCGTCACAAACCTGAGCCTGAAGTAGTCTCAGCTGCCTGTCTTGCTCTGTAACAAAGCGGTATGCATCAGGAGATAGTCCCATCATGCCATTGTCTGGCACCATGCTGGGTGTGTGCATGCACGTAACACAAGTCTGTGGTGCACACAAGTCCATATGTGAAGGTCCTGCCACAGGGGATGGCTCTCCATTGTTATGGGGAGAATAACCACCCATGCCTCCCTGAGGTTTCATGGCCACAGGGCTGCTGGAAGAGTAGATGGCATTATGACACAGAGATGGACATCCACTTGAAGGAAATAATGCATGTTTTGGAAGGGCTTCATTTTGGAGGTCTTGAATGGACCCTACTGTATTTCCCTGCCAAGAATTTATTGTACTGTACTGAATATGGCCGTGACGTTGACAACAGTTGCAGATGTTTGTGGAATAGTAAGATGGCAGTGAAGGCGTAGGCACTTGAAGTTCCATTGGTCTTGCTGAATTATGGGGTGAAAAAACAAAATTCTGTGGGTGGGCTTGTGGAGCAAGTGAGGGCTGCCTAGAATTCACTGTGGAGGGTCTCACAGGATAGTCTTTCTTTTGCATGCTTCCAGCAGAAACTGCTGGAAGTTTCTCAGATACCTCAGGAGACGGTGCATTAAGAAATGGTTTAACATTGGTGTTCCTGAGATGGGGCCTTTCTTTCTTGCAGGTAGGCGATTGCTTCCCTCTGGACTGTCTCAGAGCAGCGTCCTGGTTCAACTGATTGGGTAGTCCTTTCAGGGAAGGCTCCCCAGCGTCAGCTTCTGAGCTGTGTTTGTCATCACAAAGCTCAGGCTGCAGTGGCCTCATCAACAAAGGATTCTCCACAGTCATCATTTCCAGCGGGTTAGACTGAGAACTTGAGCCTGTGAAGCTGCTGTCTAACACAAGCGAGAGTTCAGGGACAGACGGCTGGATGTTAGAGATCTGGAGATAGAGGCAAAGAGGACATTCTTAGAAAACTTATTTGTTCTATTTCCTTTACACATGCATTTCCCAAGTGATATCCAATTACATATTAAGATTTATTCATTATTTAGACCAACAACAAATATTTTCTGGGTGGCAGAGATACAACTGTGAGAATAAACAAGGCTGTTGCCCTTAAACACAGGAATATATTTCCCCGACTTATTTAGTTTTTTGAGACTAGGGGTGGTAGTTTGAATGTATTTGAACCCCATAATCTCACAAGGAGTGGCACTATTAGGAGGTGTGGCCTTGTTGAAGTAGGTATGGCCTTGCTGGAAGTGTGTCACTGTGAACTGGGCTTTGAGGTTTCCTATGACCAGGATACTGCCGAATGTTACAGTCAAATTCCTGTTCCCTGCAAGTCAAGATGGAGCCAGCAAAATTGGCCTGCATACCACCATGCTCCCTGCCATATAAGGTCACCATGGTCATGGTGTCTCTTCACAGCAATAAAAATCCTAACTAAAACACTAGGTCTCTCTACATAGCCTCGCCTGTCCTGGAACTCACTCTGTAGACCAGGCTGGCTAACTCAAGGGACTCACCTGCCTTTGCCTCCCGCTGGAATTAAAGGCATGCACCACCTCCCCCACTCCACCCCAGGCTCCTAAACGTATTTAAAATGGAACTCCTTTATTATAACATTGATTGACATTGTCTAGATTACAGAACAAAAACATGAAAAAGTGTATTATACTACAATTTCTTACCCTCACTCTGCCAAAAAAATTACCAGGCAGAATGCTTCAACAAATACAGCAACCCATGTAATGTTTCTTTTTTTTTTCTTTTTTAAGATTTATTTATTTATTATGTATTCAGTGTTCTGCCTGCATGTATCCCTGTAGGCCAGAAGAGGGCACCAAATCTTATTACAAATGGTTGTGAGCACAATGTGGTTGCTGGGAATTGAACTCAGGACCTTTGGAAGAGCAGGCAAAGCTCTCAACCACTGAGCCATCTCTCCAGCCCCCTCCATGTAATGTTTCTTAAAGAAATAACACTCTGCCAGGCGGTGGGTCTCTGAGTTTGAGGCCAGCCTGGTGTACAAAGAGAGTTCCAGAACAGCCAGGGCTACACAGAGAAACCAAAAGAACATGGAAACAAACAAGCAAACCAAAAACAAAAAAGCTAAACAAACAAACAAAAAGAACAACAAACCAAAAACACTACTCCAATAAATACTTCAGGATATTATTCTCCACTGAAGTCACTCGACTAGCTCCTTTACTTATATTAAATAAAAGAGATGGGAGCAAACATAATATCTGTTACAATGTTTTTTTTGAAGCAGTGTTGGAGATTGTAATTCAAATTTTAAGCTTGAGGGTTAAGAGAAAGAGATAAAGGGCTGGAGAAATGGTTCAGTGGTTAAGAACATTGGCTGCTCTTCCAGAGGACCAGTTTCAATTCCTAGCACCAACATGGCAGCTAACAACTGTCTATAATCCAGTTCCAGAGGATCAGATACCCACAAACAGAAAAAAATATATATATAACACTAATGTACATTAAAAAATTAATAAATAAACCTTTAAAAAGAGAGAGAGGGAGAAAGTAATGTTTGGGAAGAAATTTAAAACACCAACAGTGTGGGTGTGGGCTTCTCAAGGGAAAGTCACCAACCATATTAAGTTTTAAAAAATCTTTAAATCTTTTCCATTTCTTTTCTTTTCAATTAAGACAAACGTTTCTAAAATAGCTCACTATTATGACAAGCAAGAGCTACTGGCACCTCTAAATGCAAGCAGGATGTTTTCTCTGAGTACAATAACAAAGCTAATGTCAGGAGCGGGTGAGAGAAAGCAGAGTGCACTTGCTGGAAGCACCAATGCTGAAGCCAAAGCCCCAGAATTGCAATCCCAGTTGTCTGCTTACTAGTTGTGTGATTATGAACAGCTAAGCAACTGAAACCTCAGTTTCCTTACACATACGTACACATTCTTATCTCTATGTGAATATATGTATATACAATTACTTAATTATATGTACCTGTGAGATATATACATACATTCCTACATAGAGATATAATCATATAATAGCAAGGATGATCCATATATAAGAATGAGGTGATATTTAAGTGTTTTACTATATAAGATTTCTAGCTGAAGGTGAATCCATTTTGAGAGCACTACCTTCTCACTCACTGGGTGAGGACTGGGAATCGGTCTTGGAGAAAAGTCATCTTCAAAGTCAGCATCATGCTTATTTGTGGGTATTTTCCCAGGAGATATTTTTTGAGGAGATCTAAAGAGTAGAAGAGGAGACAAGAAAAATCTTCAGTAAACCCGGGTTGTTTGAAATGTGACGATGTCATTTAGTAAATACTAATACATACAATTTAGTACCTGACAACTGCAGATGATTTTCTTAGATCAGTGTTAATTTACCAGGAAAGCTGGTCTACTCAGGGTTAGTTATGAACTGCCCCATTTATCCAATCACTCGAAGCAGCCCTACTTTCTGAAATGCTACAGTACATCAGTGGTCACTGAACACCTTCTGGTTGACCACACTCAAAAACATGGAAAGAATGTCCATTATAGCGTGAAATGTACTCCACAGGCTCAGGATTTGAAAACTCAAAACCTGACCCCAGCTAGTAGTATTTTGAAGGCCACAGAACCTTCAGGAGGTAGTGGCTGTTGGAAGTAGTTTGGATAGGGCAGACCTTTGAATGTCACCTTTGCTTCTGATTCTGTCCTGCCTTATGTCTCCTGTCCCCTCCCCATGTGAAGTCCCATTGCTGTTGGGTGGAGCCACTCCTGTCACCATGCCTCCCCAGTAAGAACTCAAATCACTCTGAAACAATGAGCCAAAATAACCTTTTCCTACTTAGGCTGTCCTGTCAACTATTTTATTTGTTACAGCAATAACAGAAGTAACTAAGACACACTCCAACAATATTCAACACACTGTATTAAACATCCACTGTGATAACAAGGAAAATCACTGAATTATGTTTTTCTGTGTATTTCTAAAAAACATGGGTGGGTGGGGTGGTGAACAGCAGGCATATCTCTATGCTCTACACAGTGACTTCCAGGCTAGGCAAAGTAAGAACTTGTCTTAAAAAAAAAAAAAAAAAAAAAAAAACTGGGCATGTGGCTGACAATGGGTTAATATAAGTTATGGGAGCTAGTAGGAAGACTGAGCTAATGGGCCAATCAGTGTATAACTTAAAAAAAAAAGCAATACATTTAAAAAACCTATTTTGTGTATCATTGTGTATGTATGTACAACACACAGAAGTCACAGAGCAATTTTCAGAAGTTGGGTCTCGCTCTCTCTTTTTTTGTTTGTTTTTTTATTTTTTAAATTTCTTTTTGTTTCTTTGTATTTATTTATTTATTACATATACAATATTCTGTCTGTGTGTATGTACGTCTGCAGGCTAGAAGAGGGCACCAGGTCTCATTACAGATGGTTGTGAGCCACCATGTGGTTGCTGGGAATTGAACTCAAGACCTTTGGAAGAGCAGGCAATGCTCTTAACCACTGAGCCATCTTTCCAGCCCCCGTTTGTTTTTTTGAGAGAGGGTTTCTCTATGTAGCTTTGAAGCCTGCCTTGGCATCCAATCTGTAGACCAGGCTGGCCTCAAACTCACAGAGATCCAACTGCCTCTGCCTCCCAAGGGCTGGGATTTAAAGGGCTGCCCAGCAGTTGGTTCTCTCACATCAAGTAAGACCTAGAGATCAAAACTCACGTTATCTGAGTTGGCAACAACCTTTCACCCACCGAGCCATCTTGCTGGCTCCTAAGTTCTTTTTAAAATTAATTTTTAAGTTATTATACAAAGTTATAGTTTTTATTTATCTTTATAGCACTTTCATATAGATGTCATTATACCAGTTTTTATTCATCCCCCTTTCCTGTGTACTAATATATACAGTGAGAACATATTTAGAAATGGAGTACACCTCCTATTTAGTCAGCTGTATCATTGTATCCCAGAGAGCATGCTCCACCCAAAAAAAGGAACTCTGATAAAGTTGGGGATATATTCAGTGGTAGAGTAGCTGATTAGTACATGCAAAGCCCTGGGCTCAATCCCCAGCACTAATAAGAAGGAAAGAGAGAAGAAAAAATTTTAATGTTGGTACCAAGTTTCAAAAGCTAAAATTAAGGCTTAAGATCAAAGATTTTGTGTTGTGGGGGTAAAGATTTAGAATGTATGCGCATAAGGGTTTTGTTGTTGTTTGTTTCATCTTAATAAACAGACAAAGTCTCATTAGGATGCTTTAGGGAAAAGTGAGCAATAATAAAGTAAGGGAGCTTAGAATTAGTGAGGTTCCTAAAAAAGTATCCTGTTTTACATGAGTTGAATTCTTCCTCAAAAGGAAAAAGAGTAAGAAATCACAAAGAAGATTTGAAGCTCTGACAGAAGATAAGACCTTCCCAAACCCTGGTGGTGTAGGGAGAGAAAGAGTCACAAATGTTTTCTGTGCAAATACTACAGGAAAGCAATGACGATGTCTGCATGATGTGTTGGAGCAGATAGGCAGGGTCTGTATCAGTCCCATTCAGCTCTCCTACATCACACAGGGACATGTGGGCTACACAATGATATTCCATGTGCTCAGTGCAGGCTGCTCATGACACAGAAAGTCAGTGCCCCAACAGGCTCAAAGAACTTGTATTGGGGCTGGAGAGATGGCTCAGCACTTTAGAGCACTGGTTGCTCTTCAGAGGTCCTGAGTTAAATTCCCAGAACCCACATGATAGCTCACAATCAGAAGAGTCTAACCAGAGTCTTCTGGTCTGTAGGCGTACATGCAGACAAAGCACCTGTACACAAAAAAATAAATCTTAAATATATATATATAGTGACAATTTTAAAAAATACTTAAAAAGAACTTGCATCAACCTCTCAAAGATTAGATACAAATGGACTCATCTCAGCAAACCACAATACAGACAGATGAGAATCATGCCACCTTTTTTTTTTTAACCAGTAAAACCATATACCATTAATCCCCTCTACATAAAATCTCAGAAGAAAGGGGATACAAAGATGATGAATTGACTGCAATCTGAACAGAATAAAAGAACAAGTAGAATAGAGGTTTAAAGTAGACAGTTCAATTATGGAGGAACACAGGGCACATTACTTTGCATACTTGAGTTTCTCTGTGGAATACTTTTACTACATTTCTTTTATTTTTCATTTTATTTTATTTTTTGTTTTCGAGAGAAGGTTTCTCTATGTAGCCCTGGCTGTCCTGGAACTTATTCTGTAGACCAAGCTGGCCTCAAACCCGAAGATCTTCCTGCCTCTGCCTCCGAGTATTGGGATTAAAGGTGTGTGCCATTGCTGCCTAACAACATAACATAATCTTAAGGGTCAGGGAGAAGATGAGAAGGAAAAGGGGAGGGAGGGAGAGACTTGAAGATATGCTGTTGGCTTTGAAAATAACATAAGGAGCTTTCAGACAAGATACAAATAGCTTCTAGAAGCTAAAAGAAAAAGTAAAAAACAAACAAACAAAATCAAAAACAAATTGTCCCTAGAATAGAAGGAAACTCCAGAATGAACACAACCTGCCAATACTTTGGTTTTTAGATCCAAACACCATTTTTAATTTCTGATCTCCAGAACTGTAAATAAATACTTGAACATAGATAGATCTGACACCAGCCATTTTCTCAATAAAACCAAAGCATTCCAACAATTAATGAAATTTTCGTTGTATCAGCTTATTTCTCATGCAGTATTCTAAACACAAAACGTAAACATAAAAGGCAGGTTCAGGTTACATTTTAAAAAGCTAAGGAGCTGGAAAGATGGCTCTATGGTTACTTTGTAAAGGGCTCCTTTGGATCTTAGTCCCCACATGGAAGCTCATAACCATTACAGATCCAGTACCAGGAGATCTGACGCCCTCTTCTGACCTCTGAAGGCACTGTATGCACATGGTGCACATGCAGACAAAACACTCATACACATATGATAAATAAATCTTTTGAATTAAAAAAGGTATGTAGCTCAATAGTGGACTACTTGACTAGCATCTAAGAGGCCCAGGGTTTGATCCCTGGTATTGTGTCATCATCATCATCAGATTATAAAACAAAATTTACCTTAGCACTATTAACAACAGTCAAAATAAGAAGCAACCTAAATGTCCATCAACAGAAGAATGAATAAAGAAAATGAGTCTACTCAGCCACAAAGACTGAAGTAACAACATGCTCAGGAAAATGGACAGAACAGAGGATAATTTAACTGAAATAAACCAGATTCAAAATGATTAATGTTATATGTTCTCTCTGATATTAGGACATAGATTTAGCTATATATGTGTGTGCCTAAAAACCAAGTGGGAAGATGAAGCTCAAATTCTAATTCCTATTAATAATTAAAACCTGGAGTCAGATATTAGGGGGTGAAAGCTAAGAGAACAGAGAAGCAGAGCTGACAGTCACTAGAGTGTTCTTACCTCTACCAATATTCAGACCAAAGGGGTGATCCTGTCTCTACGAATCCCCAGACTGCACTGAGCTCCTGTCTCCACCCACCTTATATTCCTCTCTCCACCCAGCCATATCACTCCTGTCTCCACCTCCCTAGTGCTGAGATTAAAGGTATGGGATTCCCAAGTGCTGGGATCCTCTTTGTGTGAGCGCTCTTTCTCTTATAGACTGTATTAATTTCATGTATCCCAGGGTGGCCTTGAACTAACAGAGATCCCTCTGCCTCAGTCTCCTTGAGTCCTGGGATTAAAGGTATGTGCCACCACTCCCTGGCCTCTGATCTTAAGACAAACTTTCTTTGTTAAAACACAAAAAAATTACTACACTATTACTACAGGATTATTTATGGGAAGGAAGTGCAGTGTGAATATGAGCAAAGCACAATATGCATGTGTGAAAATATTCATAAATCTTATTATTTTGTATTCCTACTAAACAAATGAATAAAAAATTCGAGAAACAGACAAGACAGCTGCTAGGATAGATAATTTAAAAAATAGTTTCTAACTAAAGAATCAATGAGCAAACTAAGATTTCAACAAAAAAACAAACGATCCCCAGCATTCAAAGATAGCTTTGAACTGAGTTTATCAAATAACTTTACCAGAAATAATTGGAGGTCTTTTTAAAAAAGCTATGTTTACTTATTTTGGGGTGGGAGGGATGCATGCCTTCACATGTAGAGGCCAGGGAACAACTTTGGGGTCACTTCTCTCCTTCCACCTATACTTGAGATCCAGGGATCAAACTCAGGTCAACAGCAAGTGACTTTACCCACTGAGTAAATATTACTGGTCCTGAAGATATTTTATTACTCAATAAAAACTAATAACAAGTAACAAAGATATACACAGTAATAAAGATTATCTTTTACCTCTTAACTGAAAGAATCCTGGAAATCCTGCCAAAAAACTCTGCCTCTGCATCTTGACTTTCAGCACTTAGTTCGAAATGGATTGGATTTTTGTCAGAAGGTTCAACATTCTGAAATGGAGTAGGTCATATTCTGAGATCTGATTTACAATACCAAAGAATTCTATCTGAACAGTAGCTCCGGGTCACTGCCAGAAGGAACACTTTCAGTTTCTGTGACCTGCTTTTGTAGAATGCCTGGCTTCCTGCTTTGTATGTGAAAATAAAAACCTAACCCTGTATTATGAAAGTCACTCAGTAACCATGGACTCGGTGAATATAGCAATATGTAAAAACATTAAAAAACATACTCATGAAATGATACAATGTATAAATGAATTCAAAGAAAACAAGTGGAGCTGAATGGAACCCATGATTATTTGGAGTTATTCAGTATTCTTATAATAATAAAATACTGAATATACTTTTGCTACTTATCTTAAGACCTAAGATAAACAATAATTAATTTTAAAAAGTAGTGCTTAAACCAGAAACAATGGTAGACACATATTGTCCTAGGTACTTAAGGAGGCTGAGATAGGAGTATTATTTGAGGCAAATTTGAAGCCAGCCTGGGCAAAAATGAGAGATTGTTCTTTACTTTTTTATTTGTTTGTTTGTTTGAGCAGGGCCCCTCTACATAGCCATGGCTAGCCTGGAACTCACAATGTAGACCAGGCTGGCCTCTAACTCAGAGATTTGTCTGATTTGGCCTCTGCCTCCCGAGTGCTGGGCATGAGACACCACTTCTGGCTTATCCTTTAAATGTAGTTTTTATATGACAGTTTCAAAAACCTACTTTCTCTGTAATGACCACCTAGATGCTGCAGCATTTATTTTTAAAGGTAAAATGCAGGTCTGGCTGTCCTGGAACTCACTATGTAGACCTCTGAACTCACAGATATTCACCGTCGTCTGCCTACTAAGTACTGGGATTAAAAGACTGTGCCACTAGGCCTGGTTCCGGCCTGGTTCCTAAATGCTTTTTTATGTATTTTGTTGGATCTCCTAGAACAAAAGGTTGTGAGCCACCATGGGGATGCTGGGAACTGAACACAGGTCCTCTGGAAAAGCAGCCAGTGCTCTTAACCACTAAGTCATGTCTCCAGCTCCCATGAAAATCTTTTATATATTAATTCACCCACATATTTTAAAAATAAGTGGTAACAAGGAAAACACCAACATCAAAAATTAATCCTCAGCAGTACAAAATAATACAATGTATAAGTTACTGACAAAGTGACTAGAAAAACAGGAAATGATGGTTAATCTTTCCTGTCAACTTGACTAGACTTACATTCACCTATACAGACGAGGCATCGCTGCATATTATAGGTGAAGGTGTTTCCAGAGAGGACTAACTCATGAAGACACACCCAGAATGTACTGAAGCCCTGACTGAAGCAAGGGGCGTAAAAAGACACAGTGAAGCATCTGTACTTCTGCTGCCCTGCTTCGAGGTTAGCCATGAACTGAGTAGCTCTCTTCTACCATACAGTCCTACTACCATGATGCTCTGCTATAGCACATGAGGCCAACCTACCACGGCCTGAGCTCTCTGAAACTGGAAGCCCTAAGAAACCTCTGCTTCCTTATTTATCTTGCATTCTTAGCTCAGAGCAATGAGCAAAATAACAGGCACACAGGCGAGTATAAGCACTTACATTGAAAAGATGCAAAGTCTCCTTGTTGGTTAGTAACTGAAACTGAAGGCCAGGCTTCCTACTGTCACAAGAAAGGCACTCATAAAATTCAGGTTCCTTATGCGTAAGTGAATAAAGAACTATGATGAAATTTCCAGATTCTGAAAAAACCCTGAATAAAAAAAAAATGGCATTGAATTAAAATCTAGTGCTAAAGATATTATACTGAAAGATCTCCCGGGAAAGTTTCCCAGTCTAGTCAACAAACTGTTTAAAGTACACATGCTTACCTTTTATTGTTATTTTTTAAAGACTTGTTTATTTTTTAATAATATATTTAATTTTATGTGCAACAGTATGAGGATGTCAGATTCCCTGGAACTGGAGTTGTGAGACAGACAGTTGTGAGCTGCATGTGGGTGCTGGGAACTGAACCCAGGTCTTCTGGAGGAGCATCTTAACTGCTGAGCCATCTCTCCAGCCCCCAAAGATTATTTTTGCTTTATGTGTATAAGTGTTTGTCAGTATGTATGCACCTGCACGATGTGCATTCCTGTTGCCCTTGGAGGTGCAGAGGCAGTATGTGGGTACTGGGAATCACCTCAGGGTCCTCTGCAAGTGCAGTCAGTGCTCTTAACCATTAAGCCATCTCTCCAGCCCCTAAAGTTCTTAAATTTAAATTAGAAAAAAATTCTGTAATAAAATATATAAACATTCCTTGCAAAACATTAAATAGATATGTATAAAATGGAAAAAACTTCCTTTTCAAAAATGAACACACTCAGCAAGACTATGCACACAATGGTATATACCTATAGCTATACAGAAGAGTGAAAAAGGATCATTTAAGTCCAAGAGTTCAACACCCACCTGAGCTTTTAGTGAATATTTACTATCTATCAAAACTTAAAACCAGGATGTGTAATTGATAGCCAGGTGGTAGTGGTATACGCCTTTAATCCCAGCACTTGCTAGCAGAGGCAGGCAGATCTGACAAGGCTACCTGATCTACAGAGCATGTTCCAGGCTAGCCAGGACTATTCAGAGAAACCTTCTCTTAAAAACCCAGAGGGAAAAAAAAAGATGAGTAATTGATAATAAAGCTAAATGTACTAAATCACAGAAAAGAGCCCACAAAGTACATTTAGGACCCTGGGACTAAAGAGATGGCTCAGTGGTTAAGAGTCCTCACTCCTCTTCCAGAGGACCAGGTTCAATTCCCAGCACCCACATGGTGCCTCACAACCATCTGTAACTCCAGTCCCATGGGATGGGACGTCCTCTTCTAGCCTCCATGGATACCAGGAATGCATGTGAAACATAAACATACATGTAGAGATACCCATATACATAAAATAAATAATAATAAATTTTTTTTAAAAAAGAAAATACTTCTATTCCAGACGTTTGGGGAAAAAAAGAAAGAAAGAAAATACTTAGCACCCTTCTTCTCTTTTTGTCTGTCTGGGATAAGAACTCACACAATACATACAGGCTTGGAACTTGCCATGTAGCCCAGGCTAGCCTCAAACTGGTCCTCCTGCCTTAGCCTCCCAGTGCTAGGATTATAGGTAAGGTAGGCCTCATTATATCTGGCTTGTTTTTGTAACCACTCCTCCTCCCCCCCAAAAAAGAAAAAATTCACTCAGAAAGGAGAATAATATATAAAAAGTATAATTATAAAAGCATCTCAAAAAATACAGGAATTCTTTTATTTTAGTAATACTTCAAAAATGGGAAAAGCCTAAGCAAGAAAGAAAAATGATAAATTTGACTTAAAATAAAAAAATCTTGGGGTTCAGCCTAGAGATGACTCAGTCATTAAGAGCACCTGCTTGTAGTTATATTTTGTTTGTGTTTTAACAAATAAAGCTTGCCTGAAGATCTGAGTGCAGGGCTAAGCCACTAGAGGCCAGGCAGTGGTGGCACACACCTTTACTCTCAGTACTTGGGAGTCCCATGCCTTTAATCTCAGCACTAGAGAGGTGGAGACAGGAAGAGATATGGCTGGGCGGAGAAAGAAATATAAGGCAGGAAGAGAAAGGAGCTCAGATGCAGTCTGAGGTTTGGTAGAGATGGATGCAGTCAGTCTGAGGAGGCAGCCTGAGGAGGCAGTCTGAAGAGGCAGTCTGAAGATAGCATGACTCCTTTGGTCTGAGCATCGGTAGAGATAAAAGGTCTAGTGGCTGGACACTCTGCTTCTTTGATCCTTCAGCTTTCACCCCCTGATAACTGACTTTTTTATTATTACTTTTATTTTATTTTATTTTATTTTTGGTTTTTCGAGACAGGGTTTCTCTGTGGCTTTGGAGCCTGCGCTGGAACTAGCTCTTGTAGACCAGGCTGGTCTCGAACTCACAAAGATCCGCCTGTCTCTGCCTCCCAAGTGCTGGGATTAAAGGCGTGCACCACCACAGCCCGGCTATTATTACTTTTATTATTAAGAACAATTAGAATTCGTGCTATACCTGCTACTCTTCTAGGGGACCTGGGCTTGATTCCCAGCACCCAGTTGACAGTTTACAGCCACCTGTAACTCCAATGCTTGGTCTACAAGGCTCTCTTCTAGCCTCTGTGGGCACCGAGTATGCAAATAGTACACAGACATACAAATAAGCAAAACACACCTAGAACAAAATAAACAACACAAAACAACAAAAATAAAAGCTTCAGTATAGGCCAAAGATATACAAAGCTTTGGCTTGGAGACCCAGCACAAAGAGGAAGAAGAATAAAAGTAGGGGGAAAATATTGTAACTAAAATGAAACGAAGTAACAATCCAAGAGAAGAAAGGTTTGCTCTAAGTATTTATATGCTATGTGGGAAGAGAGAAATGGGGAAAGAGAAAAAAAGAGGGAAGTGCATGACCTTACAAATTAATATGAGAAAGGAGCACAATCCAAGACAAACTAGCCAAAGACAGCACATAGAAGAGGTCATAGATGCTAGAAAAGACCATGCTGTTTCTATTAGATGGACAAAGATGATCAAAAGTTTTTGTAACTAGAAACAGCAGCTTTTGTCTGAAGTTCTAACACTCAGAGGCTGGGGCAGCAAGACTGCCCTGAGTTCAAATTCAATCTGGGCTACACAGTGAATTCAAGGGCATTTTGGCTAGAGGTTAAGACCCTGTCTCAAGAGACTGAAAAGAAAGCAAACAAAGGCTTTCTGCTCACCTGTTTTGAGCTCATATCCTGCTTCTCTGTCCTTCTGTCTGGCCACACTAGCATCCTTACTGTGTGATCTTACATTTGAGTCTCTGAAGTTAACACAGCCTATGCCTATCCACGATAGCTACAGCTTACCTTCCCTCTCTGTAGTCTCATCTAATAAAAGAATTATTTTTCTTTCTTTCTTTAAAGATCTGTTTATTATATACAGTGTTCTGTCTGCATGTTTGCCTGCATGCCAGAAGAGGACATCAAATCTTATTACAGATGGTTGTGAGCCACCGTGTGGAAGCTGGTAATTGAATGTAGGACCTCTGGGAGAGCAGTCAGTGCTCTTAACCTTTGAGCCATCTCTCCATTCTAAGGATTATTTTTCTTAAAGTAAGCATTTATTAAGTATTATAAAAGATTAAAACAGTCTATGTATTTTACAATTAATTATAATATAAACTAATACAAAATAAACAGGGAGATAAATTAAAATACTATAGGATAAAATATCACTTGCCTTTCCTGAATAGAAGAACTGAACATGTATCTCAAGCAGCAAGCCCAGACCTGAGGGCTGTAGATATGTATAATTCCAGAAAGCCAACTAAAAGAAAAAGATAGAAAGTATATCATCAGTCAAGTATGGTGGCACATGCCTATGATCCCAACACCTGGAGGCTGAGGCAAATTCTAGGGTAGATCTTACAGGAATTTTTGTTTTAATAAAGGAGAATTTATTTTTAAATTTTTAAATTAACATGCTTTAGCCAGGACAGGCTCCAAAGCCACAGAGAAACCCTGTCTCGAAAAACCAAAAAGAAAAAAATAAAAATTAACATGCTTTAGATTACATCATTTCCAAGATTGATTGATCCTTGATGCTCACAGCAGCATATTCAAAACTTCACAAATAAGAAATCACATTGAAGCTGGGCGGTGGTGGCGCACGCCTTTAATCCCAGCACTCAGGAGGCAGAGGCAGGCGGATCTTTGTGAGATTGAGACCAGCCTGGTCTACAAGAGCTAGTTCCAGCACAGGCTCCAAAGCCACAGAGAAACCCTGTCTCGAAAAACCAAAAAATAAATAAATAAACAAATAAATCACACTGATAATACAGAGGCAAACTACACCAGTACCTATGGCAACATTAACATCCCATCTCCATACAGAAAGAGGTGAGAGCATGCTCTTTGTTCTTTCATTTGGATGTAGGAGAGAAAACTGGTTTGTGGAGATAAAAGTAGGATGTCAGAATAAATTAGCCTGGACTAGGAAAGAGTTGAATTAGAGATTAGAGAAAACTAAAGTTTGTGGCTTAAAATTAAAATTGAAGAGGATCAAATGCTATAACTATACATAGAGATAGCCCAAAATATAGAGATACTTATAGGAAAATCTCCACAATTGCCAGGCAGGGTGGCACACAACTCTAATCCCAGCATTTGAGAGGCAGAGGCTGATAGATCTCTGAGTTCAAGACCAGCCTGGTCTACAGAGCAAGTTCCAGGAGAGAGAAATCCTGTCTTGAAAAACAAATAAACAAATGCCACAAGAATTCCTTTAAAAAAAGATAGGACTTCTCTGTGTAGCCTTGGCTTTCCTGGAATTCGACCCGTAGACTAGGCTGGCCTTGAACTCCCCTGCCTTTGCCTCCCAAGTACTGGATTAAAGGTGTGTGCCACAACCACCCAGCCATAATTACTTATTTTACACTGTGTTTATTTTTTATAGTGGTCATTTCATAGGTAAATTATATACTTCATTATTGTCTATTTTTTCTATTTGTAAATATCTTAGCACTTCAGTTTGAGTATAAATTCCTTGAAAAGTAAACCCTAACACAGAATAAAACATGCTACACACACAAAAAGCATGTAATAGAAAGATTGAGTTTCTGAAATCATCTTTCCCAATGTCATTAACCCAGTAACTGTAGAGAAAAGGAAACTTCTGTTCAATTGCACATCAAGAGATTTTAATTCTATTACATTGAGCCCTGGATTCTTCAAGATACCATAAAGACAAGGTAATGAGAGAAGGCTAGAGACCTTCAACTTCAGATAGAATTCAGAAATACTGTATTTGAATTGATTCTAATAGTAAAATATAGAAGCTTAAGAACCAGCAGCTTTTATGGCTTTATAAAATGAGCTCAAGCCAGACTCTGACATATTCCTTTAGTCTCAGCACTCTCGAAGCAGAGGCAGGAGGATCTCTGTGAGTTTTAAGGTAGCCAGGGCTACATAGAAAGGTCCTACCTCAAAAAGAAAAAAAAACCAAATAAACACAAAAATAAACAACAAAATATGAGCTCAATATTCATAATATAATTAATTTTTCTTATCATCTGGATACACACCAGGCTGAAAAGATTTCTTAAGAAAATAATACTTGGGGCTGGAGAGATGGTTCAGAGGTTAAGAGCATTGCTTGCTCTTCCAAAGGTCCTGAGTTCAATTCCCAGCAACCACATGGTGGCTCACAACCATATGTAATGGGGTCTGGTGCCCTCTTCTAGCCTGCAGACATACACACTGACAGAATATTGTATACATAATAAATAAATATTTTTAAAAATAGGTTAAAAAAAAAGAAGAAAATAATACTTACATTCCCACTAATGGTAAAGAATAAACCTTAGGATCAGATTCCAACAAAAGTAACAATTTTCGTGTTTCATCCATGGTGATATATCTAAATAGAAGAGACTTATGTAAGAATAATTTTAAGTATATGCTTTTAACCCAAAACAAACTGAGTCCTGAAACATATTTTAGGTAATGGATGAAAGAGACCACAGAGACAATATGTAAAACTTTCCATCTATTAAAAGTCATTTATGATTTCATACTTAAAATATTTTACTCCTTAACATTACTTTTAATTACATGCTTTTAAATAATGTTAACATTAAAAAGGACAATTTCAGAACCTATTAAGTTACTGGGAAAAGTGAAATTCCTGTTACTGGAAGTGTGCAAATATCCCGCAACTTGATAAGAGAACTGTGACTTCTCAGGGAAAAGACTGCAGATAATGAATCCTCCAGACACATGCCTCTAGCCACTGCCAAAGCATATAACAAAACTCAAAACGCACTTCCCCAAGAAGACATAAAACCTTGGGCTGGATATAACACTAAGTGAGGGGCTGATGAGATGGCTTAGTGATTGAGGGCCCATATTGCTCTTGTAGAGGTCCCAAGTTTGACTCCCAGCACCCATGTTGGGCAGCTCACAACCACTTGCAAATCCAGCTCCAGAGAATCCAACATCTTTTGGCTTCCTCAAGCACCTGCATTGACTTATACAAACCTACTCTTAGATACACAAACATACATAATTAAAAAAAGACAAACTAAAACTGGATATCCCATGTCCTGCTTGCTACCAGAATACCAAGAGACTGCAGATAGGTAACGCAAAGACAGTTCATTCTGTGTGAACAAATGGACATGAGCACAAATAAAAGGAAAATCATTTGATGGTTAATTTTTTGGAAAAAATTCTCATGTTAAAGAACACTATTATTCCAAAAGATGTAAATGCTTCATTCAAATAGTTTTTAGACATTGTGGCTTTTGATCATTTGTAATATAATTAATACATTTCCTACTGTGCCATTTCAACCAGCAGGCATGATTCTAGTCAGAATGTGAATTCAAAATGGGACATCCTTGCTACTCAAAGGAAAAAGTCCTTTTTTTCTTCTTCTTCTGTAGAAGAGTAGAGCATATCGTGGCAAGTGTTTTTGGCTCCAGAAACCTAACAGGAACTAGGGTGGAGTCAGTGGGAAATAAAGCCAAAAGTGTAATGAATGCTTACAGCCACTTCTGCCCAAACTTCCAAGCCCAGGTACTTCCACTGTGGAACCCTGTTCAGTAGATGTTAAATAAATGACAATCCAGGGAAGCAGTCCTGTGGAGGATCCGAAAGCATGCCTCTTGACCTGAGAAACTCAGGGACAGAGAGTCAGAGGAGTCTGTTCTGCTACTTCAGGGAAGGCCACCTTCAGCAGGTGAGCATGTGGTGAGCAGGAGCACTGCAGATCTTTCCTGGCCCTGTTCTCTACCTCAGTGCCCATTACCAACAGCTAAAGCACGCACTATGCATAAATTTTCCAGCATTTTTTAGATTCTATCAGATCTTTCTTAATAAAAAAAAAAAGAACTTATAAGGTAGGCAAACTACAACTTATTTTTCCCTCCACTTTTTTTAAAAAAAATCAAATTATGTATCAACTGATGTATTTTGTGTGGTGTTGGGAACTTGGAGACTGAATTTAGACTCAGACTTACACATACAAGCACACTTTCAGTGAGCCACAGTTCTAACTCTCACAGCCAATGTTTTCTTTCTTTTTTTGGAAAGGATCACTATGTAGCCTTGGCTATGTCTGGAACTCACTATACAGACCAGGTTGGTCCCAAATGCATAGAAATCTGCCTGCAGCTGCCTCCTAAATGTTGAGATTTAAGGAGCCTGACATCAGGCCCTGAAATCTATTTTAATATAATTTTTAATCACCAACTTTTTATAGGGTGAAGCACAACTGTGTAACAAAATGAGACTGCTATACTACAACAGTTGATTGCATGCTTAGCATATGCAAAACCATGGATTCAATCCCAGCAACAAATATTTAGAAATAAGTAATTTTTTCTCCCCTTATTACTGACCAAATGGCTGGGTCTCTGACATGAAAATGACTACAGAATTTAGTACTATGTGGGTATCTTGAGAAATATATTAATTCAATCAATATTTATGAGCTTAGACTAATGGATTTTTTTACTTACCCATGTTTATAGGTTCCTTGAATCTGAGCAATATTCAGATTACTACTCAAGTTTCTTGCTAGAGCTGTAGGAATAATGGGGATAGGCTTCACAGGCACACATTTGAAAGAATTTTCTAGCGTTATTGCTGCCCAATGCAAGTCAAACTCCACACCATCCAAACTCTCCCTGGGGATGATTTGAACTCGTAGGGAAAGCAGCTTTCCACAGTCCAAGCAATCTTTGCTACATACATGGTATTGTAAAGCCTGAGGAACCAATATCATAAAATTATAACGTTGACATGCATCCATAGCTTTAAAATTCTTTAACATTGTTATAGATACCTCTGTAATATCTTACAATGACAAAATTAAATTAGTTCTAATTAACATTTCAATTCTCATTTCTTCCACATAATCAAATGATTATGTGAGTAATTTAATCAACAGTCTTAAGCTCCATCGTAAGTTTCCAATTTGGATATCCAACAGCTCTTCAAGTCCTTTTTTTGTTTTGTTTTTGAGACAGGGTTTTTCTGTGTAGCCCTGGCTGTCAAACTCACAGAGGTTTGTCAGCCTCTCGAGTGCTGGGATTAAAGGCATGCATCAACACTGCCCAGCTACTCTTCAAATTCTTGCTGGGCAATTATCACCTCTAATAAATTTTTCTATACTGGGGGTGGGTGGTGGTGGAGTATTAGAGAATCTCAATCATTCCTTTTTGGTTCCTTTTTCATTAATATCCAAATTCTTAGGGTAACTCTTCTTCCATATTTATCCTTATCTACTATGACCTTCTATCCTTACTCCTACCACTGTGTGTACACGTCCGCCTGCCTCTGCCTCCCAAGTGCTGGAATCAAAGGCATGCGCCACTGCCGCCCGGAGAACTTTCCTATCT
The DNA here is from genome assembly GCA_028555095.1 of Dicrostonyx torquatus. Taxonomy (NCBI): domain Eukaryota; kingdom Metazoa; phylum Chordata; class Mammalia; order Rodentia; family Cricetidae; genus Dicrostonyx; species Dicrostonyx torquatus. The sequence continues at coordinate 325,482 of JAQHUG010000531.1, read as the reverse complement.
TGATCACATCTCTTCCTCTTCTGGAATATTATGCATATCTCTGGCCTCAGAAACCACATTACCTTGGATTTTTATGTCCACAATAATTCAATCACAGACCATTACAAATAATTCTCAAATACAGGCTTATTAAAATACTTCCAGCTTGTGAACCGTAGAAAAATAAAATAAAATACTATAAACCACACACAATACAATTCTTATACGTAATTAAAAACGTCATCTGCACTTCAGACACAGGACTCGGAGGACCTGAGTTGGATATGACCAAAGCCTCCTCCCAGAGGACTAGCTTTCACACTACTAGAGGTGCCATGCAAACTTCCAAAGGAGGCAAGCAATTAGTCCTACCCACCTATGACACCTATGAACCACAACAAGGAAGCATGACACTAACCCTACAGGAGCACTAGTGGAACACATATTATGGTGGTAACCAACAGCTTTCTAATTGGACTTCAAACCCACTAAAGAAAGAAATTATGTCGGTACTGGAAACATGGCCAACTGCCTAGGGCTAGAAAAGTCATGGATTCTGGAAAACCTTCAACTTCAAGTTTACTGAAATACCTAATTCCAAAGTACAATCTAAATATTTATCCTTCCTCAAATAGGTAAGTTGTAATTCTCACCCCTCATCAAAGAAACTTTGAAACTACAACCAATTAAAATGCAGAGAGTAAGTTCCAACAGGTACTTCTATAACACGACTCCTGTACCCAAGGCCCAGGGATCACTGCTGAAGAGGACAGAAAACAGGACGTTTGCTGTGAGATTGTCTCTACTAGAAATGTCAGAGAGGCTACACAAATGAAGTCTCACCAACATGGCTGACTAAATAAGTCCCAAAGAATGACAACACCACCAATGAACATGCTATCAGAGAAGGTGGAACTCTTGTGAGGCCTCAACCTTAGATAAAGAACTACAGGCAACTGAGAATGTTGGGGGTAGCAGAGAAGTCTTCCCCAGGAAAGAGGACACTAATTGGTTATCCAATATTAAGTGGTTGGCCCTGAGATAACATTATACAGACCGAGTAGGTTGAAGTTGTGTGTGTCTATATGTGTGGGATCTGTAACAATAATTTTTTTAAAAAAGTCATAAATTTGAGGGTATACATGGGAGGGAGGAAAGGAGATGATGCAATTGTAATTTCAAAAATTAAAAATTGTTATAAAAATGTTATGAGTGAATTTCACCTTTAAAGTTGAACTGAAGTCATCTGCATTATGAACTATCATTTCTCTTGAACAAAGTCCTTGAATATGAACTTTGCAGGGGATCAGAAAATCTCCAGGAAGAGACGCAGTAGGAGCTCGTTCAAAGCACTCGGGGACTGCTCGACCAGGATCAAAGCGATCCACTGTCAAAGTCACACCTTCTTCATCTGCAGATACAATATCAACCGTCACACATGCTAACCAAACACACAAAACACCAAACAAAACCACATTTTAGCAAAGTATTTTGATCATACTGGCAGTATACTAAAATCTTACATTTAAAAAAATGATTTGCTCAAAACAACTCTGAGATGCCATCTTACGCCTGTAAGAATGGCCAAGATCAAAAACACTGATGACAACCTATGCTGGAGAGGGTGTGGGGAAAAGGGAACACTTCTGCATTGCTGGTGGGAATGAAAGCTGGTACAACCCCTTTAGATGTCAGTGTGGAGATTTCTTAGAAAATTAGGAAACAACCTTCCTCAAGACCCAATAATACCACTTTTAGGTATATATCCAAAGGATGCTCAATTGTGCCACAAGGACATGTGCTCAACTATGTTCATAGCAGCTTTGTTTGTCATAGCCAGAACCTGGAAACAACCTAAATGCCCCTCGACCGAAGAATGGATAAAGAAATTGTGGTACATTTACACAATGGAAAAAAATAACGAGAGCTTGAATTTTGCAGGAAAATGGACGGAACTAGAAAACATTATTTTGAGTGAGGTAACCCAGACACAGAAAGACAATTGTCACATGTACTCACTCATAGGTGATTTTTAAACATAAAACAAAGAAAGCCAGCCTACAAATCACAGAGAACTTAGACAACAATGAGGACACTAAGAGAGACTTACATAGACCTAATATACATGGGAAAGTATAAAACGACAAGATCTCCTGAGTATATTGGGAGCATAGGGACATTGGGGGAGGGTTGAAGAGGGGAGGGAAGAGGCAGGGAGGGGAGCAGAAAAAATGTAGAGCTCAATAAATATCAATAAAGAAAAAAAAATTTAAAAAAAAAGATCTGCTGATAGTCTACAGTTGACTACACCATGAATTCTGTAATGGGTAGTTTACTCATTTTCATACCCATGGTGTGTAGCAAAGATATTAGCAAAAGCATATATAGCAGCTGGCTGAAACAAATGTACATTCTATAATAGCAACACAATATTTTCAATATTTTTTTTACAACATATTACCTTCATCCACTGTGAGGGAACCAAGTAAGAAGCATGGCACATTGTTTTTATTCTGCTTAGCATGACGATATGCAAGTCGGATAGCCTTTTCAGTTACCACAAGTTTTGGCTTTCTGAAAAACAAGAAAGTCTCTTATGAATGTGGCATACCTGATATCCTAAAAATAAAACCCTTCTATAAAGGACTGACTAAAATATAACACAGAGTTTGGCCGGGTGGTGGTGACCCACACCTTTAATCAATCCCAGCAGTCGGGAGGCAGGCGGATGTCTGGGAGTTCAAAGTCAGCCTGCTCTACAAGAGCTAGTTCCAGGACAGGCTCCAAAGAAACAGAGAAACCCTATCTCGAAAAACAAAACAAAAACAAAAAAACAAACAAATACCAAATATATATATATATATATATATATATTTTACAGAATCTAAAAAATATACATAAAGATTACCATCAGGAGATCTCTAGTTATTGCCAAGTAACCCCATAATAGACAAGGCCACCTGAAAACCATATTGGCCATAAACTGACAAGAAAGGTACAAATGTCCCCCAGGCTCTGGCCTAACCTGGACCAGAGCACAAATTGCTAAACCAAGAGGCCAACAGGTTTCTGTAAATAAAGTTTAAGAGAAATAGTCACATTCACTTGTTTACATATCATTTATGTCCTATAACAATATTCCTGAATACCAAACATAAATAAATATATTTAAAACAAAAGAGCTGGTCATGGTGGCATGCACCCTAAATCTCAGAGCTCAGGAGGTGCAGACTTCTGTGAGTTTGAGGCCAAACTGGTCTACATAGTAAGTTCAGACCAGGCAGAGCTATGTAGTTCCTATCTTTAAAAAAGGTGTGTGTGTGTAGGGATGGCTCAGTGGTTAAGAGCTCATCCTGTTCTTCCAGAGGTCCTGAGTTCAATCCTAGCACCATCAGGTGGCTCACAATTACTCGCAATTCCAGTTCCAAGCGATCTAGCCTCTTCTGACAACTGCACCAATAGGATTAAAAATGAGCACTAACATGATTAAAATAAATCTCCAGGTGGTGGTTACATACACCATTGATCCCAGCGCTCGGGAGACAGAGGTAGGGAGATCTCTGAATTCAGGGCCAGTCTGGTCTACAGAGTGAGTACCTTTTCCTAAACAAATGAACTCTATAATGTTTATTTTACTTTCTCTCTCTCATATTTTAATTTTTTGAGTCAGGGCATCTACACCCCAGACTGGCCTCAAACTCCCTGTGTAGCCAACCAAGGATGACCCTGAACTTCTGATCCTCCTGCCTCCTCCTGAGATTAAGGCATGCACCAGGAGATGGATTCTGTGGTGCTACAGAATGACTACAGAGCTTCCAGCAGGTAAGAAAAGCTCTCTGCCAAATGAGCAACACCCCCAGCCAAGTTTAGACATGCTTGAAAAATAATCATTCAGAACTTATAGAAATAAAAGATTAAATTGATTAAAAATTCAAAGGGTTGGGGCTGGAGAGATGGCTCTGCAGTTAAGAGCACTGACTGCTCTTCTACAGGACTGGGGTTCAATTCCCAGCTCACAACTGTCTGTAATTCCCATTCCAGGGGACCCAACACCCTCACACAGACATATACACTGGCAAAACACCAATGCACATAAAATTAAAATTATAGAATAAAAAATTCAAAGAATTACATAATCAACTGGAAACAGGTATACAACTGTTTGATAAACTATACATATATATTATAAACATTCCTTCATACATATGGTATATCTACTTCCATATTTAAAAAGCAACCTAAGGGGCTAGAGCGAGGGATTAGAGGTTAAGAGCACTGGTTGCTCTTCCAGAGGTCTTGAGTTCGATTCCCAGAAACCACATGGTGGTTCACCACCATCTGTAATGAGATCTGGTGCCCTCTTCTGTTATGCAGGCAGAACTCTGTATACATCATAAACAAACAAACTAAAAAAGAAAAAAAAAAAGAAAAAGAGCCACCTAAACCTTAATGGTAGAACACTAGAACACTTGTTTAGCCTGCAAAGGCTCTGGGTGGGATACTCAAGATGCCAAGAAAAACAAAGTAAGGCACAAACAAACAGGACTGGGGTTCAATTCCCAGCTCACAACTGTCTGTAATTCCCATTCCAGGGGACCCAACACCCTCACACAGACATATACACTGGCAAAACACCAATGCTAAATGTATAAGCACAACTAAAGAGAAAAATCAGTAGAACTAAAAATAAATTATTCAAAATACATTAGCACAAAAATCTGACAAAAGGTTAAAAAATGGGGGGAGCTGGGCAGTGGTGGTGCACACCTTTAGTCCCAACACTCAGGAGGCAGAGGCAGGTGGATGTCTGTGATTTCAAGGTCAGCCTGGTCTATAAAGTGAGTTCCAGGACAGCCAGAGCTGTTACAGAGATAAATCCTGTCTTGAAAAAGAAAAAGAAATGGGGGAAGGCAAGCATAACAAATACTTAAACTTCTACAGGTTGTTTTTCATGTGTGTGGGAATGGCTGTATGCATATGTGAGCCGTGTGTGTGCCTGGTACCCATGAAGGCCAGAATAAGGCAACAGATGCCCTGAAACTGAAGTTACAGATGGTTGGGAGCTGCTGATATGGGTACTAAGGACTGAACAGGGTCCTCTGTAAGAGCAGCAAGTACTCTTAGCCACTGATCTATCTTTCTAGCCCCAAGACTTTCTTAATTTTTTTTATTACACTTATTTATTTGTGGAGTTGGGAGAGGGGTGGTCCTGCACATCTAATATAATGTATAAGGAGGGGGGAAAAAAGACAATTTGCAGGAATTAGTTCTCTCCCACCATGTGAGTCCAAGGGATCTAACTTAGGTCATCAGGCTTAGTAGCAAAAGCCCTTATACTGAGCTATCCCACTGGATCAAAACCCTTTCTTTTCTTGTCAATGGTAGCATTCTTCCCTGCAAACTACTTTAGAACTTGAATATTGTTCTCCAATCAATCATCAAATGCCATAAAACATTTTCAAAATACCTTATTTTAGCCAGGTATAGTGACATATGCCTGTCCCAGCATTTGATAGACAGGCAGGAGACTGTTCAAAGTCATTCTAGCTACATAGAAAATATGAGGGGCTGGAGAGATGGCTCAGTGGTTAAGAGCATTGCCTGCTCTTCCAAAGGTCCTGAGTTCAATTCCCGGCAACCACATGGTGGCTCACAACCATCTGTAATGAGATCTGGCGCCCTCTTCTGGCCTGCAGATATACACACAGACAGAATATTGTATACATAATAAATAAATAAATAAATATTAAAAAAAAAAAAGAAAATATGAGCGTAACCTGGGCTGCATAAGACCCTGTCTCAGAAAACAAACAACAACAACAACAAAACCCTTGTTTTACTTTTTCTTCTGATCTGAATACTGCTGATTATTCTTATTACATATAATAAACACTATTTAGTAATTTATACTCTAGTACTGTGCTAACTATTTTACAAAGCCTTCCTCATTTAATCTTTGTAAAAGTCTATGAAGCCAAGAATGGTGGGGCATGTTATAATATTAGCATGCAAGAGGATCAAAAGTTTAAGGTTAGTTTGAGCTACATAGTAAGTTCAACTCTAGCTTAAATAGTGAGATCCTGTCTCATAAAAACAAACTAAAAGACTAGGATGGTGGCACACACCTAGAGACAGGCAGATCTCTGTGAGCTTAATTAATAATTAAAGTCAATCTGGTCTACATAGTGAGTTCCAGGCCACCTGGGGATATGTAGTAAGATCTTGTCTGGAAAAAAATTTAAAAGTACCAGAAAAGGATCATATGTTGCCCTATAGGAGAGTGTTTATTTAGCATGTTCAAGTACATGAAACACTCCAAAGGCTACATGTGATCCTTTCATGGCACTTTTAAATTTATTTCATAAATAAGTAAACTGATAATTGTTTATCAGTTATTTAAGTAAGAATTGGTTAAGATCAACCCTGTTTTGAAAAAAAAAATTTGGTAGGCTCAGGAACTGAGGGGTCCAGACAGCCTGACTCCAGTTAAGAGTACCCTAAATCACCAAGGCAAAATCTAAGATGGGTGGCAGTACCACATGCTTTTAATCTCAGCACTCAGGAGGCAGAGGTCAGCCTGGTCTATATATCAAGTTCCAGGACAGCTAGGACACAGAGAAAATCTGTCTCGAAAAAACAAAACAAAACCAGCCCATGATTACTGATAAGTACCTACAAACAGACAGACTTGGCTCTCTACACTATAACCTATCCTCTATAGGACACTTCTTTTAGCAAGTAAGTCCTTAGACATAACATTTAAGTTTAAACTTCCTCCAAAGCGTCCCACAGAGAACTACATTATATGCCTTCTAACCTGATCAATTCTGTCTCAGCTCCGTGTTCCACACAAGCGCCATGCTGAAGCACAAGAGACATTCCTACGATATTCAGAACCTTAGATTTGCAGAACATTTTCTATGAAATTAGGATTCTTTCTCAAAAATATATGGAAGATTTAACACGCAGATGGAATCTTTATCTGATAAAAACTTTTAGTGAAAAAGTAAAGGAAAATGAATACAGTTGAACGTAGCTTATCTTAAATACTCGAGACCACAAATGTTTCAGGTTTGGGAATATTTGCCTATACAAAATCTTGGCGATAGAACTCAAATCCAAATATGAGATTCACTTATGTTTATAAACCACCTATAGTCTGAAGGTAACTTTCATATGGTTGTATTTTATACACTTCATAAGATGAGAATGGAGCTTTTAGTATCTTGTTGACAGTCAGCAAGTTTCTGATTTTGAGGGCACGTGCCTTTACCAGCTTAGCCATCTTGTCAGTCCAAGTTTCAGACTTTAGAATCTGGGGAAATGGTTCCTACCAGGCAAGCACAAAAACCTGAGTTTGGATCTCATAAAGATAGAAACAGTGGTGGGGCTGGAGAGATGGCTCAGTGGTTAAGAGCATTGCCTGCTCTTCCAAAGGTCCTGAGTTCAATTCCTGGCAACCACATGGTGGCTCACAACCAGCTGTAATGAGGTCTGGTGCCCCCTTCTGGCCTGCAGACATACACACAGAATATTGTATATATAATAAATAAATACAGACATACAAACAGAATATTGTATACATAATAAATAAATATTTTTTTTAAAAAAGGATAGGAACAGTGGCACTATTTGTATCACCCAGTATTTGGAGGAGTGGGGTGTGGGAGTAAGCTGGCTAGCAGTCTAGCTGAAAAGGCAAGTTCCAGATTCAGTGAGATCCTGTTTCAAAAGCTAAAGTGGAGAGCAACAGAGGAAGACACTGGACATCAACCTCTGGCTTTTACAAGAGGACACACTCACACAAATCAAAAGGAAAAACAGTGGATTTTGGGATTTGGGCAGTCAAACTTATAATTAGTAATAACAATCAACTCTGTCTTAATATTCTTTAATGATTCATGCTATACTGGTTTGATTTGAAAAGAGAAACATACCTGTAGTAACAGAGATGCAAGTAGATGAAATCTCCAATTGGCATTGGGTTCCAAAGAGCCAATTTTGATGGGGGAAAGTGAAAAGGTACCATCTTGCTTGAAGAAAACCTTAAAAAAAAATTGAAGTACAAGGAAAATCAAACAGTATAAATTTTATAAGAAACAGTTAATTCTCTTTGCCAGGCATTCCAAGTCCTTAAGAGGCCAAGACTAGGAATTCCAGGCCAGCCTAAAAAACAGCTGAAGGGAGCAATGTGAAGGTTTTGAACAGCAGTGCTTTCTCTGAAGAGTTATGTTGAATGTTGAACACATATGTAAACTGCTTCAAAATAATTTCTAATTCATTGGTAAGTATTTAATGTCTTTTTCTTTCATTCTCCACTCTACAGCACCTTTAAAGATCAATCTACAATAACACTTTCCTCAGCACAGTAAAGAAAGGGTCATGCCAGTTGAAATCCTAACTATAACCCTTATTAACCATATAATAGATTGATCAATACCTCTATGCTGTAGTTTACTAATTAAAAAATACTGCATAGGGCCAGGCATGGTGGTACACACTTGGGAGGAAGAAGCAAGCAGGTCTATGAGTTCAAGGCCAGCCTTGTCTACATAGAGTGAGTTCCAATAGAGCAAGGGCTATATAGGGAGACTCTGCTCAAAATAGAAAGAGAGAGAGAGCGAGAATAAAAGATATTTCAGTAGTGTGATATGACAGAAGGGTCAAGATTAAAGTAAAAGGAATATGATAGCCTCCCTGATCATGTTTCCTATTGTCTTTATCAAGAACATCTGGCACAAAGGACGCAACAAAGAATATAAAAGCTACCCATGAGCATAACTGTAGTTTAGAAGAAAAAGAAAATCCATATGCCAGCATTAATTGTTCCTCTCTAGGGGCAATAAAATGATCCAAAGAACTAAATCACCCAAGTCAGTGTGTCAGGTCCTCCCTGTAATAACAGACTAAGAAAAGCAGGGACAGGTGGCCAGCTCCTCCTTCCTACTCCACTTAGGAAAACACGGCTTAGGGAAACATGAGGAAACTTGGGATAACCAATGTGAGATGGTTACCAGGAGGACTCAGTGCTCAGACACTTTTCCATTCCTCTAGGATGGAAGTAAGCACTCTTCTAATTTACAACCTCAGTTCAAATGATTTCTCATCAATAAAACATCTATGTCATTAAGTGAGAGAGAAAAGAGAGCTAGCATTTACTAAGTACTTATTATATGCCCATTCCTTTAGTTTAATCAGCATATTTAATACCTTCCTGGTAATCAATTAAAAAGAATTAAAAATTTTTACAGTGAATAGACTAGATCAAGGGATCCACCTAATTAAAGTAGGACCAGGTATTCCTGATTCCGAAGACTGTGTTCTCTTTTCCCTTCCAGTATTCTGTCTCAAGTTAATGTGGGTAGCTGTAGTAAAACACTGCATGAAAAACATTTTGAAGCCAGGCATGGTGGCATGTGCCTGAGGTCCCAAAGTTTGAGAGGCTAAGGAAAGAGTATTTAAATGAGTCCCACATTTCAAGACCAGCCTCAGTAACACAACAAGACCTCCATTTCAAATAACTAAACAGTCAGGCACAGTGAAACATGCCTATAATCTTAGCATCTGGGAGGATGAAGGAGAAGAACTGGGTGAGTGTGAGGCCAGTTAGGGCTATATATCAAAACCTTGACAAAAAAAAAAATAGGACCTGGAGAGATGGCTTAGTGAATAAGAGTACTTGTTTCAAATAGCAGAGGACCCAGATTTATTCTTAGCACATGTATGGCAGTTCACAACCATCTGTAACTCCAATTCCAAGGGATCAGATACTTTCTTCTGGCCTCCTTGGGCACCAGGAATGGATATAGTACAAATACATACATATAGGCAAAATACTCATATACATAAATAAAAAATAGTTAAATATATACTCAATCAAATAACATGTCTGTACCTGGTATTCATCTGGTACTTTTTATAGAGGAATTACAGGCTTTATATTTGATGAGTGATTTATTCAATTTCTGTTACTCAGTACCCTACAGAAATAAAAGGATATTGTTAAATATATAAGAAACATTACTTAAATACAGAATAACAAAATTAAGCTGCTTCTCTGAAAAGTAACTATGGAATAATAAAATTAAGTACTGTAAATCTTGGGATGTAGTGTACTTGCCTACAAGTTCAATACACAGAAAAATAAAAAATTAAATGTCAGCACTTTCATACTTAAGTCATTCAGGCTAGCCAGGCGGTGGTGATGCATGCTTTTAATCCCAGCACTTGGGAGGCAGAGGCAGGCAGATCTCTGTGAGTTCTAGGCCAGCTGGTCTACAAAAAAAATAAGTCATTCAGTCTATACACTAACTTTAATATTTAATTTGGTATACCTATTCATTAAAGAATGCACATATTAGGCCGGGCAGTGGTGGTGCACGGCTTTAATCCCAGCACTTGGGAGGCAGAGGTGGGCAGATCTCTGTGAGCTCCAGACAAGCCTGGTCTACAAGCACTAGTTCCAGAACAGGCTCCAAAGCTACAGAGAAACTGTGTCTGGGGCGGGGGGGGGGGCGGTGGCGGTGGGTGGACCCAAAAACAAACAAACAAGAAAAAAAAAAAGGATGCACATATTTTATCCCAAAATCTTTTTCTTTTTCTTAAGACAAGGTCTCGGGCTGGAGAGATGGCTTAGTGGTTAAGAGCATTGCCTGCTCTTCCAAAGGTCCTGAGTTCAATTCCCAGCAACCACATGGTGGCTTACAACCATCTGTAATGAGGTCTGGTGCCCTCCTCTGGCCTGCAGACATACATGCAGACAGACTATTGTATACATAATAAATAACAAAATATTTTTGTTATTTACATAATAATAATACATAATAAATAAATAAATATTTTTTTAAAAAAAAAAGACAAGGTCTTGCTGATGGTGGCGGCACAGGTCTTTAATCCCAGCACCTGGGAGGCAGAGGCAGGTGGATCTCTATGAGTTCGAGGCCAGCATGGTCAAAAGAGTGAGTTCCAGGACAGCCAGGGCTGTTACACAGAAAAAGCCTGTCTTGAAAAACAAACAAAAAAGACAAGGTCTCACAGTGCACAGGACTTAATCCCAGCATTTGGGAGGCAGAAAGAGATGAATCTCTGAGTTTGAAGCCAGCCTGGTCTACATAGTGAGTTCCAGGACAGACAGTGTTATCCAGAGACCCTGCTCAAAAAAAAAAAAAAAAAAAAAAAAAAAAGACAAAATAGTAAATGCTGACCTATATAGAAAGGACTAGACAACTTTGCTTCATTAGTATTTAATAAAACTATCCAGTGGGATTTTAGATTTTAGTGGGATTTTCATATGGATTTGAAACTCAAGAGAGGTAGAAACTGAAAGTTTGCTGTGTGGATGAGTGGGCACAAAACATTAGTGAGAATACTCAGCAAGTGTGTATTTGGATCCAAACGATGAACACAGACTTTTTCACAAGTCAGTTTGTGTGGACAGAGATTTCTTGTTTATCATCCCAAGAATGAGTCTGTTGAGTTCATTATAGCTGTTTATAAATTCATTCATAAATTTTCCTGTTTGGTATGTGTGTGGGGTTTCCTAGGGGTTATGAGGCTTGTTTCTCAAGTTCTGGGATACAGGTATGCACCAGCAAGGCCAGCTAGCATTCATCGCATTTTTTAAGTCTAATTTTTAACCTTTTGAGCATCGTTTCAATTTTAGCAGAAAGATATTGACTGAGGCAGATGAGGCAGCTTAGAACTTGCTGTACAAGGCTAGTGACCTGAGTTCAATTTCCAGAGTGCAAGATGGAAACATCTGGGAAACTGTATTCTGACCCCTCCACCACACTCTGTAGGACACGGATTCCTACTCTCGCATACACGTATCACACACACAGCACAACAACAGTAATGATAACAATAGATAAAAATCTATGGCATATAACATGGCTCAAGGATAAAGGTGCTTGCTGCCAAAACAACTGGGAACCTGAGTACCAACTAACTTCTGTAAATTATCCTAAGATCTCCAAATGTACACTGTAGTATGTGAGCAGTACACAGGCACACACACAGAGTAAATTTTAAACTCTAATAAAAATTTTAAAAGGAATTATCTGACTCAATTACTAAAGGATTACTAACACAAATGTTGTCATTTAGAAGATACCTTTTCCATAACATCCAAGGCTGAAAATACCTGAGAGAACAAAATTCTGCAGGATATGACCTTTAAAGATCAACTAAATGTCCCCATAGAGATATTTCAACTTCTTGAAATACAAGCTTGAAGAAGAAGAGGAGGAGGAGGAAGAAAAAGCCTTTCTTTAGCACTTGGTTGTCATGGCAACAGTAATCACACTGATAACTTTACCTCTACAAAGTATATAAAGTGCCACTTTCCTTCACTAACAGGAGTGATTTTAAAGGCCTTATCTGTCTTTCCTCTTTCATGCATTTGGCCTTTTTCATTTGAAAATGATCAAATGAGATTTGATAAACTAGTTTACCTTGACAGTATTATATAAAGCTAATGGCCAAAACTGCACAAAACATATACCTAGCAAAAATACTCTCCTCAGGTAGATGCTATCATATAGCAAACAAGAACCATTAGGTCGTCCTCACCTCTTCTTCCTCTTACCCAGAGTAAGTTCTTTCCAGCCTCCCACCTTAGTTGACAGCAGCCTGCCGGGTTCACAGACAAGTCCTTCTAGTGCAGACACAAATGTGTCTATGAACAACAGGTTTTCTCCTGCTTAGAAAGTCAATGGCTTTTCTTTTCTTTTTTTCTTATTGTGAGTCTTTTTCAACAAACATTTGCTATCCTTTATTGTGGGCTTTCATGGACTTCCTTTAATTTGTACTACATTCTGGCATCCAATGTAGGTGATGTTATACTACAAAAACAGCACGTCTAAGGCAACTTGTGAAAGAAAACATTAAATTTGTGAGATCATGATTCCAGATGATTAGATTCTATGACCATCATTACTGTGGCTTTTCTTCATATACAGAATAAAAAGGCCTTCATAGTTATGGCCCTACCCAATCTGCAACCAAAACTCCTCGTCATTCATCCTCCATCTATCAGCAGTCTTGGATAGGACTGCACAGGCCGTCCTCCCCCTTTACTTCGAATTTCATACTAAACCCTATTATCCAACTTCCACCTCGAATGTAAATCTCTTATGGTGACATCACTGCCCCTGTATTCTGACACAGTATTTCACACCTCACTTCTGACTTAGGTCTACTTCCTGTAGATCACCGACTATAAACACTAACTGATCGCTTATAGTCCGCGCCAGATAACGTCAAGACTGCAAGAACAAGGATCAAGGTTTCAGTCCCCAAGAAATTTTTACAGTGAAAGCAATCTGAGGCATCTCACAAATGTAAACTTCTTTCTTTCACGTTCCTTAGCAGACAAGAGGCAAGGTTCTGACGTCCGCTTTCTTTCTCCTCTGGCGGCCCTGTGGTCACCCGTCCCAGCGCGCTAACGCGGACCGTCCCTCCCAGGCCGCTTGTTACTCACCGTGCTTTCCGGGCCCGGCAGGAGCTTCAGGGGACCTGGAGCACCAAGACCTACCGTCGCTATCGTCACGGCCGCCGCCAAGACGTGGTTTGTTTGTAGGCACCCTAAGACCGGCTCCAAAAAGCGTCCCAGATGACTGTGGCCCCGCCTCTGGGACGTTGGGGTCGCGGGAACCCAGGCGGCAAATCCCGGCAGGAGGAAACCGAAGGGCGCGCCGCGCCTGCTGATTGGCTAGAAGCCCGGCCAGTCCCGAGACAGGGCGGTCTAAAGGCGTCACGCAACGTCCCCGCGGACCTCTGCTGTGACAACCAATCGGATCCCGGCCTGAGATTCGTTTGCCCAATCCCAAGGCTCTTTGGAGAACCGAGGGCGCCACGAAAGAACCGGATCACAACTCCGGTGATTTAAACCTACATTTCAGCAACGGTTAAGTTCCGGGATGGGGTGGTCAAACCCAGACGCATGCGCAATTAAAAAAAAAAAAAATCCCAGCTGACTAGCTAGAAGTGCTTCCTGCACTGATTGTGCTCTAATGGCTAGGATCCTCTCAGCCGAACTTGGTGGTTCTTTTCCTGTTTTTCTTGCACTCTTTGGAGTCAGGTACTGAGGCAGGGGGATCGCCGCGAGTTCCAGACAAACTGAGATTGGGATTGTTTTAGAGACCCTGCCTCAAAACGACTGGCGTCGGGTGTAGTAGTAGTGTACCGTGATAATCCCAGCCTTCAAGAGGTGGATGGAGGCAGAAGGATCTGCACGCAGTTCAAGGAACCTACGTAGCAAATCCAATAACAACCTGGTTTACAACCCTGTCTCAGGATTTAAAAAAGTGTCTTCAAGACCTTTAACGGACAGATAAAGATAAAGGTTATGTTTGTTCCAATTTGATTCCTAAGTAGACTCTTATCAACTTTGGGAAGTTCTCGTTGAACAAGAAAACCTGTGGAATTTATACTTACTTCCAGTGTTAATAATATTGGGGACAGTTGTAGTGTGTGATTTTTGTGCGTGTACCATTGCGTTAGTATGTGGAAGCCAGACGTCCATGTTGGCTATTTTGATAATTGTTTTTGCTTTGTTTTTCTAGAAAGGGTTTCTCTGTAACTTTGGGGCCTGCTCTGGAACTAGTTCTTGTAGACCAGACTGGCCTCAAACTCACAGAGATCCGCCTGCCTCTGCCTCCCGACTGCTGGGATTAAAGACGTGAGCCACCACTGCCCGGCTCCATGTTGGCTATTTTTAAGAGATGATCAGGCATTGTAATAAAAATCTTTAAAAATAAAAGATAAGTACATCTATAATGTTAGGGGAAGGTAGCAAGCGTGTGCTTAACAATTAGTTCACGTAACATTAAACTTTGGATTTGTGTATTTTTTAAAAGGCAGGTGAAAATTCACCTAAATGCATTAAAGATTGTAGGTAATAATGTATCAATATTGGATCAACTGAAGCATATGTACATACTAATATAGAATGCTAAAAATAAGGGAAAGTGGATGGGAGGCGCTGTATCCTTCGTTTTTGTTTTTTTTTTCTTTTTTCCCCCTGTAAATCTGAGACTCCTTTGGGATGCAGACTGGCTATGCTGCATAGTGGTAGTGCACCTGCTCAGCATATGCAGGGTCCTTGGTTGAGTCACTAGCACCACCTAATAAGTAAACACTTTAAAAAGTAAAATCTGCCGGGTGGTTGTGCTTCACACCTTTAATCCCAGCACTTAGGAGGCAGAAGTAGGCAGATCTCTGTGAGTTTGAGGCCAGGCAGGCACCAAAGCTACACAGAGAAACCCTGTCTCAAAAAACCAAAATAAAATAAAATGTAAATCTGGGGCTGTAGAGATGTCTCAGTGGTTAAGGGCACTTGCTGCTCTTGCAGGGGACCTGGCCTTGACTGGTTGGATCACAGTTGTCTTTAGCTCCAGGGGACCTCTTCTGGTCTCCTTGGGCACCCCCACCCCTGACTGGCACACACACATACACATGAATAAAAAAAGAAAAGCTGGGTATTGGTGGTGCATGCCTTTAATACCAGCACTCTGGAGGCAGAGGCACAAGGAAGTGGATCTTTGTGAGTTCGAGGCCAGTCTAATTTACAGAGCTAGTTATAGTCAATGCCACATAAAGAAACTGTCTTGAAAAAACAAAATAAATAAATAAGTAGATAGATGGCAATAAAGGAGGAGCTGAAGCATATTACTATCTTTTGAACAACTAAAATAGCATGACAAATATCAGGAAGTTGTGAATTAAACATTTTATTGACACTGGATTTCTAATCAGAGTGTGTATTTAATGCTATGCATAAATAGTTGTTTTGAGACAGGGTCTCACATAGCCCAGGTTAATTTTGAATTCACTACTTACTCAAGGATGACCTAGATCCTCCTGCCTCTGCCTCTCAAGTGTTGGGATTATAGGCATGGGCCCCCATGCCTGGTTTATGCCATTATGGGGCTCAAACCCAGGGCTACTGTATATGTTACATCAGCATTCTTGCCTACTGAGCTACATACCCATCCCCAGTGCATAAATACTTTTGACCAAAATTAAAGCACAATCCTTGGCAAACAAAAAGACTGCCCTGAAGGCAGCCATGCTGCTAATTTTTATTTACTTAGTTTTCTTTGCAGAACTGGGATTTGGCCTCAGAACCCTGGACAGTTTAAGTAAGTGCTCTGGTGCTAGTTCTGTCCTCAGCCCCTTTTTTATTGTTTCAAGACAAGTTCTTGGTAAACTACTTAGGTTGGCCAGAACTTGCAGTCTTGACTCAGCCTCCTGGAATATTTCATCATGCCCATCTGGCCCACCTCTTTTAGATTCTTTACCGCCACTATGAACAACACAGAGAGCTTTTCTCCGGCATGACTGCACCAGAGAACCTGCACCAGCCCTGGAGGATAATTTATGACAAACCTCAGAGAACACCAAAGATCTGGCTCACCTAGGTCATATGTGGAGGCATTTCCCTATGGCTCAGCGGAAAACTTATAATTGGTACAAAATGAGGCCTGTGATTGGTGGAACTTGAAATACTGTCGTGACTGGGGCCAATATAATTCTTCCTTTGCATTCCACTTCCCCACACTCCTCCTTGCTCTATAACCAGGATAGTCTCATTTTTTGAATCAACTGTGAAGGCACTCTTTTGTGCTGCCCCCTTGTGTTGCCAAATGAGGCCCAATAAAGGCTTCTGAAAAATAGAAATTTTAATAGCTTTATTTTAGAAACAGGATGACCTGACTTATATTTAGGAAAGCTTGTATTTCCAGATATTTTTTAAACATTTTCTTTGAGTAATGGTATAGTGCAACAAGCCCCAATTGTGCCATTTAGTCTCTCTGAAATTCATTCTCTTTATCTCCATATTGTACACTATTATGAACGAGTGAGTGTGTGTCAGTAAAAAGCTGTCAAATGCTATTACTCTAGGTACACTGTAGTTAACGTTACTAATAAAGGACCAATGCCATCCTATATTTTCAGAGATTAAGGGACCTGATCTGTCAAGTTAGAAAAGGCAGAAATTTAATTAAATAAGAGTTACAAATGATACCAGAAACCTGTTATGCACTAAGCTCTGTGTTAAATGATAGGGAAGTTTAAATGATGTGGCAAGAGTGAAACAAGGAAAGTACTGTTTATAGGCTAGGTATAAGAGGTAATTATCCAAAACCAGTAAGAATTATTCGTAGATCGCCTGCCAAGTTAAATAGAATGACTTCATATTGTACTGTTCCTTGATCCTTGTTTATATATGTATTGTCCATCGAGACAATGGCATTCCTACGGCTCCTGACCTTCACAGAGAAAGACTGCCTTCATGCTTTAATTTGCGTCATAGAGAACCATTCCAAGTGCATCACACTTTAAAAAACGTATTAATTTGGTCTGTAGGTATACTTTATTGGGACAGTACTTGCTTAGCATGCATGAGGCCAGAAATGCTAAAGAACTGGATAAAATCAAAAACTAAAATGCAAATTATAATTTTTAATTGTATAAATAATGTTTATAATTATACAATGTACAAGGCTAATTATAAAGGGAAAAAATTCATCCATAGTTCTATACCCTAACTGTTGTAGAGTAACTGTGTCCCAGCCAAAATTCATCTTAAAAAGATGTTTTTGATCAATGTCTCATTACGTAGCCCTGGCTGGCTGAAATTCACAGAGTTTGCCTGCTACTGCATCCTAAGTGCTGGGGTGAAGGAGCGGTGAAATCTTAGCCTCCAGTGTGGTGGCAGGAAACAGATGAATAGACTGTGAACGACAGCACTTATGAGGAGTCCTGCTCCAAGATCCTCAGAGTACTGTCCTTCTTCTTTGTACCCTCTGAAGTCACAAGAACATGGAAACTGGCCCTTACCTGATACTGAATTGGCCAGTGCCATCATCTTAGGTTTCATTTCCTCCATAACTGAGAAATATAATTTAAAAGCTACCCAGTCTGTGGTATTCTATTAAAGAGGCCCAAATGGTCAAAGATAATAACATCAGTTAGTTTTGGATTTTGGAGGATGGATTTTCTCAGGCTTTCCTCAAACAGATGTAGGTTAGGACAACCTCAAACAGCTGATTCTCCTGCCTCCTTATAGGCATGTATCTGCTATATACAGTTTGGAAGTTTTTTTTCTTTTTTAAGATAGGGTCTCTCTATGTAGCCCTAGCTTTCCTGAAACTCACTGTCACATGTAGACCAGACTGGCCCCAAACTCACAGTGAACCTCCTGAGGACTGGAATTAAAAGCCTGAATCACCATACCTAGCTAGGAATTTTTTCTTAATCTCTTTTCATCCTGCCATAGTTAGTTTTAGCTGTGAACTTTACACAAACCTATAGTCACCTGGAAAAAAGGAAATTCAAATAATTTCTCTGATCAGTTTGGCCAGAGGCCATGTCTGTGAAGAATTTTATTAATTCCTAATTGAGGTAAGAGGGCCCAGCCGACTACCTGGGTTGGAAGAAAGGTAGCTGAGCCAGCCAGTAAGCGGCATTCCACAGGAGCTCTCCTCCATGGCCTCTGCTTTAGTTCCTGCCTCTGACGTCACTTGATCATGGGCTGTTGTATCATGTAAGCCTTGAAATTCATTTATTTATTTACCTACTTGTTTTTTGAGACGATTTCCTTGTGTTGCTGCCTGTCCTGGAATTCACTCTGTAGACTAGGCAAGGCTCAAACTCATGGAGATCCGCCTGCCTCTTCCTCCCAAGTGTTGGGACTAAAGGCCTGTACCTCCACTGTTCAGTTTTTTCGTTCATTTTAAAAGAAGGGTCATACTATGTATTCCGGGATGGCATAGTACTCATGATATCCATCTGCCTCTGCCTTCTGGGATTGAAGGCATGCGCCACCACATCTAATCCTTTCTTCCCCAGGTTGCTTTTGGTCCTGGTGTTTATCACAGCAGCAGAGAAGCAGATTAGAACAGACACCAATTCCAAATGGTCAGCCCTAAACATATACACATATCTGTAGCATGGTTACCATTATGAGACCAGGTAAGTGTTCTATCTGAAGGTACTCTCACCATGAGAATAAAGGCTACTGCTGTCAGGAGTGAAGAAGTTGGAATCAATGGTTTTTCTTCTTCCGTGTTCTTTTATGCACTCTTCTTAACCTCCAAACACCCAACTTTCCCCTTTCAGTTTTGACTTCTAAGTTTAACTACTGCTTTTTTAAAAACAACTACTTATGCTTTGTAGATGGCTCAGTGGGCAGACACCTGCTACCGCACCTAACGACTTGAGTTTGATCTCTGGGCCCCAGATGTTGGGAGGAGACAAATGACTCCTGAAAGTTGTTCTGTGACCATACCTGCACTGTGGCATGTGCACCCATGTGTCCACACACATGCATGCACACACACACACTGTAATAAAAAAAGGAAAAGGGGGGCACACACACCTTTAATCCCAGCACTCAGGAGGCAGAGGCAGGTGGATCTCTGAGTTCGAGGCCAGCCTGGTTTACAGAGAAAGTTTCTGGACAGCCAGAGCTACACAGAGAAACCATGTCTTGGAAAACAAACAAACAAACAATAAAAGCAACTACTATATTGCTCTTTTAAAATGTTATTTGTGAAACAGTCTTCTGGATTAGTTTGATCTCTTCATCCTCCTGACTCCAACTGCCTCCCAGAATCTGATAAAACCTTTCAATAGGAGGTTTTCCTTTCCTGAACCAATATACTTTCTTTCTTTTTTTTTAAATTTATTTATTATGTATACAATATTCTGTCTGTAGATATGCCTGCAGGCCAGAAGAGGGCACCAGACCTCATTACAGATGGTTGTGAGCCACCATGTGGTTGCTGGGATTTGAACTCAGGACCTTTGGAAGAGCAGCCTGTGCTCTTAACCTCTGAGCCATCTCTCCAGCCCACCAATATACTTTCTAAGTGCATCTTAAGTACTTTTTATTATATCCACATATAAGTGTAGACCTCACCCCTCAACAAGGAAGCTTTACTCAGCAGACCAAGACCTTTACAAGAATCCCTAGCTAATCAACATACTGAGAAAACTGACCGGGGTGCTCAACACTAACTGATACACCTACAACACAACCCTAACACAAGACTCAGAACACCACGGAAGTGAGGGCTGGGAGACAGACTGTAAGAGCCAGACGACTGTCTGCTGTGAGATAAAATCATGTATATTACAGGGAAGATGCACCAATGAAACCTCAAAAGATATGGTCACCTAGACAAGAGCTGCACAATGATGATGCCAGTTGATATGCCAACACAGTAGAAATCACACAGGGCCCCATCTTGAGATGAAGACTGTGGTGACCTGAATGAAAATGGCCCTAAACTTAAATATTGAGTTCCGGGACAGCCAGGACTGCACAGAATCCCTATCTCAAAAACAAACAACTAAAGTACAGACATTTATATATGGATTAATATACATACAGCTCCTTCAAGAATACTGCCAATACCACTAGACTCTGCACTTTGGACTTTCCTGTGACTCAGCAGTTAAAGGATATCTAGTAGAGAAAAAGTCTGTCACAGAAATATGACAGAATCCTGATTGTTTTAATATTTCATGGTTTTTTGTTTTGTTTTCAGAGAAAGGGTTTCTCTGTGTAGCTTTGGAACCTATCCTGGAACTCACTCTGTAGACCAGGCTGGCCTCAGACTCACAGAGATCCACCTCTCTCTGCCTCTCAAGTGCTGGGAATAAAGGTGTGTACCACCACTGCCCAACTAATATGTTTTAATATCATACAAAAAATAGTTAACATAAGCAAAAAAGCTGGTACATAATGGGTATTCAAAAATATTCAAGGGTATTTTTGTCAATTTATGAATTATTGTTGTGGGATATGTCCCTAATTCTGTTTAAGATACTTTTGTATATTGATACAAATGTAAGACTTTTGTTATACTGTATATGTTTCTGTTTAGGACATTTTTGCATATTGTTCCAAACTAAGGTTATTTTTGTCTTATTGCATCATACATACATACCTCTGGTTAAGATACTTTTGTATATTGTCATAAATTCCAAGTTATTGTCCTTATACTGTACATCTGTTTCTACTTTTGCATAAGCATTACCTCTCCAGCTTGTTTAATTTTGCTATGTGAAGCTTTAGTCCTTAAGCTATATAGGTTAATAAGAACTACAGGTTAATAGTCACCCATTTGTCAAACTTAAAGTCATGGTAGTTAGGTTTTGAGGCATACAGAGATACGTTCCAAATAGATAGGTGATCTTCAAAAACCTACAGAATATGGCATTTAAAATGTTTTTAATAACTTAGAATTCTTCTTTTTTGTTTTTTGAAGACAGGGTTTTTCTGTGAAGCTTTGGAACCTGTCCTGGCTCCCTGTAGACCAGGCTGTTCTAGAAGTCACAGAGATCCGCCTGCCTCTGCCGCCCAAGTGCTGGGATTAAAGGTGTGTGCCTCCACTGTCTGACTAGAATTCTTTTGATGTGAGACATGTTTGCTTCTAGCAGCACCGATCTACTTCCAAGAGGATGATTGGGCACCAAAGATGCTCTATATGGAGTTTGCTTCCCTTTTGGCCTATTGGGCCAGAAACTGCCCTTGCCTTGGCTGCTGACAGTAAGTACACTGTCCAATCTGGACCAGCAGGTCACAAAGAAAAGAGACTGCTAAACTTTGCCAAGACAGGGTAGAAAAATCCTTTAAAATATCCTGCTTCTGAAAATGTTCTGTCAGATATTCTAGGCCTATAGCCAAAGTTGAATGTCCCAACATTGCAGAGAAACCTTGGGTGGCTGTTCAGTCAGTCAACTGTTTCTATCATTTCCTGCAGTTTTTAGAAGTTGCTTATTTGCACTTCCTGCTTACTCAGGTAATAATATTTTCCTTCTCAGGTCTTTGATGGGGTTGAAGACTAGACAGCTACAGTTACCGTTCTCCTGAATCTTTTTTTAAAAAAGATTTATCATGTAAACAGTGTTCTGCCTGCATATATGACTGCAGTCCATATATGGAGGGAACCAGATCTCATTAAGGATAGTTGTGAGCCACCATGTGGTTACTGGAAACTGAACTCAGGGCCTCTGGATGAGCAGCCAGTGTTCTTAACCACTGAGCCACCTCTCCAGCACAGTTCTTCTGAAAGACTCTAAATGCATTTCTGAGACCTCTCAGCTCGAAAGGCATTTCTGAAGCCTCTCAATATTACACACCTCTCTCCTGGAGACGTGACAGTCATCCACACACGAATGTTGGGAACTTTCCATCATCTCCCTGTGTCTTTGTAAATGTTCTATTGAATAGGGGCAAAATAACCCTTAGATGTTGACTCAGTTTCTGGTGTTTTGATTCAGTCCCTGAGAAAGAGGCAAAGTGACCCAGAGATCCCTTTTACCTCACTGGATCATGCAACTATTCTCCTGCCCCAACACAGACCAATCACTGCTAATAGTCCTTTGAATAAGCCAATCCAAAACAACCCCCAGACACCCCCTTGTTTCTATGGCTCATTCCTTTAAAAGTAGCCTCTACTAGCTGTTCGGGGTCTCTCAGCTTCGCGGATGCTGGAGGACCCTGTCATGACAGAATTAATAAAACCCTCTTGCTTTTGCATCGACTGTGGTGTCTGGATGGTGTTTTGAAGCAACTCTTCCCTAGAGCTTGGATTCCTAGTCCAACACTTCCAAATCTTAGCAAAGGACATCTTAGGTACACGACTTAAGATTTTCAAAAAAGAACAACTATTGGAATATCTCTATAATTTGCCAATTATCTATAGTCTAGACATCTAAAATTTGTTTCTTGATACTGTTCTTGTTTGTAGTTTCATTTTTGTTTAGGTTATTATCTTTTCTTTCTACTGAATAATACTTGGTAGTAGTTCTTATTGCATATAGTTTTAGGTTAGGATTAGAACCTCCTTAATTAGACAAAAAGAGGGAAATGTGGGAATTAGGTCCAATAAGCCAATGGTATCAGGGCAGCTTGGCCCAACGGGCGTGGTCTTCTCTAGAGATACACGACATGATGAAATCCATAAAGAGGTACATGCTCTCTTGGGTGCAGGTGAGCTGGCAGAGGCCAAAGAACATGCATGGCTGGCGGCTGGGTTCTGATACCCTTTTGGAATGAGCGGTGACAGCAGAAACGGTAAAGAATCTGTAGTGGCAGCAGCATTGTTCTGTATTGTGGATTTTATTGATTATGAATAAATCTGACTTGATCAGAGTTTCCTCCCTCTTTACCCTATGGACTTAGATAGGGAATGACCCTTTATGAGGTGACAGTCTCTATTCTGTATTTATTTGGCACTAACATTATTTCACGTGTAATTGTTTGCACTTAGCTCACTGCTTCCTCTCTAAGACTGAGATAAAATGGATCTGTAAGAGAATATGAATTCCTTACATAAAGTGCTGAGATTGACCTTTCATTGTGGGTAAGCAGGTGGCTTAAATGTTAAGCACCAGTGTATGCTGGTGTTTCATGAATCTTGTTTCATGGAATGAAGGTTTTGAGTCTGTTTTGATTACATAAGGGATCTCTCTACGTACTGCATGATCCAGCACAACTTAGTAAAGCCAGGATACCACACAGTTTTGGAACCTTTGGCAGCTTTAAGCATGGCTCATGACTGGAGAGATGACCCAGGCAATAAAGTGCTTCTATGCCAGTGTGA
Organism: Dicrostonyx torquatus; assembly: GCA_028555095.1. NCBI lineage: Eukaryota > Metazoa > Chordata > Mammalia > Rodentia > Cricetidae > Dicrostonyx > Dicrostonyx torquatus. Next base: position 301,882 of record JAQHUG010000531.1, on the reverse strand, counting down.
GGAATTGAGTTCAACTGCCAGTACCCTGCCTGCAATCCCAGCACTGGGGGGAATTGCTGGGGCTCAGAGGCCAGCCAGTCTAGCTGAATTCGTGTGCTCAAGGTTTAGTGTGGCTCTGCCTCAAAAAATACGGTAGCACTGTTAGCATTAATCCCAGTAGAAGCAGTGGATCTCTGAGTTTGAGATCAACACGGTCTATACGGAGTTCCAATACATCTAGGACTTAAAAAAATAAGTAGATAAAAGCTAAGTAGAGAGTGACTGAGGAAGATACCTTATGTCAACTTCTGGCCTCCACATTGCACACACACATTCATGCACAAAGAGAGTAAGAAAACAGTACAGCTTAAGATTCTCTGATGCTATTCTATCAACAAGAAAGAAGATCTATGTGCTCTCTCTGTGAGGCTTCTGTGCCTGGTGGACTGGATGTGGTGAAAGTATTACTGTGATAGTTCCTGAGTCCAGCTTTTAAACTCTTGAGTTTCCATTCTCCACCGCTTAGAATGTTTACTATCAGAAAGAAATCCAAGCAACTTTTAGTGAAACTCATAGTTCTAGCAGAGCAACTGGAGAAAAGCCAACATAAAATTATCAGTCATGTGAATGAGCCTTTTTGGAAGAAATTAACTGATACCATACAGAACAAAGATAAGCTGTAACCCAAATTGGAGGTCATAAGTAAAATTTTTCTTACAGTTTAACTTATTAACTTTTGCTAAATAGCAAGATACTAACCTGCTCAAAGAGCCAACTAGAAATGAAGTATTTCTTTGCCAGACTGATCTTTCCTAGAAATGACTCCTTGTAAAACCCTTGTCAGAGACAGGCATCTGAGTTTCTTTTCTATGTCTTTCAACATAAAATATTATTTTCCTCTGTTGCTTAGCATACTTGGCAGGTGATAGGCAGGATGTAAAACCATTACTCAATTTGCTATAATCAGTTATCCATCCAGGGAGGCACAGAAAAAAAAAACCCACTACATTTTGACATATGTAAGTATTCAAGCAAGTTTTGGACGCAAAGCCTTGAGTGGAATTCTTTGTTCTGGTGCTCTACTATGAAAACAATGAAACATTTTTTGTGTCTTCCTTAGAAGTCAGCCAATGGAGTCCTAGACTCTCCTCACATACCTCACACCCTTAAGACCAGTCACCAGAGGAGACAGTCACCTAAGGGAATATGCCCAAAAGAAAGGCCCATTTACTTTGATATGATCCTTTTATTTCTATTTTTAAATATTCTTTAAAACATTTCTTAATTGTGTCTTTCCACCATGTGGGCTCCACAGAGTGAATTCAAGTCATCAGATTTGCCTGCAAGTAGCCTAACTTGCTGAAACACTCACTGGCCCTAAGTAACTTTTTAAAAAGGCAACTCAGAGAGAGGCAGGCAGATTTTTGTGAATTGGAGGTCAGCCTAATCTACATAGCAAGTTCTAGGCCAGCCTAGAACCTAGAACTATGGTGGGCTGTAACCATTCATTGTATCATGTATGTGTATGTTTGCAAGCCATAGCACACAAGTGAAGGTCAGAGGGCAACCTTCAAAACTTTTTCTCCTTCCACTGTGGATTCCAAAGGGACGGAGTTCTGGCTGTCAGGCTTGCACGGTTAAGTACCTTTATTGTCAAGGCCATTTTGCAAGCAAGTCTTTAAGAGTCCTATGTAGCCCAAGCTGGCCTCAAACTCATTATTTAGCTGATGATGGCCTTGACCTCCTGATCCTTCTGTCTCTAACCCCTGAGAAGTGGGATTAGAGGTAGGGCTCACCATGCTCAGCTCAATATGACCTGCTACCTCTTTCTAGTATGACTGGTTGTCCTTATTCTTAGAAGTCTCTGTCTTAACTGGAGGGTTGAAACCTTCTGAGCTTGGACTGGAATTTCCCTATAGCACACATAATAAAAACCCAGAGACAGACATTGGTGTTCAACCTGAAGATCAGAAAAGCAAAGCAGCCAGCCACTGGCTCTTACCTCTACCTCAGACCAAAAATGGGTGAGATTCTGTCTCCACAAATACTGAAACTCTTCACTCCACTGAATTCTTGTCTCTTCCCCCTTATAATCCTCTCTGCCCAGCCATATTGCTCCTGTCTCCACCTCCATAATGCTGGAATTAAAGGCATGGGATCCCAAGTGCTAAAATCACCTTTGTGTGATGAGCTGTTTCTCTTTTAGACAGATTCAATCTCGTGAAGCCCAGAGTGGCCTTGAACTAACAGAGATCTGCCTCTGTCTCCAAAATCCTGGGATTAAAGGTGTGTGCCATCACTCCCTGGACTGGACTAGTGTGGTGCCCTCTGATCTTCTGGCAAGCTTTATTTATTGAAACATAAATAATAAATCACTATATTTCCCACAGGTGTTCTAGGTTACAGTTGGTCAGTAAATTATAACCTACAAGCCAAAATTTTTTTTTATTTACTTCTTCTTTGAGATAGGGTTTCTTTGGGTAGCCCTAGCTGTTCTGGAACTCACTCTGTAGACCTTGCTAGCCTCAAACTCAGAGATCTGCCTGCTTCTGTCTCCTGAGTGCTGGGATTAAAGGTGTGCACCACCACTGCCTGGCCCCTTTTTTAATAAAAAAAAAAAAATCAGACATGGTCTAATCACAAAGGGCCATCTAGACCATATTTTTTTTTCTTTTTTAACCTTTAAAAATGACATCTATCTGGTGTGCAGTGTCTGCAAACAACAGCCTCCATGGGCATGTTACACAGCCCATCATAGCCTATATGGTTTTTCTAAGGGACCTTGGGGACAATTTTTGGGTGGCTATTATCATCTCTGATCGCAATGCTGCTTCCAGTCTAGGCTCCAGACAGGTATGCAGGGTGCTCTGGAAAGCCTCAGCGCACACTGGCCAGGTTATCCTGTCCATCTACACCAAGCTGCAGAATAAGGAACATGTGAATGAAGCCATGCCTAGAACCAAGTTCAAGTTTCCTGGATACCAGAAGATCCATCTTAAAGAAGCTGGGTGTCACCATGTTTAATGTATACTAATTTGAAGACATCGCAGCTGAGAAGTTGCTCATCCTTGATAGCTGTCGGGTCAAATATATCCCTAATCATGTTCCCCTGGACAAGTGGTGGGCCCTGAACTGAGGCCTTCCACTGTGCTCTTCTATACTCCACCCGATCATGTTAAGTAGTATGCCTCATGTCCAGTCTAAAAAAAATTACACAGTTCTCACCTTGCACCACATGGGATCTGGGGATGGAACTCAGGCTGTGAGGCTTGGAAATAGGGACCTCTCCCCACTGAGCCTTATTTATTTCCCCAAGACATGGTGTCCTAGAACTCACTCTGGGAACCAGGCTGGCCTCAAATTCAGAGATCCACCTGCTTCTGCCTTCTGAGTGCTGGGATTTAAAGGTGTATGTCACCACTGCCCGGCTACCCACTGAGCATTCTCGATGGCCCTAGAGCACTGGTTCCCAACCTTCTTAATGCTGTGACCCTTTACTACAGTTTCTCATGCTGTGGTGACCCCCCAACCATAAAATTATTTTTATTGTTACTTCATAACTGTAATTTTGCAACTGCTATTCATCATTAATGTAAATACCTGTACTTTCTGACAATCTTGAGGTGAGCCCTGTGAAAAGGTCGCTTAACCCCAAAGAGGTCATGACCCACAAGTTGAGAATCAACTGCAGTAGACAATAAAGTTTTCATTTTACTTTTCCCAGTTTAAAGAAAATTGAAGTACAAAGCATCAAAGTAGTTCTCTTAGGCCAGAGTAACTACTTAAAGAAATGCCTCACGCTCTTGGTCCGCTGCTTCTTTAGTCATCTTCTCTAACTTTCTGTTGGTAACACGAAGAGTCTGGACTTAGTGCTCTGATTTTTCACGAGCTAAGAAACTCCTAGCTTCTTATTGCTAAATAGCCTTGGGCTGATTTTGGCTTCAGATTTTTTTTTCCCCCCAAAACAGGGTTTCTTTGTATAGTCCTAGCTGTCCTGAAACTTCCTCTATAGACCAGGCTGGCTTCAAACTCACAGAGATCCCTTGCCTCTGCCTCCTGAGTGCTGGGATTAAAGGCCTGTGCCACCACTGCTGATTTTTTTTTTCCCTTAAGCAGAGTGTCATGTAACCCAAGCTGACTTGGAACTTGCTAATATAGTAGAAGGTAGCCTTGAAGAATTGCTTTTTTTTATACCTTCATCTTCCAGCTGTTACAATTACAATTGTGTATCAACTCTTCAGTTGGAGATGGGGGTCTCACTATGTAGCTCTGGCAGGTCTGGAATTTACAGTGTAGACCAGACCAGAGTGGCCTTGAATTTACAGAGATCCACCTGCCTTTGCCTCCCGAGTCTTGGGAATAAAGGGTCTCGCTTCTCATCATCTTCCTGCTTCAGCTTTTGACTTCAGGTTTCTTCTGTAAGATAAGTTTACTGAACAATAATCACGTTGCTATACATGAGATTTAGCTATGATAGGGCTCAATAACAATATGTGACATATGTTGGAGAAATGTCAACAATAAAATATTATTAATTATACTTCTTCTCTGACAATAAATGGAAATATCCCATTCCTCCTTCCTTGCTGGAAGGGAAAGAGAGACATTGTGGAAGTGAGGGAGGAAGGAACTTGAGAGACGCAGAGTGCAAAGGTGGGAAGAAAGGAGCACAGAAGAGCGCCTATGGGAGGATGCTGGACTCCAATCACCTCACGACTGCTATCTCTGCAAATCCCACAAATTTTGCCTTCTGTAATTTTTTTCTGAGAAAGTTGGAAGTTTAATTTGCTTTCTAGCTAACCAAATTTCTGCACTGAGTGCATACCATATTTGAATGTTCCTGTGTCATCAAAGAACTATCGATTCTGGAGTAAATTTTGATTGAGTCAATTTTTTTTTTTCCCCGGAGACAGGGTTTCTCCATAGCTTTGGAACCTGTCCTGGAACTAGCTCTTGTAGACCAGGCTGGGATTGAGTCAAATTTTAAAAAACTGTTCGAATCTTAATTGTATTGGAGAAGTTTAGTAACAAGCATTTGGTTGTTTTTTTGTTTTGTTTTGTTTTTACAGACTTTACCTCCATTCTGGTGGAAAATCTCAATAAAGGTTATAGTCTGTCCCTGCCTCCACACCAAAGGCAAAGAGGTAAGAGGGTGAAATGAAAGAAGGGAAAACAGAAGGTGAGAGGGAGAATGACAGCAGGGAGGAGAGGACAGCGTGAGAGATGCAGGAGGCTGGGGAACAGAGGGTGAAAGACGAAAAGAGCAACAGAAGGAACAAAGAGAGAGGGTAATCAGAGGGCTGCACTGCCACCTTCCCACCTGCCAGCTTTTCTCTCAACCTCTGGGCACCGACTTAAAAGCTTAGTTTATTTCTCATAGTCTCTTCCTCACAACGGTAAGTGACTCCACCTTTCACCTGGACAATAAAGCTAATGCCCACCCTGGTCACTCAGTTCTAAAAACGGACATGTGCTCTTCCTCAGCCTTCTAGTCTTAGTCACACAGGCACACACTGGATGGACACCACACAAACTCACAATCTCTGAAACCTCATATCCCAACATCCTGTACAGATCGCTAGCACTTATGCTGCTAGTTCACTTGATCGAGCACCTGCCACTGTGTTCACTTCCTACTCAATGCTCAAATATCCTGGTTCCTTTCCCTGCCACCTTCCACTCCCACTCCACAAATGCCACTCTTTGCTTTCCTGTATGGTTCCCATTTACATTATCATAAGCACCCTCAACTCTCTGAACCTCTCTGTTGTACTTACCTTGGAAACTCAAGCCTGAAAGAACATAACCATTTGCTTTCTCTACCTACACTGGAACTACTAAACATCTTCAGTTAAGTGAATTCATGGTCTCAAACCCCAAATGAGCTTTTGGGGAACACCATTCTCCAGATTTTCCTCCTGTCAACAGAAGTCTAAAGAAAAAGAGGCATTTCAGTGTTAAACATTTCACAAGGCTAACTGATCAGAACTTCAGTGATTTTGGAGAGCTGGGTTACTGCAGGTCTAGAGCCAAACCCAGGCTATCTTAGTCCCTAAACAATCATTTATTGCCCACTTTTGTGTGTGACCTAACATTCTTGTGACTATTAGATAAGTCCTTTTGTAATGGTACAAACAGAATCCTAGTTTCCAAACCCAAACGCTAAGAATGCCATCATATAGCGTCGGAGGCCTATGGCAGAGATTACCAGCTTTGCTACAAACCATTTCCACTAACTTACCTGAAAAGAGCCGTGATTTACAGCTTTGTTCTGTTATAAAAACCTCATGAAAACGCTACCACTATTGTCTCCAACTTTCAAGGTTTGTGTTCACCCAGGCTCACTTTTTAGACTCTTCCTTCTTTGTTAATTTTTTTTCCCTAATGGCCAGGATCAGAGTAACAGGGCTATGCTTAAAGGCTTTCAGGGCGGCTAGAATGTAATCTAAATGCTTTCCCACGACCGGCTCAACTCTCCATCTATCACTTTCCAAACCCTTTATCGAATCTTAACCTTCCCACACGCCCTCTTCTCTTGGTGGGCCACTGCATCCTAGTCTCTGCTCTTCCCAGCCTCCAAGTCTTGGTTCCAAGGTCACCTCTTCAGAGGCCATCTCTCCAGACTTCAACCAAACTGTTCCTGTTTTTCCCTTGGTTTCGTTCCCAGCAGTGCGGTTGTTCCTATTGATTCCTGTGTTTGTTTATTAAGTTCAGTCACTTCTCGTGGGAAGGGAACTCTGAACGACAAAACGACGGATCCGGCTAAAGATTCACCCAGCTAAAACACTCAACGTCTCCAGACACTTTGGGGGAAAGACCGGAACCGTGAGCGGAAGCTGGCGCCTTGCCGGAGGCCCCGCCCCTTCCGGTTGCGGTGGCCCGCAGCTGGCGGCGGGGCCCGGCGCCCGCTCAGCCCGCCCCCTCTCTGCTGCCCCGCCCGCCCCGCCGCGCCGGCCGCTGTCAGAGGCGCGGTGTATGCTGAGCAGCTGTCGTCGCCGGCTGCTGCACGTCCTGGTCCCGAGCTTCCCGCCGCTGACCCGTGGACTGCGGCTCTGTCCCGGCCACCTCATGAAGCCGTTGGTCGTGTTCGTTCTGGGCGGGCCCGGTGCGGGCAAGGGGACCCAGTGCGCGCGCATTGTCGAGGTGAGGCCGTGCGGGAGGGCGACGGAGAGCTCCGGGGCTGAGCGGGCCCGGGCCAGCGGGAGCTGCCGCGTTGGCTGCCGCGCCCCCCGCCGTGGGCAGCGGACTACGAATCCCGACGGCCACCGCGCGCCGGGGCCGAGGGGCGTCGAGTCTGCGGGCGCGCGCCCCGTTGTCCGCTTTGTTCCCGCGCGCCCTTGCTTCCACTCCGGGACCGCGGTCTTCTCTCCCCGCTAGGTCCCGGCCTGTCAGTCCTCGGCTAATCCGCCTCGAGGAACGTAACCCGGATCTTGTGGTAGTTAAAGTACCAGAGCCGTGTGAGCCGAGGTGCTAACCTTTGGCCCAGCTGCCAGCTCACACTTTTCCTTGGGTGAGTGAGTCACTCGCTCTCTGAACCTCAATTGTCTAATCAATTAAGAAACTCTGCTCTCGTGTTAACTGAGAAAGAAGACACCACTCAAATCTAAAATCTCCTTATTAAAAAAAAAATGTTTGCTGTAGGGCTGGAGTGATGGCTCAGAGGGTTAAGTCGCTTTGCCACAAAGTTCCATCCCAGAGACCCACATGGAAGGAGAGCACCAACCCCGCGAGTTGTCCTCTGATTTTTATGCTTGAGCTGTGGCTGAGAGTTTGCCCACACAAATGAATAAATAAATACAATAAAAGTTTTGACATAAGTTTGCCAGTTCCATTCTGTTAGTATTTGAGGTCCGGGTGGCATGTACACGGAAAGAGACAGGTATCGGGTTCACACCCCGTTTTTCCATCCTCTGGGAGCAGTAATGATCAGGTGAGGAAGGCTTAATGGGCAGTCTTGGGCAGTGTTTGAAAGGAAAACAAAGCAGTTAGAAACAACTGGCAACCAGAGTTGGGATGAAACACCAAACGTTCACCATTAAATGGAGTGCTTGGTAAAAGTTTTTGCCCCAGAACTTGATAGATTTTCTTTTCCTAGGTTATGGCCTGTATTTGCTTTGGATTTTTCCACATTCATGCGTTCAACTCTTATCCTGTACTCTATTCTCTAAAGAAAACCCACAAATAGAGAGTGGTCTAAAAGTTGGGTTTATAATTACAGGCAACTTTTGAGAACCAGGTCTGTCAAAAAGTACATACCATTTTCCTCATTTTTCTTTCTGTTAGGTTTATGTTATAAGCACGATGATTAAAATATAAATAGCGTGGTAAAAGAAGGAGCAGGAACTTTATAGTCCAAGCAATAAAGGTTCAAGATTCTGCTACTGTTGTTTTTCAAGTTACTTTTAGCTTGAGTTCCTTTGTAAGAATGGAGAAAATAGAATCTGTTTTGTATTTGTGACTATTAAATGAGACCTGACACCTGGCACATAGATGTAGATGTTTTCTCCTTTAAGCTTCCTGGTTTTATTATATTGGTCATTTCATTTATTTTTAGAAAGACAACAGGTTTATTTAATGCACTGTAAGGGCAGCAGGCTGGGCAGTAATTAGAGTACTATCTGAAGCTGGTAATTTTTATTTTGAAGGTGCATTACTTTTTAAAACTTGACATATTACTTTCACTTTTGAGTGCACCCAGATACTTTGTTTCTGAGTTTATAATGTGTCTTTAAAGGGCCACACTCAGCCTAACTACCCAGTTACTCTACTAGATTCAAAGTCTTTGTGTTCAGTAACTAGTATTTCTATTTCATGAATTGATAGCTGATAGTATTTAAACCTGCTCATTATCAATTACAAGAGTCCATAATGAGATTTTTTTTTTTGAGAGCTCTGCTTTTACTTACTACTTAAGATGGCAGCTATATGAGCTTTGGAAACCAGGTCTCAAACATGAAAGATATGCACTCTGCTACAGAGCATCTCTCTTTGTACTTTTTACTTTAAAGTTCTCTATAGGTTGTCCCTGCACTTAACTGTGTAACCAAGGCAGGTCTTAAGCTTGTGATCTTCCTGGCTCAACTTCATAAATAGCTATGATTATAGACCTCTTCCACTAAGCCATCTAGAATAAACTCTTTTGAAGTGTTTGCTGTTGATTCTAGTTGCCATAAACATTCAACTGATAATCTGCCAATTTCAAATGTATAATTTAAGAGTCACTATTCCTTAGCTGATTAAATAAACACTGGAATGCCTGTGGTTTGAGTAAGTCAGGTGTTTTCCCCTCTGTGAGTCTGCATTTTGACTGTTTCATTATGTAGGCAGCTATGAACTTAATCCCCAAAGATAGCAAGTTTTAAAATTTTATTTTTCTGTAGGGAAAAAGTTATATAACTCAATGTTAAATTCTCCAACTATCATGCCAAAGCAAATTTAGTTCACAGGGTACCTGAAACGTGGCCGATTATAGAATTGTTTTTTGGAGAGAAGTTATTTTGGTTTCTGACTCAGGTTGCTAGAAGTTGTGTTTTATTGTTTGTTTATTTTGAGGAATGGTCTCCTTATGTTAACCCAGGCCGGCCTCAAACTCTGTTCTCCTGACTCAGCCTTCCTCCTGCTAGGATTTGTGCTGCTGGGTGCTGCTGTCAGAAGTACAGCTTGGTTTTAGGGATTCACAGTCTGAGGGTATCTTGCCCTCGTGCCTTGAGGATTGGAGTTAGGCAAAAGGGAGTGTGTTGGAGGGAAGCTGGTAGTTTTTTCTGAGTCACTCCACTTTTTAATGCTCCATGTGCAGAAAAGAACAGATCTGATTGAGAAGCTTTTAAGGCATCTCATAATTGGAAGAGAAATTTTGAGGGAGCTTTGGGAGTTGACTTAACTCATTTATTTGTAATGGTCCTTTTCAGTTTAATTTTATGTTCTAATTATTTCAAAATCCATGTCCTCTTGTACTATTTTTTAAATTAGCCATTTTATAAGTCAGTGTAATACTTTTATTTTAATTAAATATTTGTTGGAATTATTGTATAATGATACATTTCTAAAACTCAGGGTTGCTGTATCATTTAAAAAACTTTCTACTTCCTTATGTTGTGTATACATATGTGTATGTGTGCATATGCTATGGCACATGTGTGGAGGTCAGAGGATAACTTTGTGGAGTTGCTTTTCTTCTTTGACCTACATGTGAGCTCAGGGATGGGAATCAGGCCATCAGGCCTCATTTGTGAATTTTTAAAAAGTAAGCTTTATATTTATTTTGGTCCAAAAAAAATTAGAATTCCATAACCTAAACTTCTCTTCAAATATAACATCCACAATTTTGCATTGGTTTATTGGAGAGAATATATAATTATGTGAAGGGCTGACTCATACTATGCTTTAAAAAGTTTTGAGTGAGATTGAATTTGAGCAAAGAGAAATCAGAAACTTGATTTTATTTATCTTTTTGTCTCTGTTGTTGAGCATTGTACCTAGCATATAGTAGGTACTTGGTGAGTAAATATTGATGATAGAGAGATTAATGTATCCTGAAGCTGTATACATCTTAAAAATTTGATCCCTAGGGGGCACCCAAGTAGCTTTCTGAACCTCAAGCCTGAATGAAGCCACTCTTCGGGGTGCTTTCGTTTACTCTTAGTGAATGAATGGTAAGTATGCTGAGCAGAACTTTCAATTTCAAAATCCGGAACTCATCCTGTACCCTCAAAAGGAATGAGCTAGGAAAAGTCTGATCGACCTTAAGGTCTGGCCTTTTAAGGATAGGACTTTTTCTTCTTGGGAGGGTATAGTTAAAGATTTATTCTTTTTAAAGGACAGTTTAAAAGCTTTAAAGAATCTTGCTGGGCGCGGTGGCGCACGCCTTTAATCCCAGCACTCGGGAGGCAGAGGCAGGCGGATCTTTGTGAGTTCGAGACCAAGCCTGGTCTACAAGAGCTACTTCCAGCACAGGTTCCAAAGCCACAGAGAAACCCTGTCTCGAAAAACCAAAAAAAAAAAAAAAAAAAAAAAAAGTCTATAAAAGATATGACCTACAAAATACTTGCCTCTTGGGGATAGAGAGATGACTCTGTGGTTAAGAGCACAGTCAGAGGACCCAGTTAGATTCCTAGTACCCACAGGCCTAATGCTATCTGTAACTTCAGTTCCAGGGGATCTGACTCCTGTTTTGTCCTCCACAGGCACTAGACACACACATACATACATGCTGGAAAAACACCCATGTGAATTTAAAAAGCAACAAAACTTGACTCTATTAAAGAACCACTATTTCAGAGGCTCAGTGGAGAGATGGCTCAGTGTTTAAGAGCACTGACTGCTCTTCCAAAGGACCCAGGTTCAATTCCCAGCATCCACATGGCAGCTCACAATTGTCTGTAATTCCAAGATCTGACGCCCTTATACAACACATGCAG
>JAQHUG010000531.1:261479-289431 GCA_028555095.1 Dicrostonyx torquatus | reverse complement strand
CGTGTCCTTTGGTTTACAGAAGCTTTTCAGTTTCAGGAGGTCCCATTTATTAATTGTTTCTCTTAGTGTCTGTGCTGCTGGGGTTATATTTAAGAAGTGGTTCCCTGTGCCGAACACTATTTCTTTTCTTTCTTTTTTTTTTTGAACCACTATTTCTTTAAGCATGCTTGTAACATAGAGTTTTTAGAAGAGACCAGAGAGCTTCAGATTATCTACTATACTTTTTTTTCTTTCCATTTTAAGTTGCAAAAGTAACATGTCTGTTGAGACAAGCTCAGTTTCTCCTCATCTGGAGGTTACAGTTATTTATTGCTTTCCCTTTTCTATTTCTTGTTTTACCTTTTGTGTGTATGATGAGTGTTTACCTGCATGTATATATGTGTACTACATACAGGCCTGCTGCCTTTGAGTCCAGAAGAATGTTGTCTCTTGAACTAGAATTATAGACAGTTGTGAGCTGCCCTGTAGGTGCTGGAACCAAGCTGGGGTCCTTTACAAGAGTAGCAAATGAGCCAAACCATCTCTTTAGTCTCCTCGTTCTCAATATCACAAAATCTACAAATTTAAAATTTTTACATCTAGTGAGGTTATTCACTATTTAGTGTTTTTCAAACTAAATCATGTCTATTCTTTTAGTACTTTCCCTATATATTTAATAGATTTTTATTTGTAGTTGCAGACTATTCTGGATATTGTCATGGCATCACACTTGGTGGCTATTTAGGACAGTTTCTAGGGGTGGTTTTGATGTTAATTGTTTCAGTGAGCTTTCTTGTTGGTTTTTTTTTTTAAGATTTATTTATTAATTATGTATACAGCATCTGCCTGCATGTATCCCTGCAGGCCAGAAGAGGGCACCAGATCTCATTTCAGATGGCTGTGAGCCACCATGTGGTTGCTGGGAATTGAACTCAGGACCTCTGGAAGAACAGTTAGTGCTCTTAACCTCTGAGCCATCTCTCAGCCCCTTTTTTTTAAGATTTATTTATTTATTATGTGTACAACATTCCTTCCATGTATGCTTGCATACCAGAAGAGGGCATCAGATCTCATTATAGGTGGCTGTGAGCCACCATGTGGTTACTGGGAATTGAACTCAGGACCTCTGGAAGAGAAGTCAGTGCTCTTAACCTCTGAGCCTTCTCTCCAGCCCCCAGTGAGCTTTCTTGTAATTATAATTTTGCATATGGGTGTTTTGTCTATAGGGTTCTTAAAAGTGGACTGTTTTCTCAGACTATGTGCATTTTATTTTAATTGATAATTAGTTATAATAACTTGGGAAAAACATTTGAGTTTTCCAGAGGAGCAGGGCTATTAAGAGATAGATACAGATATAAACATATACAAGTACTTTTATTTGGAGAGCTTTCTCAAAATTATATAGGCCGAGAAGCCCCATGATAAGCCATATGTAAACAGGAGAAACAAAGAAGCTGGTGGTGTAATTCAGAGTCAGAATACTAGAGAATTTTAAGTTTTCTAAGAGCGTGATTTTTCTCTTCCTGTGCCTTTTCTAAAAAAATCTCATAAGATTGATTGGTGAGATGGTGATGGTTAATCTATTTTCTATTCTGTTCTATTTTCTTGGATTTTAATAACATACAGGCATCCTCCTGCTGTCATGTCCTCTCCTTCATTATTGACTCTATTCCCTTAAACTATGAACTCAAATAAGCCTTCCTTATTGTTGTCCTAGCGGTGTGAAATTAACAGTGTCAGAGTCCATGGCCTTTGTATTTGAGTCTCAGAAGCAGGACAGCAAAACAACCTCCAGCTGTATGGGTACATGTGTTGTACCAGGGAGAAGTTTCTCTTGGGTAAGGGAGCTAATAGTAAATTGTTTGTTTGTTTGTTTTTGCTTTTTTAAGACAGGGTTTCTTTGTATCCTTGGTTATCCTGGAGCTAGGTCTGTAGTCCTAGAATTCAGAGATCTGCCTCTATTGCTGGTATTAAAGGTGTGCTACCATATCTGGCTCTAATAGTAACTTACCAAAAAAAATGCTGGGCGGTGGTGGAGCACACCTTTAATATCAGCACTCGGGAGGCAGAGGCAGGCTGATCTTTGTGAGTTCGAGGCCAGTCTAGTCTACAAGAGCTAGTTCCAGGACAGGCTCCAAAGCTACAGAGAAACCTGTCTCGAGAAAAAAAAAATCCCTGTCAGAATTACTCTCTGCCTCAATCTGCCCTAACTTGATCTTCCTTCAGTATCAATTATTTCCTCATCCTCATTCTTTTTGAAATCATCTTTATTTACTCCCTTTGGGTTAAAGTTTTATGGCAATATTTGGTTAATCTAGACATGTTCCAGTTCAGCTGCTGTTAGAATTGTGCTTGTGGAAGACCCCAAAGTACCATGTTTTACCTCTGGGTCTGGAATGAAAATCAGCATTTCTAAAGAAATTGCTTCAAAGGCTGGAGAGATGGCTCAGCATTAAGAATGCTGGCTGTTCTTGCAAGGAGGGATCTGGGATCAGTTCCCAGCACCCATGTTGTAGCTCACAGCCATCTTTATGAAACTTCTGTTCCCGGGCATCAGATGTCCTCTGGTGAGCACCAGGCATATACTTGGTGCACACACATACATGTGCTAGCAGCCACTGATACAAATGAAATAAAAAGTAATAAACTTTTTTTAATTTCATCTTTAAAAATTTCAAACATTTTCTTGAGGTTATTGTTTTGATCATTTTCTTCTGATTCTTCCATATTTGGTTGTTCAGGTCTTAGTTTTGTATGGACTTTAGGTTTTACTGGTATTGTGTTCCTCTTTGTGGTGTAGCATGTGACCTTACCTTTTCTACTCATCTTTTCCTCTAATGGGTGTGGTTGGGGCTGTCTGAGATTCTGTTGGATAATTGGGATTCTGTTCTGGACTGGTGGAGATCGTTGGCTCTGGGTCTGGTCGCTGGGTCAGTCCTGATCCGCTTGTGACTCGGGACTCGGATTGCTTCTTGGCTTCTGCTCCTGGTGGAGCTTTTTCTCTCTGTGTCTTAGGTAACTGGTTCCGTCCCACTCCGGTTCTGGTGGAGGTCGCAGACTCTGGGTCAGGTTGTTGGCTCAATCCTGCTACATGAAAGTGTATTTACTGTAACAATTCAGTTGCTTTAACCTGTCAAATCAAGAACATTTTTACAGACTAAACATGTGATAAGAGCATTTGAAAGTTAATAGAGAGCAGGTGTAGCCTGAAAGACTCTGCTGACAGTTTTGTTCTGCCTGGAAAATAAAGCTAACGGAACATCAGTTGGATAAAGGAAAAAGCACTAGTTGTAGCTTACTACTCCCAGAATCTGTCACTTTGAGGGGACAGGTCCATGGTGAAACATATGCTCTATGCCTGGTTTCTGTCTGTCTTTTCCTTTATGCTGGGAGCATAAAGGCACTTTAGAAGATGTTTGATCGTGTAATTGACTTAATGGTTAATTTAGGTTATCAGATGATGGAAGATTGTCTTTGTTATTCATTTAATGTCTGTTGGGCAATGCAAGTAGGAATGTCTGTGTTTCAGAAGTGGAGAAAAGCAAGAATGAAACAAATGAGACTGGCCAGAAGCAGTGAGGTTGTCCAGAGTGGCAGGATCAACATAGGTCAAATACACCTACCTGGTTCTTTGTGTGGGGGTGGAGTTCTTGGGTTCATCCCTATGTCACATATTTCTGTTGACTTTTAAGTCTCCTTTTAAATGTACACTAGTAGAGTTTGTGATCCAAAAGTCATAGCAACCCATCCATTCTTTGCAGATAGGTAGTGTGAGCAAGAAATAAAACTTCATTATTTTATGCCATTGAGTTTGGGGGATTGCCAACTAAGAACCTAGCCAAACTTGAGTAGTACATATGCACAGCTTGGCAACTAGGAGGTGTTCACCTTCTTTCAGACAATTCATCGCTAAGGGCTTTACCGTATTAATACAGGGTGTATATTGGTCTCACCTGTGCATTACAGGTATTGTTGGACTCTAGAGTCCAAACACCCAGGAGGAGTTGCCTCCCAGAGACTATCTCTCACACCACAGCTGATGTAAAAGCATGAGGATTTTATTAATTCTGTCATGACAGGGTCCCTCAGCATTCGGGAAGCCGAGAGCCGAATAGCTAGTAGAGGCTACTTTTAAAGGAAAGAGTCATAGAAACAAGGGGGTGTCTGGGGATTGTTCTTTGACTATTATGATTGGCTTTTAAAAGGGCTACTACCAATAATTGGCTGGAGAGCGGGTTGCCAGATCAGATGAGGTAAGAGGTCACTTTGACCCCGTTTCCCAGGACTGAGTCAAAGCATACAGGTGTGGGTAATTGTTCAGGAACTGAGTCAGCATCTTAAAGGTTATCTTGCCCCAATTTCTGGAGAACATACGTGCATGTGTAGCTGTTAGGTCCTTGGTTCCCAGGGGGAAGGGGGAAGCATTACTGCTGAGACTGAGAGGGCTCAGAATTGTCAGAAATGGCTTTAGAATTGCCTTAAAGTTTTGGTTTTTTAAAAAATATTTCTTTATTTATTATGTATACAATATTCTGTCTGCGTGTATGCCTGAAGGCCAGGAGAGGCCACCAGACCTCATTACAGATGGTTGTGAGCCACCATGTGGTTGCTGGGAATTGAACTGAGGACCTTTGGAAGAGCAGGCTCTTAACCACTGAGCCATCTCTCCAGCCCTTGTCTTAAAATTTTACAGTATGGATACAATATTAATGATGAGGAAGCAAACTCCTTTGGAAAGGTAAGTTGTTAAATGGAGTTCTAGAACAATCCCTGAACTACTCTGTGGCTAATTCATTTTTGATTCTTTTTCCTGTGTCTGGAAACTCATTGCAAGGTGCTAAAACTACCATTAGCACTTGTTCCAGAAGTATCATCCAAGCACAGGAAGGACATAATTTTCATAAACCCTTGTTTCATTTATGGAAGCTTTCCTCCTGGGATTTTTTTCTCAGTAAATGTCCGTCCGTCCTTCCTTCCTTCCTTCCTTCCTTCCTTCCTTCCTTCCTTCCTTCCTTCCTTCCTTCCTTCCTTCCTTCCATCCGTCCGAAGGCAGGCTTTTCTGATACTTTCTGGTAAGAGAGGTTTTAAATGAAAAGTGAAGGTGGTTCTTTACTGTCTAAGCAGGGTGTGATTATTTTGTTGTTGCTTAGGTTGCTTAGGACAATACACGGTTGTTCTGATAGGTCATTTTGGAGCTTAAAGGTGGTGTGGTTATATTGTCCACTCCATACACATGGTATTTCTCAGACGTTTTGTTTATAGTTTTGAACTCTAGTGTCTGGAGTCAGGCTTCATTGAATATGTTTCCTTTTAAACCTTTGGGTAATCTGAATTCTAAATTTTCATCTGTTTCTGGGCTGTGAAACTGGACTGTTTTCTGTCTCTGTCTGTAACTCTTGACTCCATGCCCATGTGGTGTGTTCCTGTGTGGCTGTATTATACTTTGGTTTCTCCTTTGTTTATGGGATGGATCACTTTTCAGAGAAAATTTTATCTAAACATTTGAGTTGATTTTTGGTTTGAGGGAAGTTCATGGAGACCTTTCTCTAAAGCTGTTATTTTCTTTTCTTTTAAGTTGTATTTATTTTTTATTTTAATGTGTAAGTGTTTTGCCTGCATATATGCATGTGTGCCATGTGCATGCCTGGTGCCTCTGGAAATCAGAAGAGGATGTCAGATCCCCTGATACTGGAGTTCAGGAAAGTCATGAGCCACCATGTGGGTGCTAGAATCTGAACCTGGGTCCTCTACAAGAGCAGACCTTACTCTAAACCGCTCAGCCATCTCTCTGACCCTGAAGCTGTCATTTTCTAAATGATCGGCTTTCACCTTGAAGTAAGGTTTCATTGTGCAGGCTCACTTTCCGTTTCTCTGGGAATCAGGTCAGTTTGGGGATGTACCATTGAACACTAGTGAGCTGAATTCACTGCTATGAGAGAGCTGTTAACTTTTAAAAGTATTTTATTGTGTATGGGTGTGGTTATGTGAAAGTTGGTTCTTTCCTTCTACCGTGATGGTGGTAGGGACTGAATACAGACAGGTCTCCAGGCCTGGTGGCAAGTGGCTTTACTGCTGAGCCTTCTCACTAGCCCAGAAGTTGAATTATTGAGTCAAAAGAGGTGCAAACTACTGGGCAGTGGTGGCACACGCCTTTAATCCCAGCACTGGGGAGGCAGAGACAGAGACAGATGGAGCTCAGTGAGTTGAGGCTAGCATGGTCTACAAATTGAGTCCAGGACAGCCGGGACTGTTAAACAGAGAAATCCTGTCTCAAAAAACCACAAAAAAATGTGCAAACTGAACCTCAAACATGCTGACCCTCTTTAAAGCTTGAATACTTGTACAAATTATATTGATATTAGTGTCTCCCTGTTCTTGCCATTACTGCTTTTTAAAATACTTGGACCAATATGATGGGTAGAAACTGGAATCATTTTATCTTAATTTGCATTTTCAAGATTACTAGTAGCGTGGAACTTTTTTTGAGTAGTCCTCGCTGTCCTGGAACTCACTATGTACCAGGCTGGCCTCAAACTCACAGAGACCCACTTGCCTTGGCCTCCTGAGTGCTGAGATTAAAGGCATCTGCCACTACCATCTAGCTCTGTGTTTGTTTTTGTATTTTAACCTCCTATGAATAGTTTGTTTTTAATGCTTCCACCTTTCTCCCTCTTTTAAAGACCCAGACTGATCTTTAATCTTGGGCTGAAGTGGTTTTCCTGTCTTAGCTTCTGACTATAGGTGGATGGCACATTACCAGCTTGCCTATTTGTATATAATATTTTAATTTATTACTAGTTTTTCTTTATATACATTGTATATAGTATACTGTATAGTGAATATATCTTGTATATAAAATTTCTTCCAAGCTGTTGCCTATCCTTTGGTTTCTTTTTTCTTTTTTTTTTTTCTTTTATTTTGAGATAGGGACTTACTTTTTAGCCCAGGCTGACCTGAGCCTACTAGGTTAGCACAGGCTGGTCTCACACTTGAGGTAGTTCTCTTGCTTCAGCCTCTTTAGGACTAGGGTTATAGTTATAAGCCAACACACCAAACCCATTTTGCTTTTTTGAGACACAGTCTTGCTATGTAGCCCAGGCTGGCCTTAAGCTATTAATCTTTCTGCTCCAGTTTCTTGAGTATTGGGATCATAGGCAATCATAAGCCATACCCCCAGCAAATCATTTATACTTATGAAGCCTTGCTTGGTTCAAAAGTTTTTTGGGATCAAACATAAACCATAGCTGTTTGCTTTCTTAGCTGTGCCTGTCTGTATCTCAGATGTTGACTGTCACTTACTGAATTCCCATTTGTACTTGGGCCTGTTTTTGTGTTCCGTTTCAGGACTGCATTGTTATGCCTATTTTACATACCAGCAATACTATTTTAGTTACTGTAGTGTGTAATATTTTATTTCATGTAGTTAGGCAAGTCCCTGTTTGTAGTTGCTATTAGTATTTTCAATTTTAAATATTTTACTAATGCTTATTTCTGGTTAACCTGACAATAAATTCACCAAGTTGTTTTTTTTTTTTTTTCCAAACACAAACATGTCTGGTGTGCAGCTAGTTCAGTGGCAGAGCCCGTTGCCTACCATGTTCAGGGGCTTGGGTTTGATCTCTGGCACCAAATAACAAGCACAGACAACTCTAATCAGATTTTTACTTTTTAAATTTTATTTATTTATTTAGAGGGTCTGACTAGACTATGTAGCCCTCACTGGCCTGGAGCTCACATTGATCCATCACCTCTGCCTTCACCCAGCAGGAAGTAATTTTTTTTTTTTTCTGGAGACAAGGTTTCTCTGTGTAACAGCTCTGGATGTTCTGGACCTTGCTTTGTAGACCAGGCTGGCCTAGAATTTACAGAGATCCACCTGTCTCTGCCTCCCAAGTGCTGGGATTAAAGGCGTGCGCCACCACCGCCCAGCTTTATTGCTGTTTTAATGAAATGGTTTTGTTTTGTGTTTTTCCTTCAGAGATAGGATTTCTCTGTGTAGCCTTGGCTATCCTGGAACACATTCAGGCTGGCCTCAAACTCAAATCTGCCTGCTTCTACCTCCCTGGTACTGGTGTGAAAAGGATGTGCCACCACCACCTGACTATAATGAGATATTTTTTAAATGTATATTTTCTTTTAATTTTTTTTTAATTTTTTATTAGGGTATGTATGTGGGGCAGGGGTAAACAATTGTGCACATTGTGTAGCCTAAATCCAAAGACCTAAGTGTGAAGATCAAAGGATAGCTTTTAGGAATCAGTTATCTCCTTCCAGCATGGGCTCTGGAGACTGAACCCAGGTTGTCAGGCTTGTGTAGCAAATGCTTTTGATCCAGTGAGCCAACTCACTGCTCCCCTCTCCAGATGAATATTTTCTGATTAATCACTGCTAGTTGATTGAAGAGCTCTTGAACCATCTTTGAAAGGAATAAACAGAAAATATAAACAAACAAGAGGAATAAATTCTCATTGGGTCTCATGTTTTTGTTTGTTTACAAAAAGACAAAATATTTGTGATGCCAGTTTTTGGAGCTTCTATTTTTAAGGCTTTGTGAGACTTTTGTTTGGTTTTGATTTTAGTCTGAGACAGGGTCTTACTGTGTAGTCCAAGATGGTTGAAATTCAAGAAGTCATGCTTCAGCCTCCCAAGTGCTGGATTAAAGGTATGTGCCACCATGCCCAAAGTACAGCCTATTCTTTTTAGATGGTTTCTCATTGAACCTGGAGTTTACCATTTTGGCTAGACTGTGACTGCCTTCTAGTTCCCTTGCTAGGATTATAGACTCTGCATGGTAATGCCCCACTTTTATATGGGTACTTAGGATCTGAACTCAGGTCCTCCTGATTGTAAGGCAAGCACTTGCTCACTGAGCCATCTCTCCAAACCCCAAAATGATAAGGACTTGAGGGCCAGAGAGATGGCTTAGTAGGTAAAGTGCTTGCTAGCAAGCCTGACCCGAGGTAGATCCTTGGCATGCATATGGTAGAAGAGAGCCAGTTTTCACAAGTTGTCCTCTGATCTATACACACCTGCCACATACATACATACATACATACATATACATACATACATACATATATAATGATTTTTTTGTTCATTTGTTTTTTGAGATGGGGTTTCTCTTTGTTGCTGGCTTTGAACTCAACAGAGCCCAACTCAGTTTTTATCTTTTAAGTGTTGGGATTAAAGGGATGTACAGCTACATCCAGAAAGAAGTATTTTTTGTTTTGGGGTTTTTTTTTTAAGACAATGAATAGTTTTATTTGTTCAGTTGCTTTAAAGCTGTATTTGTAACTTATATTTCTGCTGTTTTTCTTTTGTGAAATTGAGAGGCCTTGTAGCAATCAAGTGGCACTTTCTAAATCCCATATTAACAGGAAGAGGAAGTGCTTGGCATTTGAATCTGCCTGCTTTCAAGGTCCTTGTGTTTATCATTTGTTCCTTGAGCTCGGCTTTTTCTTTTAAGACAGGGTTTTTATATTGCCAAGACTCATTTCAAACTCCGGATCCTTCCTGCTTCTGTTGCTTCCTGGGTGCTGGGATTACAGGTGTATACAACTCTAATTTTTTTTTTTAGTTTGATTGTTTTTGTGGTTTATATAGAACTATATTATCCAAGTTTTAGATTTTGTATGTATGTATGTTTGTGTGTGAGTGTGTGGTATTAAGGGTTGAGCCCACAGCCTTGTACATGCCAGCATAAGTGTTGTACCTCTGAAGAACATCCCAGGCCCCAACATCTAAATTTTGAAAGGGAAGCAAGGCGGTTGCTAAAAAGTGAGAAATGTGTATCAAAATGTGTAATGATTTGAGTGACAGTGGCCTCCATAAGCTCGAGCATTTGAATGTCTAGTCCCTAGTTGGTGGGCTGTTTGGGGAAGGGTTAGGAGGTGTGACCTTGTTGGAGGAGTGTGGCATTGGGAGTGGCTTTGAGGTTACACCTCAGGATAAAAGCTCTCAGCTGTTGCTTCAATGCCATGCCCCTCCCCCTTCCTGCCTTGATTCTGTACTAACCCTCTGAAACTGTAAGCGAGCCTTCATTTAACATTTTCTCTTAACAAAGTTGACTTGGTCATGGTGTCTCTTCACAGCAGTAGGACAATGACTAAGCCATACTTGTTGGAGTAGATGCCATAAATTGACATCTGCCTGTTTGGTAAAAGAGAATACTGTTTTGTTCTTACCGAGACCGTGGTGCGTTTTCATCTCTCTGAATCCTGTTTCTTGTTTCATAAATGTTGCTTTTCAAGTAATTTTTGTTGTTATTTTTAAGACAGGGTCTTACTGTGTGTGTAGTTAGGCTGGCCTCAAACTTGTAGTGGTTCTCCTGCCTCTTTCTCCTGAGCACTGAGACACTGAGATTATAAATGTAAGTGCTTCTATACCCAACTTTTATGTGTGTGTGTGTATTTGCATATGCAGTGATGCATGCGTGAAGTTCAGAGGTCAGCTTGTGGTAGTTGGTTCTCTCCTTCCATCTTGTAGATCCTGGATTCAAACTCAGGTCTGCAAGATTGATGACAAGCACTGTTACCCACTGAGCCACGTCATGATCTAACCTTTTGTTTGTTTTTTTGAAATGGAGTTTCATGTACCTTAGACTGGACTCAAAGTTGTTAGTTACTGAGGATGTCCTTGAATTTATGATTCTTCTGTTTCCACCTTCTGAGTGTGGAGATTAGGGGCCTTTATCACTATACCTTGTCTTTACAGGACATTCTGTAGTGAGTGTTGGGCTTCACACATGGTAGACAAGCACTCTGCCAACTGAGCTATACTCTCACCCACACTTGGCTTTTTCAATTTTTTTAAAAGTCTAATTTAAAAAAATTATGTGTCTGTGTACCACATTCATGTGGTGCCTATGGAGGCCAGAAGAGGGCATCAGATCCATTGGAGCTGGAGTCAGACAGTTGTGAGCCTCTAAATTGGGCTGGGAATTGAACCCAGGTCCTTTGCAAGTGCTGTTAATGGCTGAGGCATCTCTCCAACCCCCTTTTCATTTTCTTAAAGAAGAAAAATGAAAAATTAAAGCTTAGACACATACCCTCAATAAATTGGGTTTGGTTATTTGTCACTAGAAAACTATTTTAGTTGAACAATAACTTACAATTACAGTCCTTGTTGTCTATAGGATTTATAAGCTGATGTGCTTTTGAACGTTGCCTGTGAGAACCACTCGATTTTAACTGCCAGAAAATCACAGAGAGTGCGAGAAAAAAATGGCTAAGACTGGAAATATTTATTCTTGCTTTTCTTAAAGATGGCATAACAGGCTTAATGCTAGCAGAATGTTTTGAAAGTTGTGCCTTTTAAAGCCCAGTTATTACTAAAATGCCATGGTAACTTGTATTTAAGTGACAGTTACTTTGCTGCTGTTGAAACTCTGGTAAGAGGATGGCTTCAGCAAAATCTGCATGTTTGTAGACAAACAAACCTGGTCAATAGACTGCAAAATCCATGAGGAAGTGGAACATGGACCTGCAGAGTTGACATGGCTATGCTGAGTTATATTTCTTGTGTACTTTGACTTTGTAGAAAATGGTATTTGTTCTTTAGACAAACTATAAAGTTGTCTTACATTGGTGGCTGGAGTGCTTATTGCTTTTCTAGGGGACCTAGTTTTGTTTCTAGCACCCATATTGACTGGCTGGCAGCTGTCTATAACTTCAACTACAGAGGATCCAACACTCTTCTGGCCTTTGCAGGTACAACACTCACATGCACAAAGCCATACTCACACACACATACACCCAAAATTTAAAACTAAAAATAAAATTAAAAAATTGTTTTTACAAATACCATTTATATGCATATTATATATGTCTCTGTAGATCTGCTTTATAGCTAGTTTTTTCCAAAAAAAAATGATGTAATCTCATTTTAAGAAAATATAAATCTTGCCAGTTTGAGTTCTCCAATGTCAGTAGCCAGGTTTCTGAACGTGTATGGTTCACACTGTGGTGCCGTCACTGAGCACTTGCCATCATTAGGACTGTTGGCCTCTGCCTTTGTTCAGTATTACCATGTGCATAAGCTCTAGGCCAGAGGAACGCATCCCGCAAGCAGAGGCTTCCAAGTAAAAGCCAAAATAAACAGTGGGCGCTGAAGCTGCTGTAAAGTTCTGTGGACAGTAGTTACAAAATGCTTTTTGAAAATTGTACATAGTAAGTGGGAAAGTAGGTCACAGTTCGTTTTTCATAAAGTCCTGTGCCTGTATACTGGGTGATCAAGTAGGCATTGAACAACCAGTATGGATGCAATTCAACAATTTTTTATTTCTAGTTTCTGTGAATAATGGGAGTTTTTTTAAACCAATTGCAATTTTAATACTTCTGATAATTTCTCTTACCAGAAGCACTTAAAGGAATGAGACAGAAACATGGTGATACTATGATTTTTATTTATTTTCACCCAACTTTATATCCAAGTTTAGTTAGTAAAATCCCATTTAGAGTTTATTTTCCTTTGCTGACAGTGTTATTGCTACCTTACTATTTTGTGAACAAGAAATTTAGCCAACACTTTTGGGAAATGGAATGGAAATAAAGATGTATTGGAAAGCTCATTTATAACCTTGGTCATTTGGAGATTTTTTTTTTTTTAAGATTTATTTATTATGTATACAGTGTTCTGTCTGCATGTATGCCAGTATGCCAGAAGAGGGCACAAGATCTCATTCTAGATGGTTGTGAGTCACTGTGTTTGTGGTTGCTGGGAATTGAACTCAGGACCTCTGGAAGAGCAGCCTGTGCTCTTAACCACTGAACCATCCCTCCAGCCCCCCATTTGGAGACTTTTTAAAAATTCAGTTGAAATGCTTTTTTTTTTTAATTGCCTTAAACTCAGTGTTCTCCTGATTCAGTCTCTTGAGTAGCTAGAAGTACAGATACATACTACCACACTGACACTTTACAAGTGGGGTGGAGTGTGGGCTGCCTCACACCCTAATGTTCATTTAAGTTATATATATGCAAGATAAAACCTCATTGACGGGGTCTTAAGATTTGGAGTGAGATGTGTTGTATGATTATGTATTGAATATGAATATCCTAATATTGAGAATAGGTTGTGTCATTCTTTTGGTTTAATGGTAGACATGTAAATTTTTTTTATTATTTTGGTTTTTCGATACAGGATTTCTCTTTGTAACAGTCCTAGCTGTTCTGGAACTAGCTCTTGTAGACCAGGCTAGCCTTGAACTCACAGAGATCCACTTGCTTCTGCCTCCTGAGTACTGGGATTAAAGGCATGCACCATCACCTCCCGGCAAATTCTTTTTTTAAATTTTATTTTAATTTGTTTTTTCTAATTTTATGTGCATTGGTGTTTTGTCATGGGTGTCAGATTGGGTTCCCTGGAACTGGAGTTACAGACAGTTGTGAGCTGCCATGTGGGTGCTGGGAATTGAACCCTAGTCCTATAGAAGAGCAGTCAGTGATCTTAACCACTGATCTATTTCTCCATGTAAATTCTTGTGGGGAAGCTTTTCATTATTCAGGATCTTCATATAAGACGGTTGGCTCCTTATTGCACTCAGGAAGTGCCCATTTTCCCAGCACTTGGGCAGCACAAGCAGGCAGATTTCAGTGAGTTCAAGGTCAGCCTGATCTACAAAGTCAGGACAGCCAGAACTGTTTACAGAGAGAAACCTTGTCTCAAAAAACAAAAACAAAACAGAGAAGTGGCAGTTCAATACCTTCTGTGATTTAGTTTAGTTGTCACTCTCCCCTAGTATCTCATCATTAGTCTTTTGTCATTGCCATTGACATTTCTTAGATAATTATATTCATTGTCTAACTGAAGCCCATTGCCTGTTATTTTTTTTTAGTAAAACCTTTAATGTGTGTGTGTGTGTATATATATATATATATATATATACATACATACATATGTATATCTGTGTACTGCATTATAATTTCAGTTAGTCACAAGGCCACATGTACAACATAGTCTCAGAAGATCATATCACCTAATGGTATTATAGTCATTTTAATTTTTTTTAAAAAATTTTTAATTTTATTTTATTTTATTTTATTTTTTTTTTCATCTTATATTCCATTCACAGTTCTTCCCTCCACCTCTTCTTCCACCACCCTCCCCTCCCCCGAGTCCACTGCTTATCCATTCCTCCCAGTGGGTAAGGACTCCCCTAGGAAGTCAACAAAGCCTGGTACATTAAGTTGGGGCAAGACCAAGCCCCTCCCCACTGCATCAAGGCTGAGCATGGCATCCACCATAGGGAATAGACTCCAACCAGCGGGCTCATGAACCAGGGACAGATCCTGGTCCCACTGTCAGGTGCCTCACAGATAGTTCAAGCTTCACCACTGTCTCCCACATATGGAGAGCCTAGTTCAGTCCCATGGCGGCTCCACAGCTGTCAGTCTAGAGTTCCTGAGTTTCCATGAGCTTGGTTCAGCTGTTTCTGTAGATTTCTCCATCCTGATCTTGACCTCTCTTGCTCATATATTCCCTCCTGCCTCTCTTCGATTGGTTCCGTCATTTTAATGTTTATAGTTATACTTTATGGTGTTAACTCAGCAACATTTCCATTCTCTCCTTGTCCTTGTAGTGTGTGTCATTTAATGATGGAGCTATGCACCACTAGGCTATTTTGTTCAAACATCACCCATATGATAGATAGTGAAATACTTGATGTGGTTCTTGCTGCAGTAAAGGTAACCAGGAAATGCATGAGATATATGAGTCTGATGCACTAGTAATGTGACATGCTATTATTCAATGGAGTTCTTTATTTTATAATTAGAAGGTATAATAGCAATATAAAATAACAATAAAAGTATAATAAACAGAAAGAGCAGTAATAGAGCATTTGCCATCAAGTACTGTGTTCTGTTCCTAACTGTATGCAATAGCTTGATATGACTGGCAATACATTAATGTTGTCTTTACTGGCATCACCACAGTGTATGAGTGTATATTGTGCTATGACAGCCTAGATGTCACTAGGTGACAGGAATTTGTAGCTCCATTATAATGTCTTGGGACCACCACTGTATATGTGGTTCTTATTGATCAAAGCATTAATATGAGGTATATGACTATATAATATAAAAATATTATTTAAGTCGGGTGGTGGTGGTGGCGCCCGCCTTTAATCCTAGCACTTGGGAGGCAGAGGCAGGTGGATCTCTGTGAGTTCAAGGCCAGCCTGGTCTGCAAGGGCTAGTTTTATGACAGGAACAAAAGGTACACAGAGAAACCTTGTCTCAAAAAATTATTTAAGATAGATAATTGATATGAGGTATATGACTGTATAATATAAAAAACATTATTTGAAGCTAAGTATCTTGGGCTGGGGAGATAGCTCGGTCGGTGTAAAGTGCTTGCTTTACAAGCATGAGGACACGAGTTTGATCCCCAGAGCCCAGGTAAAAAAGCTGGGTATAATGGTGGGTGTTTGTCATCTCAGCACTGGAGAGGCAGAGACAAGCGGATCCCTGGGACTCACTGGTCAGTCAGCCTAGCTTACATAGCAAGCTCCGGGCCAGTGAAAGATCCTGTCCCAGAAAGCAAGGTAGATAGAACCTTGTTGCAGAAAAGGTAAACATGAATGTATAAGATGTATGAGTATGATAGATCTCTCTAGTCTATATGCTCTCTAGCTTACACACAGATGTGTGTGCTACTTGCATGTTTAGCCTGCACGTGCGTGTGCGTGCACGCACACACACAGATGCGTGCACACAGTAATTATGATGGCAAGGAAAAAATTGATGGCTCTTAATCCTTTTATAATATATGTTAGGTGATTTATTTACATTATCTTATTTAGCCATGACCACAAGCTTACAAAATAGGTATTTATATTCTCATTTTATTATTGAGACTTCTTAGGAGTACAAAGTTAGGAAATGCATTTGAAGAGACTGGCCTGAGTGGTTTAGATATTCCGAGTAGTCAAGAAGCTCCTCTCCTGGTATAGGCGGCCATGAGCTATTTGTGGGGAAAAGAAAGAGGACAGAAGAGTAAAGCTGGCAGAAGTGGAGATGAATTGTTTAGACTTATTGACTTTTTTGTCTTGAGTCTCAGATTTTTGGTAGACATTTTCATTCTTACATTTAAACTTTGTGTTTGTGAAGGAATATAGTGAGATGTCAGTGCTTTGACTAGTTAGATAAATGTTGAGATTATTTCATTGTGCAGACATGGTTATTAAGGGGCGAGGCTATTTACTAATAGGCAAACTGGACTGTATGAAATCTCTTAAACTATTCCTTAGTATTTATTTGCCCCATAAGTAAGACTACTTTATTGAAGAGAAATTCTAATATAGAAATTAACACAAAATTATGTATACTCCTATCACTGGATTGAATGAATTTTGATATTTTTATATGTTGTTTTTCCAGAAATATGGCTACACACACCTTTCTGCTGGAGAGCTTCTTCGTGATGAAAGGAAGAATCCAGATTCACAGTATGGTGAACTTATTGAAAAGTACATTAAAGAAGGAAAGATTGTGCCAGTTGAGATAACCATCAGTTTATTAAAGAGGGTAAGGAGCAGGAATATCAACCTAGTGGAACTACCCAGGACACAAGAAACTAAATCTACCTTCATTTGTATAATAAAAAATTAAAATGTTAAATTTTTTGATTATGGAAGGTAGTTGTGGTCTTTGAAAATGATGGGAACTGCTTTCACTGTGATGAAATTGGCAGTAGCAAGTACTCTCTGCTTTGGTCTAAGACTAGCTGTAGTCCAGTTTAAGGTACTTGTAGAATTTTTGAAACAGTCTCATGTAGCCTAGCTGGCCTGGAAGTTATACCATCAAGGATCTTCCTACATCTGCCTGTTAGGATTACAGGTACTCGACCCACCCTTCCCAGCATTCAGTTATTCAGTTATTCTTTTTCCATTTGGGGTTACTCGCCCCTTTCCTTGCACTTTCCTCTGTTTTTCTGGAAATCTTTGTTCTCTCCTTCCTTGCCTCCCACTTGTGTTTTTCTCATTGTTGATGTTCTCTGTTTTGAAGTCTCCTTTTTTACTTGATGAACACATTGCCATTTTCACTGTGAGATCTAAAAAATATATGTTAGTGGGTAGTGCTTTGCTGTAGATCCCCAACACTAGTCAGTAACAAGTATTTTGACATAAAAGAACCAGTGAGATGGAATTGCAGTGTTGGGAACAGGAAGCAATAAGCAGATCCCAGTAGTGAATCCTGGGAATAACTGGAGACACTTGGGGTGTAGAGTGTGTAATGGATTAAGTAAAAATGCTGCAGGTTCCCCCGAGGGGCACAGCGGGCAGTGGGACATGAGACCACACTGCAGGTCTCTGAGCAGCAGTGGGCAGTGGTCCCAAGAGCAGCCAGTCCCAGGCAGAGACAGTGCGATTCCCCAAGTGGATGCAGCGGGCCGCATGGGGCAGCGAGTCCCAGACAGGGAGCTGTGTAGTGGGTGAGAGACCTCGATGGGGCAACCAGTCCCAAAAGGAGAGACAGACAGATGGGCATGTCATGAGACTAAGCTGCAGGTCTCCAAAGATGGTTGTTCCCTGGCAGGGAGCCCTGTGGAGGGTGAGAGACAAGAGACATGGATAGGCATGCCATGTAGAGTGAGGTTGGATATTTATTTAGTGGGTTATGGAGGGGAAAGAGAGAAGGGGAGAAGAACAAAGAGGGAGGGAGGGAGAGAGAGAAAGAGAGAAACAAGGGGAGAAGAGGGGGGAGACAGAACTGAGAGGGAGGACTCAGGCTGGAAGATGAAGATCAGCTTGCCTTGGTGGGGAGTGGGGGTAGGTGTGGCTTGTTTCTTAAAGGGACAGAGTAGACTATTATAGAGTGGCTCTTACATAGTCTGCCTCTTGTCTCAGTCTGGAGTAAAGTAAAGTTTATTTCCAGAGTAAATAAACCTGCAGTCCTGTCCTCTGGCTCCAATGCCTTCTTCTGCATTATAGGTGGTGAGCATTATTAAAGGGTAGTTGGCATCTCCATTAAAACTGTTCCTTTTTTGTGTGCAGTACTGGGGATTGAATATAGGGTTTTGAGTATGTTCGGCAAGCACCCTGTCAGTGAGCTGTGTCCTCAACCCTTTTTATACCTGCTGTCTTTGAGACAGGCTCTTACCAGGTGGCCCAGTTGGCTTTGAACTCAATCTGTAGCCCAGGTAGTCCTTGAACTTGGAATCTTCCAACCTCATTCTCAACCTCAGCTGTAATTACAGACAACTCTTGTATGTATCAGTGATCTTGCCTGTGTAGCCCAAAAATACGTCTAGTTTTTATTTTTCCTGTAGCATTTAAATCTTAATAAATGTCTCTTTTGAGCTGGGAGTGATGGCTCATGCCTTTAATGTCAGCATAAGGGAGGCAGAAGCAGGTGGATCTCTGAGTTTGAGGCCAGCCTGGTCTACAGAGAGAGTCCCAGGACAGCCAGGGCTACACAGAGAAACTCTGTCTTGAAAAACAAAGCAGGCCTCTTTGAAACTAATTCTACCCGTTTCTTGTAACATCATCTGTTCATTCTCTTCCTACTGCAGGAGCTGCTGTTTTCATTCTCTTGATTTTTTTCCCCCTTTTGCAAGTTTTCTAAATCACTATGCTTCTTAGAGTTTGGCTCTCTTCAGCTCTCATTTCATGTATTCTTTGCTGGGTTGTTTTAAACTGTGCCTATGTTTTCACTGTGCCAATGCTGGTGAACTCTACAGCATGCATAAACCTTTGTTCTAGGTTTCAGGTATGTTTCTATCAGCCCTCTATCTAAACTTCTCGTATATGTATCAAAGTCATGCCAGAGGTTAACTGTGTCGTTTAAAGTATGATGTTTCTTTATTTCCTGTCTTGGCTATTGGTTGGGTTAACTGCCCAGCTCTTTAGTGAGAGGCTCTCTCATCCACTCCTATTCATCTCCTGTCTGTCTTTAACCCTCTTTCCTTTCCATCTTATCTCCTCCACTCTTTATACATGCCCTAAGATTCATTCATACCAGCTTGCTTCAGATTCATCAAAGTGTCATGCTTTCTCATTCCCAGCCTTTATATCCCTGCTTCCAGCTGTCTGAGTGATCCCTGTTGGCATGCTGCTTTACTGTTTAGGAAACAACTCCACGGCCAGCTCTTTGGTCAAGTTTTCTCATAGTCTCTAGGCACTTGGTATTTCTTATTTTAAGAACATCCTTTGTTGTCCTAGGACTTCACATGTTATAATATGTAGTTGTTACCCAGTAGACTGTGAACCCTCCAGGGGCCAGGGCAGTGACCTCACTCTGATAGTAGATCTCAAATGAATGCATACTAAGGGAACATGTTTGATGTGGCTTCTCCAGAGGCCTTCTATCATAATTGGGGTAGAAATGCTGTAGCAGGAACTTAACACTGTAAAAGTTTTGTGAAATTAGAGCAGCTAGATTCTGAGATAAAACTAACTCTTAAAGAAAATGGGTCCTGGCAATGTTCTTGTGGAACAAGGAAACTTGGCGCCTGGAGAACAATGCATGTCAGTTTGCTTTGGACTAAAGGACCCTCTAAAGCTTGTCAGAGGTGTGCATCTGGTGAGCGGAGGTGCCAAGGATTTAGACAGATTAGAAATTACATCTCCTGTTCGTGTTACTCCCATATTCTGCATAAGTTCAGGCTTTGGGAAAGGCTTTGCAGTTTCTCTGAATGTGTTACATCTTGTGTATCTGTGTTTGGGTGCAGCCAATTCCATTTAGATAAAATTAGTTTGAGTTTTTTTAATATTACTTTGTTTGTTTATATAGTACTGACTGTTTTTGGAACTCTGTATAAACCAGGCTGTCTCTGCCTCCCAAGTGCTGGGATTAAAGGCTTGCATTACCATACCTGGCCAGATTATTTTTAAATATTGAATCCTAAATAATGTTAACAACCAGGCAGGCCTGGTAACACAGGCCTGTGCTCAGGAAGCCAAAGCCAGAGGAATTTCAGTCAAGGCTGACCTGAGTTACCAAATGAGTTGAAAGCCAACTTGGAGAATTAATTGGGACCCTGTCTCAAAACAAACAATCAAAAAAGTTAAAAAAAAAAAAAAAGAAAGACTGGGTATATTGTGCAGTAATAGAGTGCTTTCCCAGCTTCTAGCTATTAGATCTGAAGTATAGTGAATTTGAGCTCCTGTAGAAGAAGTGTACTTTCAGCAGTGGGTGGTGGTACACACCCATAGCCTTAGCTCTCGAGAGACTAAGACAGGAAGACTTCAAGTTGGAAACCAGCCCAAGTTACATGGTGAGTCCTTGCCTGCCCCTCCTATAGCACAGTGATTTAAAGAGGGAAACACAATGGTGACACAGGATCTCTGGGTTAGTGGTAATTTGCATGAAAAGGTGATATTCACTGTGCTGATCAGCTGTCACTGTACCATCATTCTACTTAGGGAGACACATGGTTCCAGCCTCCTGGTAGTGGTGCTAGATGGCAGTGATGTACATGGTGAAGCAGATAAAAGGGCCAGGATCCCACAGTCCTCTTTAGAAATTCATTCCCCAGGGGCTGGAGAGATGGCTCAGTGGTTAAGAGGACTGACTGCTCTTCTAGAGGTCCTGAATTCAATTCCCAACAGCCACATGGTGGCTCACAACTATCTATAGTGGAATCTGATGCCCTCTTCTGGCATAAAGTTGATAGAATACTCATATACATAAAGTAAATAAATAAATCTTAACAAAAACAACAAACAAAACTACTATGGCTCACTAAGATAAAAAAATGTGGTGACAAACTGAGTTGAAATTAAAAAAAAAAAACCAGAAATGTATTCCTAATGATGTTTGAGGCCACTGTCCTAAAGATCAAGCTTTTAGCAAACACATGAACTTTCAGAGGACAATCAACAGGTACACGATAGGATATGTTTCATAAGATATGGAAGCTGCAGAGGGGGAGGTGGTGAGAATAGGGGAGCACATGCCTATAGTCTTGCCAGCTAAGGCAACCATGTCAAGAAGTTGGCTCATTTCTGTCTAGTCTGTTTCACTGTGTACCTTCCACTCTCGTGTCTTAGGAATAATAGCAGATAGTTCTGTGCCCACTATTCTGCTTAAGAAATTGTTATTTGGTGATATAGTATTGAGCCTAAGTCTTTTTTCTTTAGGAAATGGACCAAACAATGGCTGCCGATGCTCAGAAGAATAAATTCTTGATTGATGGATTTCCAAGAAATCAAGATAACCTTCAAGGTTGGAACAAGACCATGGATGGGAAGGCAGATGTATCTTTTGTTCTGTTTTTTGACTGTAATAATGAGGTAATAAACATCTTCATCTGCCCACATGGGCTTCAAGCTGTAGATGATCAGCGGTTAGAGAAAAACAGTGATTTTTTTTTCATTTACATTTTCTATTGTCAGCAGTATATATATATATATATATATGTATATATATATATATATATTTAGTAAGTGAATAGATTGGGTGGGCAAAGCAGCACTTCTTGCTATTAGAATATTGAGGGCTATTGGTTATTGGTATTGGCTGCTTTGCGACCCTATGGCTTACTCTATTTTCAATATAAATAAAACTTTTGTTTTAGTAAGCATTGACATAACACAGTAATGTCAACTAATGAAGCTGAAGTTTGCACTACTTGGAACAGTGTATTATTTACTAGAAGATACATGTCTGAAAAGTGGAGACGCCTACTACTTTAAGAAATGTAGGAGAATTTATCTTCTAAGGATAAAATTACTTGGACATAGTAAGAATACATCATTCCCCCACTTCTGACACTTCTTATAGCATACCCCAATATACCTTTGAGTAAGTAAATTTCTCAGAACCATTTAATTAAAAAGCTTGCCTCTGTTTGACAACCACTATTGCTATAAATTTCATTAAATTAATGCCAACAGTCTGAATCTGAAGTAGTGCCTTGAAGGAAGTTGGCTATTCTTAGGTTGAATTGTACATGTGCCTCTGGTAAAGACTTGCCACAGGCTTTGAGTTGTTTTAAAATGTAACTCTCTTCTCCTAACTCTTAAAAATATGTTTTCACTTATTCTTCAAAGTTAACTTTAGAATGTCACCACAGCTTTATAACTAAGGAATGTTTATTCACGATTAACAAGAGACTCTTTATTCAAATGTGTTGACTCAAATATTTGGATATTTATGGAGTTATTATAAAGTAACCAAAAATGATACAAAGTATGAGGAACGTAATTCATACCTAATGAGTTAATAATATGTCTGAGATGAAGCCACACCCACACAGAGCTTTGTTCATTGCAGTTTGAAAAAAAAATACACAGGAAAAACTGAGTCATGAATGAATCCTTATTATAATCTGTACTTATTTAACCTAGTTTATATAAATTGAACCACATGTTTAAATTTAAAAAGATTTGTATGTTGATTAATGAGTTAGACACATTGAGTTTAATGTAGGATTTTTTTTTCTGTTTTGTTTTAGCTTCTTCAAAATATTTCCTTTTGAGTTTTTTTTTTAAGCATAATTTTTTACTTCTGTCTCTTCTTAGATCTGTATTGAACGATGTCTTGAAAGGGGAAAAAGCAGTGGTAGAAGTGACGACAACAGAGAGAGCCTGGAAAAGAGGTACTTTGTAGGTTTTATTCTACCTCAGTCCTGGTATAGGCATTGGGTGACAGATGTAATTCCTGTTCTTTTATCCAGAAAAGAACATCATGCTTGTATAGGCACAGTGGCTTGTAAAAAGAAAAGTATTTGAGTCAGACTTTGTCGTCACCTTCTATAATGTGGAAGAGGGAGGATAAATTACCTACAATCTTGAAATACATGTTTCATTTGCAGAATTCAGACGTATCTTCAGTCAACAAAACCAATTATTGACTTATATGAAGAAATGGGGAAAGTGAAGAAAATAGATGCTTCTAGGTCTGTTGATGAAGTAAGTGCACCAAGCTTGCCTTTGTACACGCAGAAGTGAGAAGTGTGGTCATGGGGTAGGTGGGAGACATTTGAGGCAAACTGTGAAATTAGTTGTCTTTTTGATTTTGGGGTTTTTTTCCCCCCATTTCATTTTTAAAAGTCTAAAATGGGTTTTACAACTTCAAACCTGTTTTTTTTTTTTTTTTTTTTTTAGAAG
Organism: Dicrostonyx torquatus; assembly: GCA_028555095.1. Classification (NCBI taxonomy): domain Eukaryota; kingdom Metazoa; phylum Chordata; class Mammalia; order Rodentia; family Cricetidae; genus Dicrostonyx; species Dicrostonyx torquatus. The sequence goes on along the minus strand of JAQHUG010000531.1, from coordinate 266,402 downwards.
AAGTGGGTGGTTTATTAATTCCAAACCTCTTTCCTCAGTGGAAGGGTGGTATTTTCAGTACACTGATTTAGATCTTGTTTGTTGTTCAGATCTGTAGTAGCCAAGGGCCCAGCTATTCTCTCTTCCAGAACAAAGAGCTTCAGAGGTGCAGGGCTCCCAGGACTCTGGCCTCTGTCTTGCTCATACTTCATGCTCGTACTTCCGTGTCTGTGAATCTGTCTGCAGGTATCCCTAGTGCTTCTGAGTTCATCTACTCTCCCTTCCCCTGATGCTCTCCATCCTCTTCCTCTTGTAATCAAGGGACAGAAAAGCAGGGCCCAGAGGCAGGCTCATTGAGTAGTTCACCCATTGGCACTTCCTACAGTGGTGAGGCAGCACGTGAGAGGACTTAGAGTTTTAGCCTCTTGAGTTTACATTTTACCAGACTACTAGCAGCCCATCAGGAAGTGGATTTTGTCTGGAAAGCATTAATAAAATTGAAGGCAACATGTTCATAATTTTGTGTGCTTCATTTGTATTATTGATAAAGTGAAATATATTAAGAAATTATAATGTTTAAAATTAATATAAAATTGATGTTTTTTTTAATTTATTTTTTTATTGTTAAAAGCAAAATTTACATTTACTCCCCTTGTTCCTGGCCCTCCCACTCCCCCACTACCCCACCACCCTCCCCCTGCTTCCTTAAAATTGATGTTTTTAACAGGAACTTAGCTGTACAATCTTTTATGTGTAGTTTGTTTTACTTTTAATTTTGATGTTGGGAATTGAACCCAGGATCTCACATATGCTATACAGTGTTTTTAACAATATCTGCTTTTAAAATTGTATTTTTCCTTTATAGGTTTTTGGTGAAGTTGTGAAGATTTTTGACAAAGAAGGCTAACTAACCCTGAAAAAACATCTTTAAATCATGCTTGAATATTGCTTTATAGCTGCTATCACGGCCCCCTTTTAAGGCAATTTTAATCTTTCAAAATTACATCTCAATTAATGTCTAGAAATATATAGTAAGACAAATTATGTGCTATTTTTAATTTGTGGTCACAGTACACAGTAAATTCAGGTTTGATCATCTTAGGTATTATGGTGCTCACCAAATGAAGAAGGGTTTCAGCTAGTTGTTGTTTGTGTTACAAGACTGTCCCTTTTCTGTTTGTGCCTTCTGTGAGCAAAATTGTTTAGTATGCATGTATATCCCTTTTGTAATTGCACCGTGTTAGGATCTGGAAATTCTTTTGCTGCACATTTAAGATTTCCAACCTGTTAAGTGAATCTGTGGACCAAATTTAAAGGAACTTTATGTCTAGTCAGTTCTTGCACAAGGTATTTAGTAAACGAACTCACAAAATGGATTCCTAGCAATGTTCTAGTATTTATCAAATGACTGACCATTTTCTGTCGAAAGTTTAAACTTAGGCATTGATTTATTACAGCGTGTGCAAAGTTGTATGACAGGGCATAGATTTTGCTTTTAAGGTTTGAGTTGGGATAGGGCTTCAGAGCCTGACAAGTGCCAGTTTTCTTCTGACATAGTCTGTGGGGCAAGGGAAGAAGACTTGTGTTCCTATGCTCCGTGACATAGGGCTAGTCATCATTTAACCCCGACATGCATGCGCTAGTTTATGTTAATATGATTCATTCTTGTTTTAATAATAGTCAGGGTTTTTTTTGTTTTGTTTCTTAGACTAAATACAGAGTTAGAATAAATTAGGAAAAGCAATCTAATAGTTAAAATTCCCATTTGTATTTTATTTTCTGGAATACATTGTTTCATGGTTACTTGTTTTAAAAAGATTTTAAAAATCATTGCACTTTGGTCAAAAAAATAATAAATATATCTTATAAATGTTTGATTCCCTTCCTGCCTGCTTTGTTCAATAAAGTCTGAGAGTCTGAATGATTTTCTTTCTTTAAAAAATTAAAAATCACGCCTTTAATCCCAGCACTCAGGAGGCAGAGGCAGGTGGATCTCTGTGAGTTCGAGACCAGCCTGGTCTACAAGAGCTAGTTCCAGGACATGCTCCAAAGCTACTGAGAAACCCTTCTCTTGAAAAAAAAAAAAAAATTAAAAATTTGTTTTTCTTTTTTGTCCTATCTATCCCTAAATCTGAGTGATACCTAAAGTTCTTCTTTTTTTTAAAATTATGTTTATGAATGTTTATGTACTATGTGTATGCCTGGTGCCCACAAAAGTCAGAAGAAGGTGTTGGATTCCCTGCCACTAGAGTCACAGAAAGTTGTGAGCTGCCATGCGGATGCTGGGAACAATCTAGATCCTCTGCGAGAGTAACAGATGTTCTGCACTTGCTCTGAGTGAGTCATCTCTTCACATCTCTTCAGCCCTGTATCTGAGGGTCTTTATAGAGAGATTTCTTTAAATGTTCCTCATTTTCAGCATTTACATTATTTGACACACAGGGTTAAATAGAACACAGAGTTTCATAATTAGATTTTATATTTAAATTTATTGAGAAGAGTAGTAACACGTAAACAGATTTTTTTTTATAATACATTGCTATGTGTCTTAAAAATTCACTTACTAATAAGACTACTTTCAACATACTTGTCATTAGAAAACAAACTATCCCTCCCTACAGTAGTATACTATACAATAATGATTGCCCACCACAACTGACATTGGGTCTGCATTGGCTCTTGGGTGATTATAGTGAGTGTTTGTCTAGTATTTTAACCCAGTGGAGGAGAGGCTTTGTTGGTTAATCACACAGCTATGAAGTGAGGTGAGGGTACAGACTTGTGAGACTTCCTGTTCACGCTAGGGAAGAAATCTGTCATCTGGGAATGTAAATATTCTTACTGATGACTACGAGAATACCCTTTGGGTTTTGAAGGGACTAGGTGTTTTCCTTTATCAAATATCTCCCTGGCATTTGCAAATGAACCAAAAAACACATTTGCTAAATTGTGAGTACTTTTTTTGTTTGCTTTTTAAGTAGAAAACATGTTGACAGTATTGAGTTTTGGAGTTGATGAGATACATCTGACATTGCTAGTTTAGTCATTCCATTTATTAAAGATGCAGTACTAAGCAGCTTTGGTGATTCTTGAAGGACCTTACTTTGAGCATTGCTGTATCTTAAAAGTCATTTCTGTGTATTGGTGTTGGGTGTATATAAATTATTTAATAATCCCAATAAATGTGCTGATGCCTTTGCTGTCTTTGCTGGTCCTGATTTCTGTCCTCTTAAGGGTATTGAAGATGAAACAGTATAACATGTGAGCCATCACACAGCAAAAAGCATGGTTCAGGGCAGAATTTTCTGCTCTGCCTTGTGTTTGGGTGTCTGGACTTAAACAGAACATGAAACAGCATCCCATTTCTTCAATAGCTGATCTGGGCAGAGCACATGGAGCCTGTTTCACCACCTGTGGGAAACATTACTTGCTTGTCTCTTGGAATGGAACTTAACAGCAGGGAGTGTCTCAAAATGTAGACTGGCTATGTTATCATTTTAGTATTTGCTTTCATTGAAGAAGTAACTGGAGATAATAGTGATTGAAAGATTAGACCATAGATTAGCACCCCTTCCTTGGAGATTTGGGTCATCATCTTCAAATGGGTACTAATGACACAAGCCATTGTGCTACCAGCAAATTCTTTGCCTTCTGGTTTTCTGTCTAGAACACTGATGTAGGTGTTCATATATCTTCTATTAATTTCTATCATTTTTTTTGTCACCTGTGAGACAGAATTTCAGCTGTATAGCCAGGCTGATCTCAAACTCACCCTCCTCTTCTGTGTTGAGATCATAGGTCTGTACCACCACACTGGTTCAATTATTGTTACTTAGTTTAGGTATCCTAATACCCCGTATCTTCAGCTAAATCAAATATTCCTTAATTCTAATCATTTATTTTTAGTAAAAAGGAAGCTTATGTGCCAAAGAGAAAGAAAAACAATAGTTCTAATTCCCCGTTCCTTTCCTTTCTCATCCTTGAAGCCAGTGTGTAGGTATAGGTGCTGTTGTATGTTGATGTAATGATCTGGGTGTTCTCCAGACCCTGTGTTTCACCATTTTTCCTTGTTGTTGGGAGATAGGAAAATTCAAGTTGAATTTTATACTAGGGTTAACCATTCTAGCTCCAGGCTGCCAGGCTCAGGCTTTGCAGACCCATCAGAGCAAAACCTACTTTTCTTAAGTCTGTCTTCAAAGAGGTCTTTCTTGGTAGGTCACCAAATACAGTACTATATCCTAGCCTTTAGTGTGCTCATGAACAGCACCAATTAAGAGCACTTACTGAAATGAGCACAAGTTTGGATCCCAGCGTTCTGCAAATGTAATTCCAGCTCTGAGGGATCTGGTTTCCTCTTTGGGCCTCTATGTGTGAACAGGTGTGTGTACACACACACACCACCCTGTAGATGCACAGACACACAGATATATAACATGCATAAATTAAAAAAAAAATTTTTTTTTGGTTGTTTGAGACAGGGTTTCCTTGTAGCCCTGACTGTTCTGGAACTTGCTCTGTAGACCACGCTGATTTTAAACTCAGATCTGCTTGCTTCTGCCTCCTGAGTGTTGGGATTAAAGGCGTGTGCCACCACTGCCTAGTTAAGAATTATCTTTCTAAAGGTCTTGGAGAGAGCAGGGATACAAGGAACATACCTAAACATAATTAAGGCAATATACAGGAAGCCAACAGCCAACATCAAACTAAATGATGAGAAACTCACAGTGATTACACTGAAATCAGGAACAAGACAAGGTTGTCCATTCCATATCTATTCAATATAGTTCTTGAGGTCCTAGCTAGAGCAATAAGACACCAAAGGGAGATCAAGGGGATACAAATTGGAAATGAAGAAGTCAAACTCTCGCTATTTGCTGATATGATAGTTTACATAAGTGATCCCAACAACTCTACCAAGAAACATCTACAACTCATAAACACTTT
>JAQHUG010000531.1:189310-259693 GCA_028555095.1 Dicrostonyx torquatus | reverse complement strand
AAATAACGACAGCTTGAATTTTGCAGGAAAATAGATGGAACTAAAAAACATTATTTTGAGTGAGGTAACCCAGACACAGAAAGACAGTTGTCACATGTACTCACTCATTTAAACATAAAACAAAGCCAGCTTACAAACCATAATCATAGAAATTTAGACAACAATGAGGACACTAAGAGAGACTTACATACACCTAATATACACGGGAAAGTATAAAAAGACAGTATCTCCTGAGTAAATTGGGAGCATAGGGACATTGGGGGAGGGCTGAACGGGGGAGGGGAGAGGCAGGGAGGGGAGCAGAAAAATATGTAGAGCTCAATAAATAATAAAGAAAAAAAACAAGAATTATCTTTCTTAAAAACATGTTTCTGAGCTTTGGAAATACTCATACAGTATTTTTTTTCTCTTTTTTTATACAATGCTGTGTAGCCTTGACTGGCCTCGATTTCATAGGACCTGCCTACCTCTGCCTACCAAGTAAGTGCTGGAATAAAAGAGGTGCACCACCACTCCTGACTCCCTAATTTAAGATGCACTTCCAAGAAAACTCCTTCATTAAGTTGTTTTGGGAGTTCTGAACTCTTGGATTCCTGTAAGGATGCAGCTGAAGTGGCCTCCTGCCAACTGCCTGGCTCTGAGGACTTCCAGGGCCAGAGGGCAAAGTTATTGGCTAGGTTCAACAATCAGTGCCTTAAAAGGCACAAAGCTACATGCCCTGGCTCACCATGAGCTGTTTATAGGCTTTATAAGGAAGCATTTTTTACAAGCTCGTAGAACTTGGTAGAACTTAATGTTGGTAAGATAGTACCAAAGTGGTCTCATGGTGTCAAGCTGCTTGCTCTCTACCAAGAGCACAGCAAATACTGTCATTGCCATGTCCTCATTAGGGATGGTCTAAATGGACACATTCTTTACATTATGTAGAAGGTAAAAATATAGTTTAGTTTATTTCTAAACTAAAGGCTAGCTTTTAGATTGGGAGAGAGTACTTTGACTTTAGAATAACTAAGTTGTTGATCTCAGGGTGTAGCTCTGTAATAGAGCATTTATTTAGCATGATCAAGGTCCTGGGTTTAATTTCCAGCACCACAAGAACTAAATAATAAAATAACCGGGTTAAAACAGCTGGGTGCCTTGCCAGGTGCGTATCATCCTGGCTATATTGGAGACTCAGGCAAGAGGAAAGGATCATATGAGTTCAGGAGGAGAACCTGAACAATGCAGCAAGCCTGAACAATAAAGCCAGCGACCTCAAATAGTGTCTGAATGTGTTGTACACAGTGTCCAGATGATCGAGCAGAGTATATCCCTTCCTCTGCTTAGAGCCTTCACTTAGGTTCGATAAGTGCTCTTTCAGAAAGGAAGGTGAATACCAGGCATGGGCTTGAGTCTGCTGCTGCTTGCTAATGGAAAAATATAGAATCTGGGGGGCTGGAATGGCACTGGGCAAGGAGAGTAAAATTTTATTCCACTATACTTACATTACGGTCCTTGCTAGGGCTGGTTTGTCCTCCCAGCATCACTCATCAGACACCACTTCTTGTTTTATCCCCCAAATGCTCATGTTTGTAGACCACATTCCTACCCCTTTCCTGACTGTTTAGTGACAAAACCGCTTCAGGAAAGTACTTCATCTTAACACCGTTTGTCTTCATTTCTCTTTATGTTTTGAGTGGTTTTATGGATATTTATGAATTTGACTCAAAGTAGTTACTTAGAGCTAAAACATTGTCTTATGTGACCACATATAACTGTATACACATAGACTTGATTATCTCAGTCTAATGACACTCATACAAGAGTATGCCCTCTTAGTTATGGCTAGCTGGTCACTCACAAGCCAATTTTCAGGAGTGTTGATTCTGAGGCTTGGTAACAGCACCAAAATTTTCATGTTAGAAAAACCTGGTCTGCTATTCATTAAAAAAAAAAAAAAAAGGCTGTTGAGAAAAAGATACAACCATCAGCTATACCCAGTCCCTACAAGCTTACCAGACAAACTGAGGTCCAGTGGTTTCTTATACATGAGGATGCTTCTACAAATGTATATATGCTTGTGAATGTGAAAGTGGAAAGCTGATGGATTTTTCTCAGTCAGCTCCTGCTGAACCTGGAGCTTGCCCCAGGGATCTCATTTCTGCCTCCCTAGTGCTAAGAGTATAGGCAGTCACCATTCCAGACTTTGACATAGGTTTTGGGGCTCTGAATCCATCCTCATGTAAGTCCTTTATCCATTGAGTCACTTTCCCTGTTTTTTTTTTTTTTTTTTTTTTTTTGTCTAGACAAGCTCTCATTTTGTAGTCCTGGCTAGCCTGGAACTCACTTTGGAGTTTAGGCTGGCCCCAACCTGCTGCTCCTCTTCCCTGCCTCAACCTCCTGCTGGGTTTACAAATGTGAGCTGCCACACCAGCCCATCTGCTTTTAATGCTGTCTGGCTTTTACTTCTGTGGTCTTATTTTGTAGCAATTCTGAGGCTCTTTGGAGTCATTTTCCTTTTGCAAGGGCAATTAAAGCAAGGCCCAGAAGTCCAAGTAAACTACCTAATGAACTTTCTAAGTGGGCAGTTGATTGATTAACAGGGTCTTTTGTAGTCTAAACCAGCTTCAAATTCCTGTGTATCATCAAGGTTGACCCTCAAATTCTGATCCTCCTGCCTCTACCTTCTGAATGTTGGGATTATAAACCTGAGCTACCATGCCTGGCTCGCTCCCTCCCTTCCTCCCTCCCTTGCTCCCTTCCCCCCCTTCCTCCCTCCTTCTCGCCCTTCATTATTTCATATTATGCTGGACATGGAAATACATGACTTTAATACTGGAACTCAAGGAAGGGGACAGAGGTAGGTGGATCTCTTTGAGTCTGAAGCTAGCCAAGGCTACAGTGAAACTGTCTCAAAAAATAAATAACAGTCACACATGCATGCACACACACACACACACGCACGCACACACACACACACACACATACACACTGCCATAGTATATGTAGAAGTTAGAGGACAACCTCTGGAAGTCCAGTGTGTCCTTCCACCGTGTAGGTTCTGGATTAAACTCAGGTCATCATTCTTGGAGGCAGTTGCCCCTGCCTGCTGAGCTATCTTGTTGGTCCAAGAACTCACCTTTCTTGTGTTATTGTGAGATGAGGTCTAGTGTATTATTTCCTTTATTATGTGTTTCACCATAAGATGTAACTTTTTTCCTTATTGTTGACTTCATGCTAGATTTAAGAGCCAGGAGAATAAAGACACCAGTCTTTTATTTTTTTAATATGGTATTTTTTATTCTTTGAAAGTTCCATATGTTTATGCCACAATCAAAAACATCAGTTTTATGGTCAGTCATGGTGGTGCATGTCTTAGTTCCAGCACCAGGGAGGCAGAGACAGGTGCATTCCTGTGAGTTCTAGGCCAGCCTGGTTTACATAGTGAGTTCCACATCAGCCAAGGCTACATGGTGAGACCTTGTCCCAAAAACAAAACCAACACCCCAAACTTGCATCAGTTTATAAGTCCTGTTTCTCAGGACCCAACACAGTTCATAGTGGGCACTCAATTAATACCTGTTGGAAAGAAGACACCGAAAAGAAAAAAAATTGGCAGTAGCTGTGGCTTCAAGGTTCATGTCTGAACTTTGGTCCCAGAAGGGTCTGCTTGTGATCCCCTTGGGATTTTATTGTCATTGCCCCTGAAGGTTGGGAGTGGTTGGACATAAAGTAAGAGTAGAAAGGGAGGTGGACTTTGGACACCATCAGCTCCACTCTGCTTTTAGCATACAATTCAGAAAGATTTAAAAAATGTGACCCTCAGAGGTTAAAAAAAAGGAACCACGACCAGAAAACTCCGTTCTGGCAGACATCATTCATGCTAGACTTTTTAAAAATGTATTTTGTGTGTGTGTGTGTGTGTGTGTGTGTGTGTGTGTGTGTGTGAGAGAGAGAGAGAGAGAGAGAGAGAGAGAGAGAGAGAGAGAGAGAGAGACTGGGACTTGTCGCAATGTGCATGTGGAGGCCAGTGGATGGCTTTGTGGAGTTAGCTCTCTCCTTCCACCTTTATCTGAACTCTAGCGACCTGATCACTGATCATCAGGTTTTCTTGGCAAGTGTCTGACTTGCCATCTCACTGGCCAGTTTTGTTTTGATCCGTCACACCTCTATTTCACTATTACTGTGTTAGGACATGGAAAATCTCTGCTGTACAAAGGCAAATTTCTGCTTTATGTTTAGATTTGAAACCATTTAGTACAAATGTCTGCTTGAAACCTTATAAAATTATAGTATATCCTCAGGGCTTTAACAATGATTGTATTTATTGAAACTAGGCAATATTCAACTGGCATACTTGCAGCCTGCTCTCTTGAGTCAGGCACGGTGGTTTCTGTTTTTAATACACTAAATTTATTGGAGGGGGCATGCTTATGCCAGGTATGTATGTGGAGGTTAGAGGACAGTTTGTGTTGGTCCACTCTGTGACCCTGCTGAATGAACTCAGGTCATTTGCCTTGGTGGCAAGACCCTTTACCTGCTGAACTCTCTTTCTCTTGTCCTTTATGTTGTGTTGTATTTATTTTTGTTGTTTTGTTTTGAAACATCATTTTGCCATGGAATCCTGGCTGCTCTGGAACTCATATGTAGACCAGGCTACCCTGAAATTTACAATGATCCTCTTGCCATTGTCTCCTGAGTATTGGAATTACCACCATGCCCAGCTGGCACTTCTTTTATTTCTTTTTTTTTTTTTTTTTACTTTTTTTGAGATGGGGTTTCTCTGTGTAACAGCCCTAGCTGTCCTGTAACTTACTTTATAGACCAGACTGGCCTTGAACTCACAGAGATCCACCTGCCTCTCCCTCCTGCATGCTGGAATTGAAGACATGTGCCATTATTGCCTGGCTTGATTTTTTAAAAAATTTGTGTGTGTTTGCATGTATGCTCCATGTGGGCAGGCGCCCATGGAGGCCAGAGAGGGTGGAGTTAGAGTTCCTGGAGCTGGAGTTTCAGGGTTGTGAGCTACTCAAAGTGGGTGCTAGGAATTGAACTCAGGCCGAGTGGAAAAGCAAGAAGCATTCCCTTAACTACTGAGCCATTTCTCCAACACCTAACATTGTGATTCTTTTATTCAAAAATTTTTATTTATTTATTTATCTATAAATATAAATAGATTTATTTATTTATTGAGTGGGGGTGAGCATTACTATGTACAGTGCTGTTGCTCTGCCATTGTGTGGGTCCTAGGGATTGAAGTCAGGTTGTTAGATTGACACCTAGTTCCTTTACCAGCTGAGTCGTGTTGTCAGCCCCCAAACACTGAATCTTGCTCTGTTGTTGAGTGTGGAAAGATGCTTAAAAGAATGAGTGATATTTCTTCCATATTCTCTTCCTGACAGGGTGGAGGTCAGTGCAGACTCTTAGTAAGCTTTTGTGTAGTGGAAGAGGAAAGTATCCTCGAGGCTGTCCAGACGGTTGGAACCAGAGCTAGGCTGAGAACTGTGCTCTCCTGTCTTCTGGCTCTTCCTCCAGCGCCAGCACACTCTTTCCACCACCTTCCAGTGAAGGACTTGGAAAGGCGAAGCAGTCATCCCATGATGCTCTGGAACTGCTGTTACTATGTAAAAGGACTTCATGAGCATTTATTGAATTTGTGTATTTTAAATCATGTTTAAAACAAAGCCCAATGCCTCAGGCTCCACCTCCAGGAAATCTAATTTTAAAGGCTCCTTAGATGAGTCCAACCAGTGGTTCTCAAACAGGATATTTGTGAGGGCTGTTAAACCCAGAATATGTCCCACAATGTGGGCTTCTGAGTCAATCTAGTGTATGACCAAGAATATCTCTCTCTCTCTCTCTCTCTCTCTCTCTCTCTCTCTCTCTCTCTCTCTCTCTGTGTGTGTGTGTGTGTGTATGTGTGTGTGAAGGACAAAGGACAGGCATCATTCCTCAGGTGCTGCCTACCTTGCCTTTTGAGAGAGGTCGCTCATTGGCTAGGAACTCACCAAGCAGGCTAGACTAGCTGCCAGTGATCCCAGGGACCCGCTAGTCTCCATCTCCCCAGCACTGGGATTACTCACACATTAGAATTGGTATTCCTTACAAACTTTAGATGTTAGTACTCTGAGAATCTCTATACTAAAGATAACCAAGATTAGATGCAGCCCTGTGGGCAAGGGGCCAAGTCTATCCACAGTGCCCAGTGCAGAGGAGGTTCTCAGTGTGAGTGGGTTGACAGTCAGGAGGCACTTGATGAAAGCTCACAAATGAAACAGTTGCCTAGTCTGCCATTCCAGAAGCTCCAGGACTTGGGAAAGGGCTGTGAGAGGGTCTCTGATGTTCTTCCACTAGGGCAGTTGTCCGAAGAATGTCAGATAAAGGTTGGAAGAGCATAAGGGACCCCAAAATTCTTAAGGGAGGTGGAGTAGATGTGTTGAGCATGGCTTTAGGACAGCGTGATGGTTTGGAAGCAGTGCACGGAAGGCCTAAGGGTCCCCAGCAGTGAGTTGGGCTTCTTGAGGATGTGGGTCCCTCACCCTAAACACATATAAGTAGTCTTCTATCTCTGAGGTTCCATGGTTCAGTGGTCATCACGTTTGAGTTGTAGCTGAGTCTGAGGTCCACCTGAGACCCCAGATATATTCTCAAGCCTTCTTGAGGTCTAGGACACGTGATTTCCTTAGCCATCGAAGTGGAGGAAAGGGTGAAGACAGCATGGGGATGTGTGCCTTCTCAGAGGAGCCTAAATGCTGAGACGTTCCCTTGGCTTCTCCTGTCTCCCAGGGGCACCTGCTCAGCAAAGACTCCTGGGAGGACTGCTATTTGTGGTTGGTGGGTAGGTAGCTTTGTAATGGAAAAGAGGAACTGTATGCTTCCATAGAAAACTAGCACTAGAAAAAGACAGCAATAAAGGCTATAGGAGAGCCTCCTGGCAGCAAGAGCGAAGGTCCGTGTGTGAAGAGGAAGATAGCAAAGATAAGTGCACTGGAAAGTATTCAGTAAAAGGTTAAGGCATGCAGAAGGTGTCCTCTGGTTATGTGACTGAGCCCAGACTAGAAAGCTGGGGAGCTCTTAGGCTGTATGAGTCAGTGCCACAAAGCACTTTGGATTTTGGAGGCTGCCCTCCTGTTTATCTCCTTCTCCCCACTTCTCCCCTACCTCCTCCCACCACCTCCTCTCTCTTCCTTCTCCCTGTAAACTCCCTTGAATTCTATTCTGAAACCCTTAATGGGTTTTTCCATCTCACTTGGGACATTTTGAAAACCCTCTCTGGCTTGGCCTATGTTGGGGCTGGGCCCAAGGCAAGATGGCTAGGAGGTGGGTCCCAGCAATAAGAAACCCACAGAATTGTGTCTGTTATTTAAGAAAAGTTTCTGGGTTTTTGGCTAATTGCAAAAATACATAATGGATGCCTTTTGCATCTGCTAGTTATTCTAGAACAGGCCGTCATCCAAGAGCAAACTTTAAACAAACAATAAGATTATGGAGCTTAACTGTTTCAATGTGTAACAGAAAAGAAAGCCAAGCCCTGAGAAGTTACATTAACACATGCGCTCAGACATAAGCACATGAGCGATCATACCAACAGATAGAGCATACACACGCAGGGTTTGGCACTAGTGCACCAAGCACAGAAACGATCATACTAACAGATAGAGCATACACACGCAGGGTTTGGCGCTAGCACACACAAATCCATGCTTGCATACTAGCGCCTAGGGAATATTTGCACACAACTCTCACACAAGCCCCATTAAACACCTATACAGGCTCTCAAGGTACATAACATAAATTGCAAATGCATATATGTATTTGAAAACACCCACATATCTGGGCAACAAAAGCACACAGATACACAATACCAAACCCCCAGGCATTTACAAAAATCTTTTTTTCTAGTCACATGAGTGATGTTCCTGTAGAAATGAGTGGTCCTCACAATTGGAAATTGAGTGAAGTACTTTGTCGCGGGCTCAGGCTATGTCTAGGCTGGGCTAGGTGTAGTTATCAATATAGCCACCAGGGGGCGCCCAGGGTCCATTCTGCATCTACCTTGCGCTTTCCAGTTTCTGTATATATACACGCCGGCACCTTCCTGTTCTGATTCTCTGCAAAGAGCTTTGTGGGCTCAACCCTGACTTTTCCCAGTGTCCCCTGCACTCATTTTAATCTTCTTCCTGTAACATACCACAGAAACAAAGTCCCCTCCAGCAGAACAATGCACCTTACATAAGTGGATTTGCCACATCTTGATAGACATATAACTCCTACCTAATCCTTCTCTGGAGGCAGTTGTCAAACTCACTAGGTTTCCAGCCTATCCCAGACTCTTCCAGTGCAGAACTGCCAGAGTCACTAATACACACTCAAGTGATGGAGTAAACAAGCTTGTGCCCAGCCAAATACAGCCTACACACACACACACACACACACACACACACACACACACACACACACACACACACGCACACACACCATCAGGATGAAGAAGTCTCTGGCCTTCAACACTCACCTGGCATTTTGTGTTTCAGGGTTACAGGTGTCAGTTTCTAAGCACAAAGTAGGGGCTGAGGGACTGGCTCAGGAGATAAAGCATTCGCTGTGCATGGCTGAGAGCCTGAGTCCCCTGAGCACCTAATCAGAGGCGCTGTGTGATCAAGTGCACACTTGTAATCCCAGCTCTCCTACTGGGAGAAAGGAGAGCAGAATAGAAGAATCCCCAGAAGCTCAAGAACATGGCATATGCAACAATGAACAAAGAGACCCTGTCTCAAACAAGATAGAAGATAAGGACATGTGAGGCTGCTTGACCTGCACATGTGTACCGTGGCACACATACCAGCACTCACACAATCATATACACATATGAACCCCCACCCAAGGTAGGGACAGAAAGACTAGAAGTCATGAAAACTTTGATTTTTTTTTTTTTTAGTTTCTCAGGCAGAAACACTCTTGCTTCCTCACTAAATAGCTCAGACTTCCCCAACAGACACTCCCACAGAGGCCTGCACAACTCCAGAAACACAGGAGTGATGCCCTTTCAATGATGTAAGGGTCTGCTGTGCGCATGTGAGCAGTACTACACAGGACTCGCAACAGCAGACCAAGTGTAGAGGTGACTGCCAGAGAAGTGGGGCTGAAGGAGGGAGAGCTGAGGAATGGGCATTGCATCCCTGTTTCGTTGATCCTCACAGAGGAAGCCCAGGTCTGTTTGTCTGTGGCCTCAAAGTTTAACCGCCAGTCCAGAATGGCTCTTATGATATAAACCAAGGGTCTGCTTGAGACTGACAGGCCAAAGGCACACTGGGTTGTTTGGTTTCTATGGCTTCACAATAAGTCACCACAACTAAGTGACTTAAAACACCCGCTTATTACCTCAAGTTTCACAGGTCAGAAGTCCAGGTAGAGCTAGCTGGCTTCCCAGCCCACAGTGTCAAAAGCCTGAAATCAAGGTGTCAGCTCCAGGCTCTTCCTGGAGGTTCTGGGCAATTCACCTGCAAGCTTCTTCCTATGGTTGATGGGCAGAGGCCCTCATCCCCTTGCAGAGTACTGATAATCAGGTGTTCTTGGCTCTGGTGGCTGCTCTCAGGTCTCTTCCATGTGCCCTTCCATCGTAAGCACAGCCAAGGAGGCAGAACCCTCCTTTTGTTTTGTGTCTGTTACCACCATTGCCAACTGGACAAAATTCTCAGCTTTCAACTAAATGGCTCAGGTAACAGTATTGAGTTGGACTCAGTATCACATCTCGAGTTATCTGGCCAAGTTCCTCGGCTGCAACTGTTAAGTCCCATTTACCTTGTAGTTCTCAGAGGAGGGAGTTATCTAAGGGTGAAGGTCTATACGTGACAGAACTCTGCCCAGGCCTTACCCTCACGTGTCCTTTCCCCTCTGAGTGTGCGTTGAGCGTGTGATTCTGCTTTATGGCAAAGGGTGGATTATCGTACTGTGTCCAATCAAGCCGTAAGAGCCCATTTATAAACCAGAAGTTTCTCTAGTTGGCAGGAGAGAAGAAAGTCAAAGAGGTTCAGGACCGAGGAACACTTGCTTGTTGCTTAGAAGATAGAGAGGGCCTTGAGCCAGGAAGGGAGAAGGTCTGGGAGCTGAGAGCGGCCTGCAGCTGACAGCAAAGACTCAGGGGTAGCCGGCCATACCTCGAAGGAACTGATTCCTGCTAGTAGCTGGGCAAGCCTCTGGTGGACTCTTCCTCAGAGCTTCCAGATAAAAGCCTGCCTTTGGGCTCTAGCGAGTGGAATCCAGTGAACTTGCCCAAAGCCCAACAGGCAGAACTGTGAGAAACGAGCCGATGCTGTTTGGAGCTGCTAGCTGCTGGATATGGCCGTCTCTGATTACCCGTATACAGCTTTTTCCTCCTTTGCTTTTGGGTGTTTAAAAATAAGTTTCATGTGAAGGCTATTTGGTCTTAAAACATTGTGTTAAATTTTAAAATGTGTGCATTTTTAAGTATTCTTGGCTATTTCTTCTCCTCTCTTCCATGTAATATAGTTTTCATTTGGTGGATTCAGTTTCTTACTGAGCCTCTGTGAGGGTATTAATAGCATTTTAAAAAGTCTACTTTTAGTTCTTTTCTGCATCCTGCATTGTTTCCTGAGGTCATTTTGTGTGTTTGTCTTCCTTTGGGTTGGAGGCATTCCTCTCCTGTGTTAGTCAATGCTCAAGTGTGAGGAGCCAAGGCACCTCCTGTCAGCTGCCAGCTGAGTTTCTTCTCCTCTCCCCACCCAGGGAAGGTCTTCTGTGGACGTTCAAGTTCTTCAGAAGCCTATAGCCTCCCCTTGAGAGCCAATACAGATCCTTTTGTGTTCTGTGCAGAGGAGAACGGACTGTCTGGACAAACTGTTAATTCAGGGGACAGCTGGGGACTTTCTGGCTCTTCTCAATGACCATTTCTTAGCTGCATCTTCTCTGCACCCCCAGCAGACACAGACACCCCCAGCCCTCCTGTGTGGAGCCTAGTCTTCCACCCACTGTTATGGTCCTAAAATCTCTTACAACGACTTGTCAACTAAGGCCTCCTCCCACTATCTTTATTGTTGTCAGTTTGTACCCTTCTGTTCTAGCTTCCTTTCTGTGGCTGTCGTAAAATAGTCTGACCATAGGCAACTTGGAGAAAGAAGAAGTTTATTTGGTCTATACTTGTAGGTCATAGTCCATTATTGAGGGAAGTCAGTGCAGGAACTCAAAAGTGATAGCCTGGAGCCGGAGCCATGGAGGAATACTGCTTGCTGGTTAACTCTCCAGCTTGTTCATGGGCTCATACTTAGCTTCGTTCGTTCGTTCGTTCCTTCTTTCCTTTTCTTTCGCCCTTTCTTTCTAAATGTATATATTTATTTAATCATTTTTTCATACAATATATTTTCATCATTTCCTCTCCCCTGGCTACTTCCAGGTCCTCACTACCTCTCTCTACCCACCCATCTTCATATTCTTTCCCTCTCTCTTTTTCAAAACAAAAAGCAAGAAACAGAAACAAACTCCACAAAAACACAAAAATGAAAATCAAAACAAGCAAAAGACCAATAAAACAAAAAAAGGAAAAACAAAGCAAAATGAGAAAAAAGAACTCTACAAAATACCATTGAGTTCATTTTGTGTTGGCTACTCTAGGGCATGTGGCTACCCTGAAGTATAGTTGATATATCCAGTTACAATGCATTGGAGAAAACCGACTTTTCTTTGCCAGTGAGCACCTACTGCAGATAGCTTCTGGGTTAGGGCTGGGACTCTGTGTCCGCTCTTCCTTCTCAGTGTTGGGACCCCATGTGACTGGCACCTGTGCAGGTCCTGTGCATGCTGCGCAGTCTCTGTGAGTTCACATGTGTGTGGGTCTTGTGTCTGGATGACACTGTTTCCTTGGAGTCTTCCATCACCCAGCTTTCTCACACAGTCCAGGACCATCTGGATTTAGATGTGTAAGCTTGTTACCCTAGCTGCAGAGGCCCACAGTAAGGTCCTCCAGCATCAATTGATAAGGAAGACAACCCCCACCCCACCTACTGACATGCCCACAGGCCAATCTGATCAGATGACACTAGATTATGTCAAGTTGGAAATTAAAACTAACCAGGACACCTCCTTATTCCTCAACTATTTTTGGAGGCTCTCAAGAGAAGGGTGATAAAGCAAGCAGTTGGCTTAGCACAGCCAGTGCATGGGCCAAAGATCTTTCTTCTCTCTTCTTCACTCCACTGGTGGCTCTCTAGGGATGACTCTAGGCTTCCAGGCTTCTTTCCTCCCCACAACCCCAAGCACCATTCCTTCACTTTTAAAAACTTGTTCTCCAGAAAGAACTGTACCCCGAGACTGCTGTCGGCCGGATGCATCCAGAGCATAATCCCAACATCAGAACACTTTGTAAAATAATATCCAGTTATCCCCTGGCAGCGATACCCCAAAGCTGGCTCTGCCAAAGGGCTGAGACCTGTGACTGGAAAGGACTGGTGCTCGGCTCTTGGTCCTCTGTCCTTATACTGGGCTACACAAACTGCAGCCACTGATGGCTTCTTGCTGCTCCCTCTCCATGGAATCATAAAGCCTGGTCACCCTGAGATAGCTCTGTATTCCAGAGCTTCATGGACAGATCTACTGGGCTGGGTGATACCCCAAGAATGGGACAAGCTTCCATGTGTCCTAGATGGTTGTGCCTAAAGGAATCACTGAAGACAGGGTATGGCCCATCAGCCTGATCTGCCTAAGTCTGAGGATTTCAGTGCCAAATCCAGAAAGATTTAGAAGTGTAAGTTTGTTACCCTAGCTGCAGAGGACATGTCCCCTGTCTAACCCTAAGTTAGTTTCCACAGAGGAAGTTTTGGTACCAGCTGCTGGTGCTAGCTTCTCTCAGCTAATTTTTTAGGGTCCTGGTTAGCCTCAAACACCACTGCATTCCTAGCTCTTCCTCATCTCTGAACTGTGATGGACAGCACAGCTACTCCTGCAGTCTGCAAGCCTTCTTCACTGCCCCCCCCCCCAGCTCTGCTTGAATACCCAGAGGATGGGAGCTGGGTGTATAGATGCAGCTGAATCTCTCATAAAGTGTTTTCTTAACACCTTCCCTGGGGATCCCAGCGTGACTCCAGGAACCACCCAGAGTAGGTTTGATTCCTCTCCCTCATCTCAATTAACAGCAGGGTTGAAAAAGGACAATAGATTTACAGGTCACTTATCAGTTCCTCCTCATGATAAAGTCTGACTGTGGCTTGTCATGTCTCCTGAACCTCAGCGTGAAGCCACAGGCAGCTGTCACCATTCTACCTCACACTGCGGAAAGTGGGGTTTTGCGGGGCTAACTTGCTTTAGAGGCTCACTCACAACAGTAGCGGCAGGAATGGGACTTGCACCAGACGGTACCCGATGTGGAAGTCTGTGAATCGAAAAGGGTCTTGCAAGGTCCACTTGAAATCTCAAATCTTCTAATCCTGTTTGCTCCCTGTTCTGAACTTTCACAGAAAACCAAATTCACACTGGCCTTGATCTTCCTACCACCAAGTCCAGAGGGCACATCTAGGCTGGTACAGTAGCTGGTGGCCAAGGGCTGTGGCCCTTTCCTCGAACCTCACTGTGTCAGTCTGACTTTCTGTTGAGGGTCAAACACATATGACAGACAGTTTAAAGGGAGGCAAAGTTTTGCTTTGGCTCAGACGTGTTCTGAGGCAGAATCTGGCTCTACTTCCGTGTAAAATGGGCAGTCAGTTTCCTCCTCCTTTGCCTAATGAAAGGCTGTCTTCTAGCTCCTTGGGGCTGAGAGGCAAGGGCAGTGGGGAAGTGCTGGATGCTCAACTGTGTGCAGGCTCCGAACTGCCCCCCCCCCCCCCCCCGCCAAGTCCAGCAGATTTTGCCTCCAGCCATTGGTGTTGGGATTTGCCAAACAAACCTAATCACTTAATGAGAAATGAAAATGGTGCCTGGTTCCTCCACTAAATTGCCCCTTTGAAAACAACACACAGGAGATTTATAGTAATCGCTATAATTACCTCATAAAACCCAGAGTTTGAAGACTGACACGCCTCATTTCTGGGAGGAATTTAGAGGCAACAAATTAAGGCAAAGAGTTCTTGGCCTGCTTTGTCCTTGGCTCCCTGGAACCCAGGACTCTTCCCGCAGAGTGCCTGACCCCAGCCAAATACTATTCTGAACATTCTGCAGGCAGTGGTGGTTTTTCTTTTCTTTTTCTTGTTTTGTAGACTTGCTCCTCCCCTCTACAGCTGGTGTGCCTACAGGAAGGTGAATCAAAAACCCCAAGAAGGCTTGGATCAGGGTAGACACCAACCTCTGACACCTGAGCTAAAAAGGCATGAAGAGCAGATGGGGATGAAGTGGCCACTGGATCAGAGCTGTCAGTGTTATGGCCTGTCTGGATTTCCTCTCTGCTTCCCAGCCCACTGAGATGCAGTCCCTAGCTGGACACAACAACAGTTATTACTACTGGGTACTCGCTATGCTACAAGCACTGGGCTAAATGTTTGAAACAACAGGGGTGGAGTTGGAGTTCACAAACATTCCTGTTCTCTAGAGCTCATCTCCTAGTGGAGGCGCACAGACAGGAGGCAGAAATAAATACAGGGACTCTTACAATATGATGTTCTGACTTTTCCTGTTCTGTAGTTAAATGCCTGACAAGAAGCCACTTAAAGAGGAGAGGCTTATCTTGGCTCCTGGTCCAGGGGATACAGTCTGTCAGGGAAGGCATGGTGCAGGTCTGTGGCATGAGGGATATATGGTACAGCTTCCCTGCATCTCAGTGGGCTGGGAAGCAGAAAGGAAATCCAGACAGGCCATAACACTGACAGCTCTGATCCAGTGGCCACTTCATCCAGAGATGCCCAAAGCCTCCCTAAACTTAGTCAACAGTTAGGGACCAAGTATGCAAACATAAGAACTTGTAGGAGACCTTTAAATGCTGACCACAGCAGATATGTCTCAGAAGGGCACAAGCACTAGGGACAGAAATAAAGTAGGGAAGGGTCACAAAAGGAGGGGACTAATTTTGTTTTGGGAGTTCGTGAAGGGTACTGAAGGTCAAGAAAGGCCCATGTGGGGATGGAGAGATGGCTCAGCAGTTAAGAGCACTGACTGCTCTTCCGGACGACCCAAGGTTCAATTCCCAGCACCCACATGGTTGTTCACCAGACACCCTCACACAGATATATGTGCAGGCGAAATACCCAATGCACATTCAAAAATAAAGTTAAGACAGTTTATGATTACACATCATGGTTTTAAAAGGTAGAATTTTTTATTTTGTATTTTTTGTTTTGTTTTGTTTTATGTTTTTTTGAGACAGGGTTTCTCTGTGTAACAGTCCTGGATGTCCTGGAACTCACTTTGTATACCAGACTGGTCTTGAACTCACTGAGATCTACCTGCCTCTGCCTCCCAGGTGCTAGAATTAAAGGTGTGCACCACCACTGCCCGGTTGTATGTTTTTTTGACACAGAGTCTCATGTAGTACAAGCTAGCCTTGGACTAACTATATATTTGTCACGAGGTGTGTGTGTGCATGTGTGTGTATGTGTGTGTGTGTGTGTGTGTGTGTGTGTGTGTGTAAGCCAGAACCCACAGACCTCAGGAATAGACACAGACAGGGTCAATCTTTATGTCCCTTACCTCTATTCCCATTCTTCAGCTCAGAAGTTGGTGTCGCCTCTGAACTTTAGGATGCCAGGACTTTAGGATGCATTTGGTCTGCTTCCTTAGGGAGCACTAAAGACAGAGGGGTTCATGGAAGCAGGCTACAAGGAAACACTGGCTGTAGAACAATGGGGGCACCAATAAGGATGGAACAGTTCATAGACAGAGCAAATAGTGGACAATCACCCACAAGACTAGATAACTGCACCCATGACCAACACTGAGCGGAGGAGGGAGAAGGCACAGTGAGAGTGGTCTGACTGTGGCCCGGCACAATGTGCAAGCTGCCCTGGAGTGCTGTGTGTGAGAGGCCTGGAGCTGAGGGTGGCTAGGGCTTAGGACCATGAGGCTTTGAGAGGAAATGTGTTGGAGAAGCTCAGGTTGCCCTTGCAGCCTCTTTAGGAGCAGCAGGACTCGGTGCCAAGGGCACATCTGGAAAATGGGTATGTTGCCCCCTCTGCCATCCCAGAACATGAATCCTGGAGCAAGCCACATTGGGGCCAGAGCATTTTATTATTTTTTTTCCTGGAAAAGGAAACTAGGAAAGTTAGTGCCTCTGATTGCTGGGAGGAGCAAATAGAACAGTCCGTTGGAGCTGGCAACTGTTGGTACTCAGTAAACTAACTGGTTTCCTTTCCATGCTCTTGTGAGGCCTTTCAATATTCTGTCTCCCTTTATCCGGAGTATGGGAATGGTAGGGGGTGGGGCCCTTAACCACCCTAAGTGTAAATGCAAGTTTGTGGAGGTTATCAGGGTCAACTGAGGACACTGTTTTACAGAAAATTAGTCTGATTTTTGTCATGGCCAAGCGCTGTTGTCCTTGAAGCCTCCAGGCTTCTGATGGCCCATAGGGTCAGGGGACTAGACTGACTGATGGGGTAGGGAGTGGGCCAGCACAAAGAGACTCCATGGTTCCCTATGGTTGGCTCTGGGAGGTTCTTTTTTGACTTACAGCTCGGACCTATCTACATACTCTGCACACACACACATGCGCACACACACACACACACACACACACACACACACACACACACGAGTTTGTAGCAGTTATTTCCACAGTTGTGTGGATAGATGTGTGGGTGGTTTCAAGAGAAACCAAACTATCAAGAGCAGGGTAGATGCTCTGAAGATGCCTGTCGTCAGGTGTCCCTAAATTCTCTTTTCAATCCTGGATCATCTACTGAGCCACTCTGTGACTCCAGGCACGTCTCCACTCTCTTGAAGCTGTAATTTCTTCATTTGTAAACAAAGGAGGTGGGACTAAGTGTTTTGTTGGAGCCCATAATTCTCTGAAACCTTTGTGTAGCCTCTAAACTCCAGACTTTGCCGTCTGTAAAATGGTAGAAACAAACCCGCACCCCTGAGTTGTGAGAAGCAGGGTAGATGGAAGCAGCTCATGAATACAGAATGCAACAAGAACTTTAGGGACCTTAGTGGATTTCAGTTATGGAGGCTTCCCAGTCCCCTCTGGTCTCCCGAAACACTTGTGTCTATGCTGTTTCATGTGTTTTGGAGAACCGGCTTCTCTGCGGGCTGGAGGCTGCCACCTCTTTGGTGCTGAGTCAGAGGAGCATGTGGGTCTCTCTGGGAGCCTCTCATAGCCTTTCTCCAAACTGTGGCTCTTTCATCTCCTCTCTGCAGAAACAGGATGGGAATGGGGAGCACCTCACAGCCAGGGCCCCAGCTGGAACAAGGCAGTAAGAGTAAAAAGGGCATGAAAAGAACTCACAAGAGCTCCATCCCACACAATCCTTGCCATGGTGGATGGCCAGTCTATGTCCCTGTGTCACTTTTCTCATTACTCGAGTTGACATTCTATCACTCGTAAACTGTGATTCCTACAATACCTTCTCTGCTCTTTTCTAAGTGGCAGTTTCCTTATCCGTGTAGCAATGTGGCCCTGCCTTGTCCCTTTTAATCCCTGATAGTCTACTATATCATTCATCATTTTCTTCATTCAGTCATTTAACCTGTATTTGTTGTACATCTTTCTGTCGCTGGTCCAATGCTGGTCACTGGGAATCTTCCCAGATGAATAATTACATCTTCAGTTGTCAGGATGCACTCAGAGAGGAGAGGATGCTGACTTCAAGGGACAACAGCTGTGACAGAGGGACGTGCAGCTACTGTGGCAAAGTCAGGACACTTATCCCTGTTTGGATAGCTTCCTGGAGAAGGTAGATTGGAAAGATTGAGCGAGAATGATAAAGCTGCAAGTTTATCTCTAATCTTCTAGGCTTTCTTTTCTTTTCTTCCTTCCTAGCTTCTTGGACGGGGGTGGGAAAGAGACAGAAAAATCCCTTGGCGGAGTCTTTGAGAGAGAAAAAGAAGCAGATTTTGCCACAGCAAAGCACTGGATTGGAGGATTCTTACCCTCACCAGGCTTAGCCCATTCAAGGAACCCTTACCCACAGTGGCATGTAACAGCTGGCCCTAAGACTACGGGATAAGTCTAAAAATAGGAAAGCAGGCATCACTAATGCCAACCAGACAAGCAGGCGGCATGAGAGCAGTGCGGGCAGGGAGGAGCGTGAACATGCCCCTCCCCTGTAAGAAATCTACTCATTACATCCTGAGCAGTGGCTGCTCACAGTGAGCCCTGGAGTCAACATGCAGTTACTGGCCCCCAAACATGTCAAAGCCCTGTTAATGACTGCGTGCTTTCTCTGCAGGCACAGCTGTTCCACATACTGCCTACAGCCTCTGGCAGAGCCCTCTTCACCACACAAGCTTCTGCACACTTCCTGGGGTTCTCGTCTTCTGGGAGATGTAGAACCAACTGTGTGCCTTGGAGCAAGCGATTGCCTTGTTTCTTCCTTATGGGGCAGTCTAGGCTGTCCTTGCCTTAAGGTAGGTTGGTGGTAGGAGCCAGGGCCCTGGGTACCCAGGGACAAGAAGATATGGGCTCAAAACTTAGGTGTCCTCTCTTTCTTTTCTTTTCTTTTTTTCTTTTTTCTTTTTTTTTTTTCGAGACAGGATTTTGCTGTAGCTTTGGAGCCTGTTCTGGAACTAGCTCTTGTAGACCAGGCTGGCCTCGAATTCACAGAGATCTGCCTGCCTCTGCCTCCTGAGTGATGGAAAAGGCAGCACATATCATCAGTAGAAAACACCTCCTTCCATTTGAGAAGAGTTCCAAATAAGGACCAGTGATACTATTCCTGGGAGATTGTCTGAGAGCAACTGGAGCAATCACCCTGGCCATCATGAGTTCCAGTTCTTCCGATAGAGAATCAGGAAAGGACAATTTTATTCCTTAACAACAATGACTTCTCCCAAAATAACGGAGTCTCTATCACCTTAAAGGCATGCACCACCACCACCACCCGGCCTGTTTCTTGATTGGTCAAGTGGGAAGTCTCTAGGGAAGTAGGATTTGCAGAGTCAAAGCTTTGTACTTAGTGGTGTTAGCAATGGCTAGGCCTGGGGTCAGAACCATTTTCTAGCTGAAGGTTCTGGGCACCTCCTTGCATCTCTGCGACTCTCCACTCTCATCTGTAAATTGGAGATCATTTTAAAATAGACATTTTTCCTAGTTAACTAATTCATGTATACTTAATATTTATGTTTTAAAAACTGAAACAAACCACGTTAAAAAAAAGACTCTTTAAAATGTATACATGTGTGTCTGTGTGTGGCTATGTACACGTGTGAGAGCAGGCACTCACAGAGACCAGAAGACAGGGTCAGATCTCATGGAGCTGGCGTTGCAGGCAATTGTGACCTGCCTGATGTGAGTGTAGTCAGGTCCTCTCCAAGAGCAGTATGTGCTCCTAGTTAGGCCATCTCTCCAGCTCTGAATCGAGTCACTTTCAAATGGGTGTACACTAAATGTGACCCTAGATTCAAAATATGCAAATACTGCAGCACAGGGCTAAGGTTCTCCACTAACTACTGCTTCTTGTGTTTTGTCTTTGGCACAGGATCCCCTTGCCCCAGTGGCTGGAGTAACTGGGACATCAGAATGTGCCACCACATCCAGTAGACTGTGTTCTTTCCAGAGGGGGGCATTTTGTTGAGAACCTGCCATAGTGTGTGTATAAGTTTTAGAATGTTTTTGTGGCACTATTCACGTATTTACAGTGAAGTGTGTATGTTACAAGAGCACAATTTGGTGAACTATGTTCATAGTTTGAGGGCAGATTTCCTTTCAATGCTGGGGATCAATCCATGACTGCTGTATTAGTGAGCTACTTACCTAGTCTCCTGTTATAGCCTTAATTCCTTAGGCAAATTAAAAATTTAAATCATCCAGAGATAAAATGCACAGCGATTTCAGCGTATTTTTCTCATTCTTTCTCCAACCATGTGTATAATTTTTATAGCTTTAATATATACTATTTTATCATGACACATTTCCTCATATCATTAAACGTTCCCCAAAATTAATGCAATGATCCACAGCTAGCCAAGGTGCAGGGGAAAAGAGACTGCAGAGTACTCATCCCCGAAGGGAACATGTACACCACCCCTGCCCTTCCAAGCCTGACGACCACTGCGGAACAGAGGGTGGAAAGCATCTGAGAGCCAGAGGCAATGGACGCTACTGAGTCTTCTGGACACAGCAAGACAACTAAACATATGAATTCACAGTGGCTGTGGCATTATGCATAAGACCTTTGCAAGTCCAAGACAGACTAAATCCCAGCATGGAAAGGGGGGTTTGACATTCTAGCCCACTCTGGGCCCTGGAGTTATTGGCAGTGGTAACTTCTGGGAGAGGTTCAGACAGTTTTCTCTAAGGGCGTATACCCTAATAAGTAGACCACTGTCCAATGGAGGACCACATATTTAAAATATTTGGGCAGCCCAAATATTCTTGAAGTCTTTTTTTAAGTGTACAAAGTTGGGAGAGTAGAAAAGTTGGAGAAGAGGGCATGGATATAATCAAAATACATACAAAGCTCTCAAAGAACTAATAAAAAATAGTTATTTTATTTTCTTGTTTGGGAAACATGGTCTCACTATGTAGCCTGGAACCTACTGTATAGACCAGGCAGGCCTCAGCTTCATAGAGATCTGCCAGCCTCTGCCTCACCAATGCTGATTAAAGGAGGTGCTGCTATGCAGGGCAAAATAGTTTTTGTTTGGTTTTTCTTTTTAATATTTGCCTAATGTTCTAAGGAATAGATCCATCCTGATTACAGGATATTGGGCTTGACTTTCCTCTGTGATAAACAGCAGTAATGACTATTCTTGGACACATATTACTAACCATGTGCCCAGGATAAATTTCTAGTATGGTGTAATTACATAACCAGCGGAGTCAGATGTCTCCTTTAGAGCTTAGTATGAAAGAGTGGCAGGCCTGACTAACAGAGCAACTGAAAGCACTCAAGACATTACTTCAAGTTCTGACCTAACCCTAGGTAGGACATATGCTCCAACTGCATATGTGAACCTGAGGATCCAAAGAAAAAGGACAGAAATCTACTGTCCCATGCCCCAAAGCCCTCCTTAGGCCTTTCTCCTGGAGCCCCACTGAGCTGGATGGGGGAAGTCTTAGTTTCATTTGATCTTGAGTCTTTTGATGGATATTTATTGTCAAGGGGTGAGCTAGAGACTATTTAACAGCTAGATCTTTGGCAGGGGCACCCTGATTTTTAGCATTTACCAATTTTTGTGGTGTGAATACCCCTATGTGGTTCATTTCAAACTACCAACATGAGATCACCAAAATCAGAGCCCAGATGATATGTACACACTCTCAAAAGGTAGCTGGGACTGGCTCACTCACTGGTTCTTAGCTTTCTGCTGCCCCTTCTCCCTGTCCTAATCCCTTTGCACGACCTCTACCCTCCGGCTCTTCAAGGTGATAGAGACTCCGTTATTTTGGGAGAAGTCATTGTTGTTAAGGAATAAAATTGTCTTTTCCTGATTCTCTATTGGAAGAACTGGAACTCATGATGGCCAGGGTGATTGCTCCAGTTGCTCTCAGACAATCTCCCAGGAATAGTATCACTGTCCTTATTTGGAACTCTTCTCAAATGGAAGGAGGTGCTTTCTACTGATGATATGTGCTGCCTTTTCCTCCTCAATGACCCATCCTAGGTTCACAATGACTCTCCTTGGCCCTGCCCACAGGAGCGGAGAGCCAGGCAGGTGAGCCAGAGCAGCAAGACCTCACGTATGGCAGATATGAGCGCACCATGAAAGCCTTCCTGTTGACTCAACTTCAGTGTGGCCTTTGGCTTCCTCACGTCTCCTGCAGTAACAGACACCACTGAGGGCTTCCTTTCCTCTTTCCCGATTATATATTCCCTTGTCAATATTGATTCCTCCACAGAGCACCATGCTTTATGAGCAAATGAGCCATCCCCAGTCCCAGGTGTAAGAAGGTCCTCAGCTAACAAGTCATTCACTCCTCCTTACTGGGACTTGTCCAAGATGGGGAGGTTGACACGTGTCTGCCATTGGAAGTTGAGATATTTGGGGGCAGTGAATGGGAACTTTCCTCTCTTGAAAAATAGCCATGTAAGTGATAGCCTGGTTCTGGAACTCAAGAGCTGCAGATCTGGGTATTGCTGTCTTGTGTCAGCCAGAAGATGAGGCTCACTCACGAAGGATAGCCCAGAGCATCAAGGGAAAGTTGAGACAGAGCCCTAACCCTATCTATCTGACCTCTGACCTACATTTCCCTAAAGCTTAATTGCTTTATGTTTTCTACTGAACGGGGCCAAGCCATCTTAAGCAATAAGCACTTCCAGACGGTGCCCCACATGGCAGCCGAGGGCTTGTTGTGCAATGGGAACCTTATATTTCCCTCACAAGTTCTTCAACAGCTTCTTTTAGTGATTATGATAAATCTCTGCTCAGCTTTTTCTCTCCAATTCATAAACACCCCCCACTCCACTATCAGCCCCTGAAGGTAAGGGACGACCTTTCTTCATCTTTGGCTAGGATGCCCAGTCCAGCCCACACTAATTGGATGCTGTATAAGGACTGTTGAATGCATGCAAGAAGAAGGTTCTGAGTGTCAGAGGCCTAGGCCTCATTTTTGATTTTGCATTGACTTGTTTTTAGACTTCAGCCGAGTCTTTCCCCCTTTGGGACCTCAGTGTCCGAGACTATAAAGAAGCACATTGCACTTTAGCAGTAGTTTAAGAATGTGGATCGCAAACAACCTCCTCGCTACCCCATATGATAGTAGTTGTGCTTTTAATATCCATTGATGGGTTTTAAATTATGACAAAGACGAAAACAACTGCAAAGCTTTTAAATGTGGTTATATTTATCCATCACCGCAGCATCTACATGCATTTGAGAAACAATTGTACTGGTGTGGGGGGCACACTGTGTATCCAGCTTACAGGCAGCACTGGGTGCCACATGGCTTCCAGATGCCTTCGGCTAAGGGGCTTGGAGGTTGGTAATCACTGGCCTAGACCATCTCAGGATTTGTCAGGTGACATTGGCTGTGCTGGTAGGTGACTTGCATGGAACACAGAGTAGATGAGTGGGTGGGTGGGTAGCTCAAACTTACTTTTCTCCAATCCGGGCTCCAATTTATTTATCTCATGGCTCAGCCAGCCCAGTAGACAGCACCACACCCCTCACTTCCCCAGAAATGAGAACCAGGGGGTCTGAGATCACTGAGGCTGTGAGGTTGCAGAGGCGAGGTAGATGTCAGAATGCTGAGAGTCCCAAATGACACAGAACATACTTCAGATGCTGTGTGTGTGGTTTAGGAGCAGCTGGAATTACACCCTCAGGGCTGAGCCAACTTTGTCTGAGCTTGAGCTGAGCATAGACCCTTCTAAGACAGGACTATGTGTGGGTCTCAGGCCCTGGGTACATACAGGACAGGGCTATTCCTAGCTGGAAATCAGGGGCCCTTCATTTGTCTGGACACAGGTGGTCATTTCTTCCTCTCCCATTCAGCAAGGGGCTCACCAAATGCTTCCTGAGGATCTGTGCAGCCCTATCGTCAGAGAATGAATGACCTAGCCTTACTCCAGACCCATACCTTTCCACCCTGGGAGGTGGTCATGGAGCAAGTGCAGAAGTCTCTTTGGATACCAGCAAGCCAGAGGTATTAGTAGGAGAAATGACCTGGGAAATGGTTTCTAGAAGACAAAATGGCTATCTTCTAAGGGTAGCTCTCCGGGGACAAAAAAGGAAGGTGCCAGCAGGTCAGGAAAGAAGAGCCTCTCTTGGTCGGAGGGCCAGTGGCAAAGCTGATTCCTTTCTCCTCTGCCCCTGGGTGAGAAGCCCCTAGGGCTTCACGTGCTTATTTGTTGGTGATCTGATGCCATGGAAGGAGAGATTTTCCGAGGAAGAATGTAGGAGATTGTGGGCTCTCAGGAAGAACAGATGAGGCTGTGCTGTACCTCAGCTGCCAAACTTGGCTGTTGTGATTTTTGTCTAGCAAAGGCTCCAACACTGACAAGAGCTCCACTTGGCTTCTGTGGCAGTGTGTGTGTTGTGAGGAAGCAGGGTAGGGAGAGGGGACCCAGGCTGGGCACACAGGTCTGTCCTGTGGAATCCTTACCTGATGGTACTCCAAGAGAGGAGGACCCACTGCAGATGTTTAAGCAATCACAGTTGAGGTATGGCTCTCCTTCCTTGGAAGAGAAGGAAGGCAGAGAGACTAGCAAGGCATTCCAGTGACGAGCAGAGGAAATGCTGAAATGGAGATGGAGACACTGAAGTGGAAGCAGACCCAGGAAGAGTTTGAGAGAAAGCTCTGAGAAGTGACAGATCTCGGACAGTGGAAGAGGCTGTAGGAGGAGGGAGAAAGGAGCGAGGATGGTAGTGGCTTCTGGACTGTGTACCCACGTGTGTGTAAGCCGAGTGAGATGGACAGCTCCAGTCTTCCCTCTAGTGAGATGACAGGAACAAAGTGTCTGCTGTTCCCCTACTGCCGCTGCCTGGGTGCACTGCTCAGCACAGGGCAGCCCTCCATTCTCAAGCCCATCCCTTCAGATACTATAGGATCCAAATAAGAGTGTTGGTGACTACTCGCTGGGATCTTTTTAAAAGTTCCCTTAACAGGATAAAAAGTCAGCTACAACTTGACCTGCCTGCCTCTTTTGTCTCAGTCCCATGACCCTGGACACCAGTCATCATGGGGAACAACAGTAACAGGCAACGGTCCCCCAGCCCTAGAGTATGCAGGCTGTGCTCTAGGAACATACATGTTTGCCATTCTTGTGATGCTCAGGAAAACACCAAGTCTTTCATGTCCCAGGATGGGCCATATGTTCTCGCTTCCAGGCCTCAGTTCTCTGCCTTGGCCTGCCATCCAACAGACATCTATTGATCAGCTACTCTTACTAGGCACTTGGCTAATTGCCAGGACCCAAACAGGATCCTTGGTATGTTCCTTCTATGCACACAAAGCCCACTGAAGGTAACAGATACAGACACAGCAAGTAAGTACAGTGACAGAGATGTTATGGGGTAAGGGTGACCCCCTAATCTAGCCTCCATTCTTCCCCCACCTGGCCACCTGGAGCTTTACCCCTTCCAGGAAGCCTGAATCAGCCAAGCTGAGGGAGGTACCTCTTTTGTATTCCTGCTGCCCCTACTCTGTCAGGTTCATATACTGACCACCAAGTACTCAGAACATCTGCCTGGCTACCTCTTCCTTGGCATAGTGAAGCAGAGGAAAGTCTAACTCCTCACTGGATCCCAGCATCCAGGTAGCCTGGTCATGCACCCTTGGGATATACGGAGTGACAGCCTGAGGAGTGAAGAACCCCAAAGACAGGCATCTTCTCACCCCTCCCTCTGTGCTTCTGCCATGCATGTCTGCACTGCTGCACATCACAGCCAGCTCAGCCCTTCAGGAGCCAGGCCTTGGGGTTAGTTAATACCTGGCATACTGCTCTCCTGGTGCAGGAGCATCCTGGTCAGAAAGGGTGACCCCCAGCTGCAGGCCTGAGGAATAGCCACATCCTGTATAGCTCTTAGGTAGAAACCTGGGGAGCCAGGGATGGCTTGAGGATGGTTTGGATTTGCTGCTGCCTCTGGGCTCTGGGATATCTCCAGGCATGACAGAGAGCTTTGAAATAAGTATTAGATGATTTCAAACCAGTGGTCTTTGGGGGAACATTCTGAGAAGCCTTCGGGGGTAGGGGAGAGTCTGGAAATAGTGCAGATGGGCTTTGGGAATCTCTCTGGGCTAATATAGCTTTCCAGAGCTCTGGATGGGCAATATGGGATGAGAATCTTGAGGAAGGACCGGAAATGACTTTCAGTCATAGCCCTCTCTCTTCAAGAGCACTTGGTAAGGTCTGGCCACACCTTCCATTCCTTGCTTCCAAGTCTATATGAGCTAGTGATGCCTCGTAAAGCCAGGCTGGGGCAGAGGGCCTTAGAGGCTAGTGCAAACAGTTTTGGACAAGGGTGGGAATTTCCACTCCTATCAGGAAAGCCATCAACGTTGTGTGCCCTGACCTGGGCCTTTGGCCTCCAAAGGGCAGTGGGAAGGCCGGCCTCAGGGCCAATCCCTGGCCATTAATCCCTCCTGCCAGCCCGAATATCCACCCAGTGTGGTCAGACAAAGGACTGCCGGGCCCAGCTACTGTGTTCCTCCCGCCCCAGGGGCTCCACTCAGACTCTGGGCCGCCTGGAATCCAGGCCCATGAGAAAGGGGCCACCTTCACTGACCGTCTTATGCCCGGATGCTCAGCCGCATCACGTCCGGCCCAGGGCCTGTGAAAAGAGGGCCCAGCCACGCTGAAAACACGGATTAGCCCTTGGGCCGCCCCCTGACACCAGCTTGCTCCACTCTGGGAAGCAGGCCCAATGGAGAGGGGGTAGACAGGCACAAAGAAATGGCAAAGTCTGGGTTCTCACTCCTTTGGCCTAGCTCCTCATCCCCACTCTTCTCAGAACTGGCATAGCCATCCACACAATCAGGATCATTTAGTGAACATATATTATGTACCAGACTGTACACATGACCTGGAAAATCTCAGGGCCCTCCAAAAGACCTGGATTCAGTCATAGGATACAATGGCAGCCAATTTCCTCCTTGGAGGTACGACACAGAGGCTATGGCAGGGGCTTTGTTGGAGAGGCTTCATCCCTAAGGGAAGGTGAGAAAGGAGACATCTCCACCAATACTAGTTCTGCCTTTGAATCAGCTGCAGATAACACTGTACCTGGCTGGAAAGGTGGCTTGCAGCCTCTCTCCTGATTCCCTGGTTAACACAGAAAAAAAAAAAAACAAAAAAACAGCCAAACCAAACCAACATCAAGATCCACAGCAGGCCAGGCCCTCTACACAATCCCCTTCTATGAAGGTATCATTGCTTGCACTTGGCCATTGAAAAAACAGGCTTGAACAAGAGGTGGCCTTTCCCCCAGGGCTCTGGAAGCCATGTACTGTTGCCACAGTGGCTTGTCTTACCCTCTTCTGTGGTGAGCTGTACTGTGTATTCTAAGTGGTCTGTGCTGACACAGGATGAAGGGTGGAGAGGACAGAAAGAACAGGGTCTGTCCTGGCACGACCATTCTTGTTTTGCTTGGGACAGTCTCCAGATCTGCTTCTTTTTCCTTTCTGCTTCCTTGGTTCCCCTCCACCACCGACGCCCCCACTTCTCAATGTGCAATTGTCCATCTCTCCACCAGACTGTCTCATTTCTATCTTGCTCTGAGCATTGGCAAAAGGCCTGGCTCAGAAGCCCTTGATGAATGAAGCAGGCGGAACCGAGATCAGAACTGAAGGAGAAATTGATTTAGGCCTTGACAGGATGTGGCAGTGGCCTGCGTGTAGAGACTCACTCAGAGAAGCGATGTCTGCTTGGTGAGATCTAGGACGTTGATAGGATAGCAGGCTGGGGCTGCGTGTGTATGGGTGGGTGTTCATTTAGAACATGGAACTGAGATGTTTTAGACATCCGTGTGGCTATGTCCAATGAAGAGCTGGCTCTGTTGACCAGGGGTCAGGATAGAGACTAGGAGGGAAGTAACTTTAGCAGTTAAAGTGGGGCAAACTGTAATTTATTTCTGAAGTCTTTCTTTCCTCTTTTGTGTGTGTATGTCATGTAAATGATGTGTATATGTGTAGGAGTGTGTGTGTGTTTGGGGGTGCCCATGTGTGGAGGCAGAAACAATCTCAGGTGTCAGTTCTTATCTTCTACAGGGTCTCTTGTTCACCACTGCCTACTATAAGAAAGCTGGCCCACAGTTTCTGAGGATTCTCCTTTCTGCCTCCTATCTTGCCATTCAAGTGTTGGGACTACTGAGGCACTGCTGAGTCCAGCTTCAGGTGGGGACTGAGTTTCTGAAGGCGGGCAGACTTCACATTTGCATGTCAAGTGCTTCAGTCAGCAGCCATCCCCCAGCTGGTTACTTCTTTTTGAGATGGATTAGCACAGATAGCCTAGCCTAGCCTTCACGTGGCCTCAGTCTCTCAGTGCTGGGATAATGTGTGTGTTATCACAGTCGACTAAAGCTTCCATTGTAAAAGGATGGAGTTCGGAGAGTGGTGATGGGCAGTGCTCTGAGCACTGGCTTTCACTTCCACCCTGCCGCTATTAGCCAAGTGAGGCTAGGTATACCACGTAACCTCTCAGAGCTTTGGTTTCTGCAGTCAAGAAATGGGAAGCTCAAACCCCAGTGAAATAAAGTCTTCACCAAATACAAAATCCTAAGCAGTGGTGACTGTGATGTCACCAGCTGAGAGTATACAGCCAAGAGGGGAGCTTTTGAGCTCCATGTCTGAGTCTGGAGACCCAAACTTTCTCAAGGGCTGACTGTACTCACAAGACCTTGACAGTAAGAGCCTCTGGAACTTAGCCTAGCAACCCTTCACTTGCCTGTCTGGTCCCGCACCACCTCCACTTCGATTGATCTTGTCTGTCTGCCTGCTTTGAGAGAAGGCTTCTTCACCCTTTGGCTTCCTGTGTGTGGTGGTGGAGGATGGTACTTTAATAAAACTCTTCCATCTCTCCATCCCAATGATAGTGTCTGCATCAGAAAGATGCAGTTCCTTCAGCCCCTCCCTCTGTGGAAGCATTTGGGGGTATGTGCCTTAGGAGGGGCTCTTACTTTTAAGCAGGTGGAGTACTTTTTACCATTTTATATCTTCAAAGAAAGTTCACAAGGTCTAGCTGGAGTCACGGATGGATAAGGATGAAGCGGGTGCAGCAGGGAGAGTTAGACTGTCCAACTATCTTCCCGTGCAACAAAGGCATCCCGCGCTGTTCTCTACCACACATGCTCTGGTTCTCTTCTGTGCAAAGGTAGCTGGATACCTCCCTGATCAGCCACATAGGGTGCTGAGGGTTAGCGAAGATGGTTAGAACAGGGAATGGAAGCACAGGGGAGGGTGAGGGGTATCTGGCCACTAGAAGGCACAAAATAGGGAGAGGGCAATAGAGTGTGCTGAATGGGTGGATTTGTGATTGGGATTGACCCAAAGGGGCGGGGGTAATAGGAGCAGTGAGACCAAATACCACGGAGTGGGGAGGGGACGGAGACTGACTCAGAGAAAATTGACTCAAAGGGACTAGACCAAGGGAGGGGGAGAAACAGAGGTGGGCTGCTAGCCCGGGAAGGGGGCTGGGAAAGCAAACTAAAGGGCCTCGGGAGGTGGGTGTGTGTGTCTATATAAGGCGAACTGCGACCCCTGCTCTCCCGGAGCTGGGGCAAGAGCTCCACATCCCTAGGAACTCCCCCTCCCCCCCGCACATGGATGCACACGTCGCTTTCTCGGGCTTTCCGGCTCTGCCCTCGGTCTCGCCGTCGGGGCCGCAGCCATCGCTGCTAGCCGGAGCCGAGCCGGGGCGCGAACCCGAAGAGGTGACGAGCGGCGGAGATGTGGAGGCCACGGGCGCGCCGGGCCCGGGGAGGAGGCGCCGGCGGCCGCTTCAGCGCGGGAAGCCGCCCTATTCGTACATCGCGCTCATCGCCATGGCCCTGGCGCACGCTCCGGGCCGCCGCCTCACGCTGGCCGCCATCTACCGCTTCATCACCGAGCGCTTCGCCTTCTACCGCGACAGCCCGCGCAAGTGGCAGAACAGCATCCGTCACAACCTCACCCTCAACGACTGCTTCGTCAAGGTGCCGCGCGAGCCGGGCAACCCGGGCAAAGGCAACTACTGGACGCTCGACCCCGCGGCCGCCGACATGTTCGACAACGGTAGCTTCCTGCGGCGCCGCAAGCGCTTCAAGCGTGCCGAGCTGCCCGCGCCGCCGCCGCCTTTCCCCTACGCGCCCTTCCCGCCCGCGCCCACGCCGCCCGCGCGCCTCTTCCGCCTGGACAGCCTGCTGGGCCTGCAGCCAGAGCCGCCGGGGCCCGTGGCGTCCGAGCAGCCCTGCTGCGCCGCCCCCGACGCCGCCTTCCCGCCCTGCGCGGCCGCCGCCGCCTCCTCCTCGCCGCCGCTCTACTCGGCTGCGCCCGAGCGCCTGGGGCTGCCCGCGCCACTGCCCGCCGAGCCTCTCCTGACCTTGACCGGACCAGCTGGCGCGCTCGGGCCGCTCAGCCCCGGGGACACCTACCTGAGACAGCCGGCCTTCGCGCCGGGCCTGGAGCGCTACCTGTGAGCCGCTATCGGCCGCGGGAGCACCTGGCCGCGCCAACAGCCCCGCCCGGAGCAGAGCGCGCTTGGCTCTGGGGCACACACGCAGCCTGGCGCTCTCCGCTGAGTCCTCAGCCTTGCCTCGGGCTGAACTTTCCTTGCCTTCCTCCAGCCCTGGGGAAGACTCTGACTGTCTCACCACCAGACTGAAGCGTCCTTTCCAATCTGAGGTGTTCACTCCTCCCTCTACTTGTACCCCCCACCTATGCACCCACACAGTGGCAAGGCTCATGCTCTGTTGCTGGACGGTCACCAGTGGGGCCTTTAGCCTCAAGAGTCCTGGTGAGTTCCATTCTGGAAGCTTTTGTCTCAAGCCACTTCTTCAACCTCTGATGGTTTGCCAACGTCAGAGGTCAGACTCCTGGGTTCATTTCTTCCACACCATCTTCCATCAACAAGTTTGACAAGTTTGTCCCCTACCCTGCCCTTGGTTTCTTACTGAGCTCCTTTCCCACACAGACACACCTGGCTGCTCCGTTCCAGGTTCTGAGGACAGTTCTCCAGACTTTTCTAGATTACAGCACCAAGGTCTCCTGACTGAATGGGGGGATTAATGGGCCTCTGTGACTGCCCCGCCCCCATGGAAAGTGCAGAACTCATCGGGTTGTTGTTATTTTCCAATCAAAGCTAGTTTAATTAAAAAACAAAGAA
The DNA here is from genome assembly GCA_028555095.1 of Dicrostonyx torquatus. Lineage (NCBI taxonomy): Eukaryota > Metazoa > Chordata > Mammalia > Rodentia > Cricetidae > Dicrostonyx > Dicrostonyx torquatus. The sequence continues at coordinate 228,884 of JAQHUG010000531.1, read as the reverse complement.
ACCTTTGGGTTTGTTGTGTTGGCTGGTAACTTGGGGAAGTGGCTGGGAAGGACGGTGGGTGAGGTTTTCCTTTTAGGATTGACATGACATGAATCTCCTTCCGGGCCCTCAGGATAACTGTGCCCAGAGCCAGCCTAGACAAAGTCTGCCACCTGCATCTTGCAGATGGTAGAGATGAAATGGGGTGTGGCGGGTGAAGGAATTTAGAAAGCCCATTGCCTGATCTTTGAGACCATTCCCAATGCAAAAAAATAAGGGAGCACATTAATATGCATTAATCTAATAATTTCTCAGCAAAGCGAAGTGTCCCTTCCTCAAAATGGGGTTCATGGACCTTTATCACTGGGAGAAATGCTAGAAACGCAGGGTACAGACCTATTGAATCATCACATTCTGCATTTTAATAACATCCTCAAGTGATTTCGGGCATACTGTGTTGTAGGAGAGGCAACAGCCCAAGCTTCCGCCTCAGCCTAAAAGATGAAAACTCCCTGCTCTGATGGAGAGGCTAAGTCACAGCCACCTTCCGTTTGTGCTCCCTGCTGGACTGGGCTGCAGCTGAATTGATTTATGATATGCCCAGCACCAAGGACAGGGCAGCAACAACTCTGCCTCACAGGTTGAAGCGTGAGTGAGGGACTTGGCTTGTGACCTTGTCCTGGTCTCTGGTGCTGACCAAAAGCTGCGCTTGTCCAAGATTTCCACTTCAGCTTCCAGCTCAGATCTTGACTTGGGGTAGAGAAGGGCACAGGAAAGAATAATGTGTCGCAAACCCAAGGTGACTGAGTGTCTTATGGGAAATGCCTGATGTTCATCTCCTGGACACCAGTGTTTGAGGTTACAGGTGATGATGGAAGGTGAGGGTGGCCAGTGAGCAGCTAGCTCACAGGAGAAAGGCGTGCATGAATATGAGAAGGCAAGAAGCCCCCCTTTTTTTTCTTAAAGAAAAGTGGTGCCTTCTCCTAGCTGTTAACTGCTCTGAGCTAGGGTCAGATCCAATCTGCTTGGTGCATTGAGGCCCTGATTATCTGTGGACTGACTGACTGGACAACCGAACTCCTTAGTGTCTAATACTGTCTGCTGTAGTGATATATATATTGGCATTTTCTTATCCATTCTTATTTGCCATTCTCAAAGTGACTTGTGGGGGCATGAGAAGGAGAATGAGGTGGAAGTGGAGGCAATTTCTCTGTTCCTCACCTGAGAAAACTTGTCCACCCTGGGCCCAGGAGGCAGCAGGAAATCCAGCATTGGTTCTCTGAGAACCACAAAGATCAAACTGCAAATTTTCTTCTGCCTCGAATGGTGTGGCTGCCCAGCTCCCTGCCTCCAAGTATCTGTTCAAAAATGCCTCCTCAATTCAGGACATCTCCAGGGAAGGGAAGACCCTACTTGCCACCCTGAAGCCAAAAAGCGCTTCCTTGGCTGTGAATTTTATTCTTTTCTTTTTGTAGACTGGGTTTCTCTGTGTGGCCCTGGCTGTGCTGGGACTCACTATGTAGACCAGGCTGGCCTTGAACTCAGAGATGTGCCTGCCTCTGCCTCCCAGGTACTGGGATTTAAAGTGTACACGCACCATCATGCCTGGCTCTGAATCCCATTGTTACCACTGTAGACATCTCAGTGCCCAGGATTTGAGGGCACTCAGGGAAATGCTAGCAAGGTCAGTGTGGAAATGAAAATCCATAAAGACTTATATTTTATGTTTCTTTTTCCTTCCTTTTTTCTTTTTCTTTTCTTTCCTTTTTCTTTTAGACAGGATCTTTATTCAACAGCATCATGGACATGCTGTGCCCAATAGAGATACAAACAAGAAAACCTGTGTATGTCTCGGAGAGTTTACAGTTTGGAAAGTCATATGTCAAGTGCCGTAAAATTTTGACATTTTGGCAGATATGAAAAAAATAGATTGTAACCCAGCTCTTCCATTAAGAAGCCCTGGAGATGGCTGGGAGATGGCTCGTCATCCTATACCAGTGTCACTTTGCTGGCTCACACACATCATCCCAGCTCTGTGAGGCAGACAGTTTGATCCTGGGACCTCACAGCTTGGTCAGTCTTGATGAAAGTGGAGCTACATTTTCACTGAGGGATCCTGTCTCAATAAGGTAGGTGAGCCTGGAGAGATGGCTTAGTGATTAAGAGCACTGACTACTCTTCCAGAGGACTCCAGTTCCATTCCCAACATCTGCATGGTGGCTCACAATGTCTGTAACTCCAGTTCCAGGGGATATGATGCCCTCTTCTGGCCTCCTTGGGTACTAGGCATGTACATGGTATACAGACACGTATGCAGGCAAAACATTCAAACACATAAATTAAAACTTTTTTTTGAAAGAAAAAAATGTTAGAAGTTAGAATTGTAGAGATAGCTCAGCATTTTCTGGTCTTGGAGAATACCTGGATTCAGATCCCAGAACCCATATGGTGGCTCACAATGTCTGTAACTCCAATTCCAGGGGATCTGATATCTTATTTTAACCTCTTTGGGCACCAGATATGCAAGTGGTATCCACACAGAGATATGCAGGAAAAATACTCATACACATAAAAAATTAAAAAATTAAAAAGAAAATCAAGTCATTTTAATCTGAAGGCATACTTTAATGTTTATTTTATTGGTACTGGGGATTGAACCTAGGGCCTTGTATACCCTGCTCAAGCACTGTACGACTGAGCTACATCTCTAGTCCTTTAACTTAGGCTTTTGTTCAAATGAAATACGCACATAATGTCACAAGTCAAAAAGCAATCAAAAGCTCACAATTGGTGTCTCATACTGCTCTTAAAAACTTTGCATCTGACCCTACGAGCAACAACTCCAGTGCAGTTCTCCAAGTTCAGTCCTAATTTGTTTGTTTTGGAATGTATTTCCATGTTTATGTTCCTCTCTTGAGACAGGAATGAATGCCTTTTCCCCGTTTTTTCTTTTCGTGGTGCTGGGAATCAAATCCAGGCCTTGAGCATGTCAATCAAGTGCTTTATCACTGAAAGTCCACCTTGGCTCTAATGGCTAACTTAGATTAATCTAAAATTAAAATATCCTCCCTCTTATTGCCACCAAATCACTACCTTTGGGTTGAATTCGTTTTTATAAAAACATTTATTCAATTACTTTGTATACTGTATACACTTTGTTATCTGATAAGCCATGAGTATACAATGTTCACTTTTGTGTGTTCCATGTTTTAATTTTCCTGTATCTATCTGTCTTTTTGTTTTCATTTGCTCATTTTTTATCTACTGCTAAAGCTCCCCCCTTTCCAATATGACGATTTTTACAAGACCAAATGTAGGAGAAAATTCAACACTGTTTTTGCTGCATGTCTGCCCTCCTGGGGGCAACTCTCCCACATATCTCTGTCCTCTGGCTCCAGTCTGAACTGGTGGCTCTCCATGTCTGCTGTACAGATGTTGCTTGGGAATTTCTTTTTGCCATTCCTTCTTCTCTGGCCTGTGTTGCATCTTCTGCTTCCTGGATTCCGTATCCTCCTCTTTCTTTGTTTATTTCCTTGTTTCAGTAGAGGTAAATTGTTTTGGAAACCACATATCTGAAACTAAGATGATTATTTTAACATGAAAAGCTAAATATGCACTTTGACAGTGAAATAGTCGAGTCAGAGCTGTGTTTCTGTAGACTTTCCCTGGAGGAGGGTGTAGGGAGTGAGAGAATTGGAGGTACTTCCTCGGTTTAGTATGTGTTACCTTCAAAGAAGCTGGGAAGGTAGCTCATCATGCTGGTGGGTGTTTGGGCAGGAAGATGAACCATTTAAAATTCCTTATTTCTTTATTATTATTCTGTGTGTGAGAGATGTATATGCATGAGTGCTATTGTGTGCATGCCACAGTGTGTGCATATGTCTTAGTGTGCATGTGCAGATCAGGGGACGAGTTTTGGAAGTCAGTTTTCTCCTCCCATCATAGGTTCTGGGGATCAAACTCAGGTTATCAGGTTTGCGTGGCAAGCCCTTCACCCACTGAGCCGTGTTGCTCACTTGGGAAGGAGCTGAGAGAAAAGGCACTCAGACAGAGATGCCGCCTGATCTAGGAGAACTTGAAATGTGCGGAAGATGACTTGGACTTAGGATGGTGTCAAACTAATTTGAGGGCCTGTAGATTGAACTCAAGAAAGAAGCCAACATTATTATCCTTGCACATGGAAAACTGAATTCATAGGAAATGACACCCGTGACCATGGCCTGACAGTTGTGTCAATAGAAGTTCCTTCAGGCAATTGTCAGATCGCTGGGTGTAATTCGGGTTTGCCTAAGGAAGAATAATGAGCAAAATGAAAGGCCCTCTATTGGTGTGACTGGGTTAAGGAAGCTCATGTGAAGTGCCGCGCTGCTCTGGGAGATGCTAATATTATGGGACAGGGAGGATTTTGCAAGATCAGGGGTATATAGTGTACTTTTAAATGAAAGCAATCCCATGGCCTCCAAAACAATTGAAAACTTATTTAAATAAATAACTCTTAGGCTAGAAGAGAGCTAACATTACAGACTACTTATGAGTATATAAATTGAAAACCATACATTTATAAAAGTGGACTTTTAAATCCTTAAGCCAAACTTATGCTCAGAAAAACTTCTGTAACCACAAGCTACGTAAATGGTGTTAGAGGAGACCTGAGGCAAGATGGGGAGACACTTAAAAGGCTATTACAGAAAAAAATGCTTGGGGCAGGGGGAGGAAAGCAGATGTACAAAGCCACAGAAAGAACTGACCACTGACTAAAGTCTGGCTTGATTAATGTAGGGGGATGTAGGCTTAGTAGATCTACGAGCACAGAAAATAAACCCTTCAGAGGCAGTTCCTCAAATGCCGCCAGAGAGCACACCTAGGCTGACTTACCTGCAAATGCTGCCAAACCACCAAGAAACCTATTTTTTGGGGATATAAATTGTTCCAGAACACAGAAGCAATGAAAGCTATCCCAATTCAATCTACTTTATGAGGTTATGGAAGCCTAATAAAGTTGGGTGCGGTGGCATGTCTTCAATGCCAGCAGAGGTAGGTGGACCTCTATGAGATCAAGGCTAGTTTGGTCTCCTAAGTGAGTTCCAGGCCAGCCAAGGCTGCATAGAGATCCTGCATTTAAATAAAAAAGAAGCAAAAACAAAAACCCTAACAAATATTATGTAAACCTAAAGTTATTATCTAACCTCAATTATGTAAGATACAAAATCCTCACAACAAAATTCCAGAAAATTCACTTAGAATTATTAGCTTCCTCTTGTTGATATTTTATATTTATTATGTGTGTGTGTGTATGTGTGTGTTGTGGTGTGTGCATGACTGCAGATGCCTAAAGAGGGGGGAGAGAGTCAGATCCTCTGGAGCTAAGGTTGTAAGGGGGCTGTGAGACATCTGGTGAGGGTTTTGAGAATCAAACCCAGGTCCTCTGGAAGACTAGTATATGCTTTTGCTCAGTGAGCCACTTCTCCAGCTTCCTTTTTATAAGTGTTATAGATCATTCCCTTTTATAAATTAGGAAACTGAAGTTTCTAAAAGTTAAGTCATTTACCCAGGTCAAGTCACAGAGTGACTAACTTGACTGATTCAGGACTTTCTGCAGGTCTGCTTAATTCCAAGGCCAATCTTCTTCCTCCAAGGAAGAATTGAGTGGAAATGAAAATTTGGATGGAAAGCCCCAGCCACCAGTAACATTCCTCAGCTCACCCTAAGAGTCCCCTCCCCAGTACCCACTCCTAGTTTGAATCTTAAAAGGCATCATTTCAAGCCAAGTGACAGGTTTTATATTTCTCTTTTCTTGACTCATTTTCATTCCCGTCTTTCTCCAGGTTGCTTCCTCTGCTTGTCTTTTCCCCCTGGACTTCCGGTCTCCTTCCTCTTCCCCACCAGGTTTATGGGGACAAAAGCGCCACCTGTTGGCCATGTTGTATGCACTTAACTGAGGTAGGAAATCGTTGGAATGAAGCCAGGATTCTCTTGGATGCCATGCTAGCCTGATGGGTACCAGGACTTTGCTCTAGTCTGAGCCCCACTTTTTTGGTGTGGAATAGGAAACTGACTGTAGTCCCCACGTTTTCTAAGAATCCAAGCTAGATCTCCAACTTCCTTTCCCCTTCCTCTTGGCAGCACTTGGTAGCTGCTCCACTGCTCTACTAGGAATGAGGGCGGGATGTGTAGTTCTAGGTGCAGAGAAATGCCCTACGCTGTAAGAGGGAAACTGAGGGAAAGGTGCTAGGCTAAGGCAGAAAACAATTCAGATGCCAAGTCAAGTTTTTCACTTTCTTTGTTTTCATAGGAATTCTTAATTCCCCCAAACTCTCAGATTGGGCCAGGCTCTGTCCTGCTCCACAGCTGAGACCTCAGGGACAAATCAGATACTGTCCCAGCTTATAGTCTGGCAGGCAGTCACACAGCGTGTCAAGTGCTTCACATGACCAGAGAGCTGGGAAGTAACCTGGTCACTCACTCATCTTGAGGCTCTCCTTGACCCCTTCCTAAGCCTCCTATGAAAACAGGAAGAATGTACCCAGTTCTCTCTGCCATGCTATGATGGCCTTTGCAACTGGCAGGTGAGGGTTTTCTGCTCTGTGTCAAATGAGGTGAGGGAAGGTGATATGGCTCAGTGGGTGAAAACACTTGCCACCAAGTCTAATGACCTGAGCTCAACCCTTGGGAGCCATGCGGTGGAAAGAGAGAACAAGCTCCTACAAGACGTGGTTTTTCTGCTCTACTGTCTTCCTTATGAGGCAGCCTGAAGTAGACATGTTGAGGCTGTTGCCTGGGTTGCCTGTCATCTTCAAGGGTTGAGGAGACTAGAGACAAGAAACCTGGGCCCTACTTGAGGAAAACAGCCCCCACCAGTTTTGAGGCAGTTCCCAGTTTTGAGATGTAAGGAACTCAGGCTTCCTGAAGGAGCTTGGCTCTGAGCTGAGATCTGAAGAGAATAGGAACAGCTTCACTGGTTCCTATGAAGCCTTCTCTTCCTTCATCCACTGGAATCTTGGCCTAGAAAACTGGATGGGGAAAAATAGACTGTTTTCAAGGCATTGTGGACCAAGGGAAGGAAGCGCTAAAGCCAGAAGGGAACAGAGCAGGAGGAAAGCACAGGTTTTCAGTCCTAGGCACAGTCACTGGCACCCTCTAGACCTAGCTACCCAATGTCCTGTCTTCAGGACACACAGCCACCAGTTATCTTTTCAGTTGGAGTGCCCTAGGAAATATCCAGCACCCACTCGTGGATTTATTACTCTTGTGTTCTGCACACTAAGTCTTATTTATTAGAATGATCCAATTGTCTCTTTAAAATTGTTTTATTTTGCAGTTGGATATGTAATACATCCACGGGGCTTTAAAAGCATCTCATGAAAAGTCTTCCTTGAGGCTGGGAGTTGCTCAGTTAGGAGAGTGCTTGCCAGGTATTTTGGCTGCATACACAAACCAACGCAGATAGATATTACTCTAAAAAAAAATCCACCACGGCTAGGGTTGGTGGAGTATACTTTTAATATCAGCACTCAGGATACAGAAGAAAGTGGATCTTTGTGAGGCTAGCCTGATCTATATAGCAAGTTCTAGGGCTTCATAATAAGACTCTGTCTCAAAAACGAAACAAAGAAACAAAAAACTCAAAACAACAACAACAAAACCAAAACCCAAGCCAAACCAAACCAAAAAAAAAAAAAACTTCCTACAATTGGAAGCATAAATGTTTCTACTGTTCCATGATCCTTTTCACTCCACAATATATCCTGGAGCTCCTTTCAGGCTAATGCATGAACTTCCTTATTCAGTTTTACACTGCATACTCTTCTGTTCTAGGGACTGCCATCATTTGCTTACCACCCTCCCCTCCCTGATGGGCATTTATATTGTCTCTAGTCCTTTCAACCAGTGCCACAAGGAAACACTTCACACCCATGTGCAGCACGCAAGCAGGAAATAGACGTGAATTCCTACTCAGCCTTTGCCAGGGCACCCCACTTGCCATGTACTGGCTCTTTGGATAACTGCCGGGCACCCCTTATTTCTCAGAGGAACCCTTCTCGACCATACACAGAATTTTTCAAACTTCACACCTCTCTTGCCAGAGCCCTTCATCAGAGTTTATCACTAGTTCCCCTTGTCAGATATTTTGGCTTCTAAATCTAGTAAGCTGGGGTACTTGCCTCCCCAACTCGGGGCTGGTCTATGCTCTGACTGCCACTCTATGATGATGGGTCCTTCTCCCTTTCAGTTCATAGTCCTGGATCGAGTGGCAGACATTTTTTTTACCCCCATCTTTCAGGCCTCTCAGCTTCCAGACACACTTGCTTGTCCTATGGCTCCAATTGTGACTACTCCCCTATGGCCGTAGGCTCAGTCCACTTCACAGTCCTTTGGGGGATATCCTAGCAGGAGGATGAGGCAGTGGCAGAATCTGGGGGGGCTTAGGAAGGGCAAAGTGATATAGTAATGTAGTTAACATTGCTTTGAATGGTAGCTGCTGCATTCAGAATTATAGATGGGGCACAGTCACTGAGTTCTGATCTAGAGACTGATTGTTTGGGATATATGCACTTTGAATTTGACAGATGAAGAAACTGAGGCCCTAGAAGAGGTAGGGACACAGCTAAGCTCACACAACAAGAAAGAACCAGTTCCAGATGTAGAGCCTGGGTCTTTTGTCCCAGGCTCCACTGCTTCCCATTAGCTACAGACCAAACCAAAAGGAGAAGCATTGAATTCTCCTAAAAGGGTGAAGCTGGCTGGCATTGTCCAGCACGTCAAGCAAGGTTGGAGAGACTGGTAAAAAAAAACCTTGCTCAGACATCTTGACTTATAATAGGCTTTAGTTTCAGTACTGGGTCTTACAAGTCTCTAAGTGAACTAACTAGAAATTATTTGGTCCTAGTCCAGCTACCTACTTTACAAGCAAGAAAATGGGAGCATTCAAAGATTATTATCTGAATGCTACAGGAAGAGCATAATGTGACGACCTGAACCCTTCCTGCTTTACTTGGAGGCCACTAATACACCTACTCAGTGATTGCCCAGCTTCTATATCAGTAACAGGGAGCCCACACCCACCAAAGTGAACTCCATTAGAGACACAGCATTTGCCAGGAACATTTTCCTTATAAGGGGGTCACGGACTGTAAGTTTCATTCTGAGTCTCCTTTGCCAAATAAGTCTCTGGTCCAGATTAACCCTCTACATACTGGATAGGGTGACTTGTCTACCCTTTACTCTTCAGGTTGACAACCCTGGGCCTTTCTTTTGTGTTTATAGGACATTTTGCCATACTTCTATATTAATTAAGATTGGGTTTTTAGCTGAATAACAGCTTGCTTTCAACCTTATCAGAAGCTAAAACACATGGACTTTTCTTTCCTTTAAACAAAAGTCTATGCAGGCAGTTATGGGATCATCTTCCCTGTAACTTTGCTCTTGGTGAAACTGAACTCAACTGGCAGAAATTCAATACACCTTCACTTAGCATAAGAGATTGCCCACCCACCATGTTTCTGGAAAGTGGAAGGTAAAGCTGGTTGCAGGCCCCCAAATTCTGTTATTTTATCAAGCTTCCATCACTCTCTGTGGACTACTTCTTTCTTGGTGTGGGCTTCAGTGTCTGATAGCATTTTCCACCTGGTAGCAAAGATGGTTTCTGGCAGCTCTAAGCCTGTGTGCTTGTTTTCCATTCCAAAATGAGAAGGATGCTTTCCAGAATCCCAGGAATCATGTATCTTGGAGTCTCACAGAACAGAGGTCCTCACATCTTAGTATTCACATAACTGCAGTAGAAGTGGCCAGCTCAGCTTAGGTATACAGTAGGAGTGACCCACTCAGTTTAGGTATACAGTAGGAGTGACTGACTCAGATTAGGTATACAGTAGGAGTGGCCGGCTCAGCTTAGGTATACAGTAGGAGTGACTGACTCAGATTAGGTATACAGTAGGAGTGACTGACTCAGCTTAGGTATACATTAGGAGTGACTGACTCATCTTAGGTATACAGTAGGAGTGGCCCACTCAGTTTAGGTATACAGTAGGAGTGGCCAGCTCAGCTTAGGTATACAGTAGGAGTGACTGACTCAGATTAGGTATACAGTAGGAGTGGCCGGCTCAGTTTAGGCATACAGTAGGAGTGGCTGGCTCAGCTTAGGTCATCTATTGCTTGACTGGTCCCTGGGCTTCGGACTGGCAATGCTATGCTTGAACCCAGCTGGTTGCTTATCTGCTCCTGGAGCTAAGTGGGCAGAGAACAGAGTTGGACACACCCACTAGACCACATAGATGGCAAACCAAACCAAACCAAACCAAAACAGGGAGAGACTGAAGCAAAGCACACAAATGAAAAGCCGGAAGGCTGGGTTCAGGAATCATGGCCAAGGGATCTAGTTTCAGGCAGAGTTGGGGCGATGTACCCAGACTTCTTGCTGTTTCCCGCTGCTCATTTCAGTTTAATTTCACGGATAGGGGAGTCAGAGAGAAGACTCTTGGTTCCTGAGATCACTTATCTTCGTGCACAGATCCTATGCAATGGGCATAAGGGCCAGCCTTGTTTCTGCCATTGACGAAAGGATTCTAGTTCTAAAACCAGAAATCTTGCTACAGAGTCTGTCTGGGAAAATGAGTTTCTCTTCCCCTCAATGATGGGTGATGAAGGGAACAACTCTCTTCTCAAAGAACCCACAATTCTGCTTATAGTTTAAACTTGCTGTCTGGGGAGACCAAGCAGGAGAGATCAGCCACAAAATCTGTTCTACCTTTAATTCACTATGCACATACCTAACACCATGAAAAGCTCAGTGTGTGCTGGGCTTTGTACCTGGAAGAGGATAACATTATTAACAATAACAATGCATGATACTTATAGAGCCCTTTCAAAGTTTGGGGACTGGTCTCAGTACACATATACATTATCTTATTTGGTATACTTAACATTTCACCGAGGTAGGTACAGTCATTGCCCTCACAAGAACAACTGGACAGCACACCCAACAACAGGGAATCTATGGCTTTGAGTGGGAGCCCCTCAAAGTGTGGGAGGCCTAAGGTATTGTAGGGGAAGTGGCTCAAAAAAAGGTGACTTTTAAAATAGACTAAGGACCAAGAAGAAGAATGAGCCAGGCTGAAGATGAAGGGCAAATCAATCAGGTAGAGAGCAGGGCTTGGAGGTGAGGCTGGATGAGAAGGTGGCACCAGGCTGTGGTTTCCTGTGCTTGAATACAAGCACATCTCCCTGAGAAGTAAGCATGCAAACGTTTCAGAAAGCTGGGCAGGTATCCCTGAGGGCTCAGGCAAATCAACTGTAAGTCACACTTCCCTTTCTGCACCAGGAGGCCACCTTCAGTGGTTCTGGGTCCACCCAAGGATGGATCAGTAGAAAAGACCTCAGTTTCTTTGACAAAAGAAGTCATGATTGCTGGAAGAAGGTGATGTTTATCTAGGTTAAAGCTGTTCCCAATCTCCAGGCCCGGCCACTTGCTCACATAAAACATTCAGCCAAATCCTGAATACTGGAGCCTTTCAAAGCAACTCATTCTGGTCTGTAGCTGGGGGTGAAGGTGGGGGGATTCTGACGTCCCAGCACGACTGCCCTGTCTGTGTTCTTTATGGTCCTATTCTGGAGCAGTGAGCCCCCTCCCCAGTTCCCGCCTCATCTTCTCTTTCCTGTATCCCCCAAATCCTCTTTAGGCTCCCCATCAGAAAAGCCCCATCCCCACAATATGTGGTTCTCCTCCAGGTGAGAGGGAGAGAACTCTGGCCTGGGAAATTCAGTACTAAGCTTCCAGTTCCCACCTCTACTGCCAATTGCTGTGGGACTCTCAGGAAATGCATTTGTCTCTGCATTTCCATTTCCTCATATGAAAACTGAGCTTTGAAAAACCTACAATTCATAGGGAATTCAGAACATGACACATTCTGTGACAGACCATCAGGGCAGGACCCACTAAAAATTGCCAAGGATGCCAGATTTTATTATTAGCATAACTCACAGGCCCACAAGAGACTTGATGCAAACGACCTGTCTCTAAATGCATTGTGGATAGAGGGCCTTAGAAGCCAGCAAGATCACTGTCTTTAAAATCTCACCATAGGATTTCCACCCACAGAGAAATAAACTTAGCTGCTCCCTTCACCTCTGAAACACCATATTACTTTTGGGGTATATGCAAATATTTTTTAGTATTTCCTTTTTTTCTTAAATAAGTATATGTTACCTCACAACAATAAACACATTGACAATTAAAAAGACTTCACTGTCTAGTTTTAGACTTCAGTTTTCCTTTACCGAGATGGAGGTAAGGTGGGGTGGGAGGGGGAGCACATTTCGCATGGCACACAAGGGGTGGGTGTGGAGAGATTAACAGTCTCTTTGAAAATGGGTGGGGCAGGAAGCAGGTGAACTCCGCAGTGGTGAGCAGGGCTGGAGTTGAGGGTCCAGGCAGTTAGGTTTTGAAGAGCTCAGAGCAGGAAGAGGGTAGGATGGACTCCTCTCAGGAGGTTTCAGAGGGATTTGAAGCATGCCGATAGGTTGGGAAAGGCCGCCAAGATGAGTAAACCAGCCATTCCAAGTTTCTGGGTGAATGCCAAAGAAGTGAATGGGGGTGGAATGTGAAGATGGCGATTTGGTATCAAACTAGAGAGCCATTCCTGACTTTGCGTGGATGCGACGCTCCTCCAGAGGTCGCTGTTCTCCAGGAATCCATCATAGCGTCTGAGCAGCTAGGCCGGGGCTCTGCCTGGTCCCTCATTCACCTTCCTCTGGGTTAAAGAGGCCCGGCCAACACCTTCCAACCCTGAGAGTTCTGTAGTATTTCCCTGTCATGCGAGGGCCTACCACTTCACCAATCACTCGCGAAGGTGAAATGTAACTACACATAAGCGGAACTGAGTTCCCAAAGCTAGGCACAGTTCCCTTCTGCTTTACCCCAATTTACGACGCTAGAAGAGCGTTTCATTCCCGGAATGCCGCTGTTCTAATAACTGGTAAGAAGGAGGTCGCGGCCGGTGCCCACCCGGCTCTGTGTCAGCGCTGTAGTTTTCCGCACTCTGGGTCTCCCAGATTCCTATCGCTCCTCTCTAGATCTGCAAGCAAGCACACAGCCCTTTCCTGCTCCGACGTCGTCAAGCGGCTAGTCCCAGACCTGGTCTCTGCTCATCAGATTGTAGAGAAACGCTGTAAGCTTGAATAGCTAGTCTTCCAGGGAAGTCTCAGGTCACTCTGGCTCTGTGAACATCGTGTGAGGTCGGTAGTGGAAGTCTCCAAGGGGACCGGCGTCTGCCGCTCTGGGGCATTATTGATCGATCACACGGAGCAAATTCGACGAGGGAAAAGACACATACCCGGACAGATATACAGACCCTCAGACCTAGGGCCCATTGAATCCACCAGGGAAGGTGTAGACCCGGGGCATCCACTCCAGCACACCTGGAAGTGTCCCCATTTACTAGCCCTACCGCAACCTAGCTCTCTCTCTATAATCCAGTAGCCTTAAGCTCTTCAGTAAGTTGAGCGGGCATCTCAGTTCAGCGGTTTGGGGGTGGCGCTGTTTTTACCCTCTCTCGAGGCTGCAACCCTCTTCCCACGAACCGGAATCTCTGGGATCCATAGCTTGCCCTAGTCTCAACCACTGCAGCAGAGTAGGTCAAAGGAGCTTTTAGCAAGCCTCTCACTACTTTGAGAATAGATGGCTCGGAGGGGATTTTGGCCAGGAGTAATGGAACCAGAGGAAGAAGGTGACTTTGTTACCCTGAGCTGTGGGATAGAGCAGAGGCGCCTGGGGTTGGACTGCTGAAATCATTGTGCACACACTGGAGATCAGCCATCTTTCAGCTTTGTGTCTAGGGTTCCCAGCCTCCTTTAAGTCCGTCTCTGCAGTCACAGAATCTGGAGTCTCTGCCTCCAAATCCAGCTAAGGGAAATTTAGATTCCAAAGCAGGTTTAGAGCTGGGATTTCTAGCGGAACAATCCTCTCAAAACAGGGCTGTGGCTGTTGGAGACGGGGAGGAGGCTAGCATCGACTCTGCAGCTTTCCCCAAGGTTGGCCGGTTGGTAAACAAGTGTGTAGAAGTGCGTGGACACGGTATGCTCTGTGCAGCTTCAGTCTCTTTCCACAGCCTAGCAGTGGCTGGGGCAGGCCAGGGCACTCACTCTTAGAGCTCCAAACCCGAAAACTGTAGGCTATATTCTGCCCTAGAGTCGGGACAAACTCAGCAGCTCAGTATTTTAGCAGTTTCATCATTGACTTAATTATATCCATACAATCTTGGGAGAGCGCGCCTGTCTGGGATCCACAGAGAGTGGCTTCTCTGTAGGGACCTTGAGAGAGACTGGAGAGATAGACTGCTTAGAAGCCAGTGGGAGCAACACATGCTTCAAAAACGAACACAACTCCCGGCCAGTTTTAAAAGCATTTTGGAATGAAAGACTGCACAGATAGATATGCCATCTCCTTAAGAGCTACTTCTTACTTGTTCCAGGCGGCTCAAGCTAGGCCACTAGGCAGTGAGGCAGGTGGAGGCTTCTGGGGCTTAACTAGAAAGATGTAATCAAGACCCGCTCCCTCCCATGCTTCCTGCTCCTTTGGGGTTGTCCTAAGCATGGGAGTCCAGGCTTCACGGGCCATGTACAGATATTTGCCCAGAGAACAACAAACTCCCATAGGTTGAAGGCACCACTGTGTGACAGGCTGAGTCTGAAGGTAGGAAAGGTGGAGGGGGCACTGAATCCTAGGGTAGCGCTTCTTCCAGTCTCTGGTGGCTCTGCTCTGGGCAGTTTTTAAAACAAACTGGTCTAGAGCCTTGAAAGGGGTAAAAGAGTCACCAAAAACATCTCACTAGGCAAGGTGCGAGGTCTGGAAAGCAGTTGTCTGGATTAATGGATGAGTTCTGGGTTGGGTGGGCTGTAAGGCAGAACAACTCAAAAACTTGCCAAGTCCCATCCCGCCCTGGCCATTTCTTTCCACTACTGTTAAAGTGTTCATGGAGTTTTGGTGATTTCTTAAGGTGGTGCCCCACTACTGCCCAGCAGAATAGAAGCTGGGTTCTTGGCTGATATCCCCAGCTTGAGCTTCATTCTCAGTGAATGAAGGAAGGGCAAGGATGCAGTGCCTGGCAGCAATAGCTGGTGATGTCTTGCATCAAGTCTTTTAAAGGAGATCTGGGTAACAAACGCTTTAGCCAGCACCACCCTGAGGCCAACCATGTAGCTCCAGTCTGAAATATCAGAAAACCCTGGCAACACAGGAGGTTATTTATGGGTTTGCCATTTCTGAAGTGAAGGTGAAACTGACTAGTCAACAGGGGTTTTCCTCTCTTTACTGGACACTAGCTGGGTATCCCAGGGCAGAGATGAATATAGCTGGGTAGGAGTAAGGATGTGGTTAGTGGTGTAGAGTATCTGAGTGGGTTCCGGAGGGAGAGAGGGAGCAAACGTGAAGTAT
Source organism: Dicrostonyx torquatus (assembly GCA_028555095.1). Classification (NCBI taxonomy): domain Eukaryota; kingdom Metazoa; phylum Chordata; class Mammalia; order Rodentia; family Cricetidae; genus Dicrostonyx; species Dicrostonyx torquatus. Next base: position 213,478 of record JAQHUG010000531.1, on the reverse strand, counting down.
GTGTGTGGTTGTCAGAACATTCCAATTCCAGGGCCTCTAGTCTCTGTTCAATTTACTGTCCCTGCTTCAAGGCCTGGACCTATTCTGTTTCCCAGAGACACTTTGTTTATGCAAATCCAGCACACTAAGTGGGTCCACTTGGTAAGAGGTCCCAGAGGGGCTTGGAGAATTTGTTCTCAAAAGTTAAGAAGCTATCCCTGCCTTCAAAGATGCAGGTTGCTCTTAGATAAAGGGATTAATCCATTCTTACGTGTTTTCTTGCATTCAGCCTAGCAAGGCTGCAGATTTCCTCCGTATAGCTTCAACTTATTCTCTCTCTCTCTCTCTCTCTCTCTCTCTCTCTCTCTCTCTCTCTCTCTCTCTCTCTCTCTCTCTCTCTGTGTGTGTGTGTGTGTGTATGAGAGAGAAAGAGATAGAGAGATCAGCACAATGTCTGGAGATGTTACTGTAGTATTAATAAATAGTCCCCATCTGGACCAGGACTTGAGAACCAGATGGGAGACAGAATTTTCTCTGACACCCTTCTCTTCCAGAAAATAGGGCACCTAGAACCTACATAATCAGTGGCTTAAAGTGACTGCTTTTATGTACTGCTTACAAGGTAAATTCATCTTATTTTATTTATTTACTTAATTCTGGGACAAGGTCTCATTCTGTACCACTGGCCTGGAACTTGAAGCAAACCTCCTGCCTCAGCATTCTGAGTACCGGAGTTACCCATGAAATGAGTTACCACCAAGTCAGGATTGAGGTAGGTGTTCTAAATTTTATTTTAGAGGAAGAGACAGGCAAAAAATAATAATAAAATTAGCCAGATGGCGAAGCCAAAATTAGAATCCCAGCAGTTTAACTCCTCTGTCCCTGCTCTTAACTGCGCTACAAACCAGGAAAGTTGAACTCTGAAGGGAAGTTACCTAATGAGGGTCACAGAGGCTTTGGACTATGGGGCGCAGTAGGGACTGAAGCCTCCGTTGCCTTGGCCACTGTGCGGCGCTGTTGGGAACAGTCAGTACACTACCCAGTTCTTAGCCTCACCTCATCCAAACCCTTCCAGCCCCAGGAGTTTGAAATGGGCTCACTATAAACTGGAGCGACTTGTTTCTGGGTCCTAGAGGAATAATAGGGAAGAGGGGCCTAACAAAACGGGCAGGAATCCGGTTGGTGGAAAGAGCACACTGGACCAACTTTCTGTGCAAAAGGTCCACAGATAAAAAGGCAACACTGGCCCAGGGCTGAGGTTAAATTTCAACCCAGGGGAGGTCTCTGTGGGAGCTCTGTTGTAAGACCTAAATCCAGAAATTATGAGCGGGATTGTCAGACTCAGAAACATCTAGGCAAACACAGTTTCCGCAGGAAATGCAGACAGATTCACAGGGGTCAAGAGAGACGATTACAGAGATTGAGATGGTGGGACGGGAAAATAGCGCTAGGCAAATCCGAGCTAAGGACTATAGGCGTGTGGGAAATGCGGCGACCGCGGAGACCAGCCACTAAGGGGAGCCGGAGCAGGCGGTGCTCTCCATGGGTCTTCCCGGGAATAGTGGTAGGGCCGAGGCCACGGAGGGGAAAGACGAGACCACAGCAGAAATTACTCACCTCTCTGAGTTGGATCTTCCTGCGCCAAGTTTGCTCCTCCGGACCACTCTCCCATCCAGCCTGCTGGAAATCCCTGGAACTCTAGGAGGTCCTTGTCCGCTTTCAGCTCACTCGCGATCCGACGGCGCTTCTACCCGGGTGGCCTGGATGACGCCTTGGGGAGATGAGGGGAGGAGGTCCGTAGCCACGGCCTCTAGCTGCAGCTGCGCCAGAGTAAGCCTTGACTCCGAGCGGCTGAGAGCCCTGAAGGCTGTGGCTCCAGGGGACCATGGGGTTGCGGGAGCTGCGAAGAGAACGATGACCCGCCTCCAGCCACGCGAGCCTAGCTCCCGCCACCGCGGCAGTTTGTTCCCGCCGGGCCGGGGTGCGGAGGACCTCTGCCCGCCCCCTTCCTCCCCGCCCCACCCTTCCCAGGGAGCTCCGCCCCGGGCCCTCGGTTCTTCCGCCTTAGGCGGCCACCAAGCGGGAGGGACTAATCTCCCGAAGTCCCACTTCTGTCTCTAGGGGCCCAGGGACCAAGATTCGACCGGATAACGGGTGGCTTCATCTCTGTCCTCCTGTGCTCTGCTTACTGGTCCCGGGGCAGCACCGGTTGGGTGCGCCCTGCAGGGTGAGAGTCGTAAAGTCTCAGCACCAGAGGGCGCTGAGGAGCTGCGGGGGGGCACCCCTCCCTGTCCGCCTCGGTCCTCCCTGCTCCCCGCCCGCGCGCAAAACACACTAGTCCGAGAGGCAGCGCGGCGGAGCGGGAGCCGCGGCCCAAGCGGAGCCGGAGAGCGGCGACGGCGGCGGCGGCGGCACCATGACCCTGGGCAGCTGCTGCTGCGAGATCATGTCCTCCGAGAGCTCCCCGGCCGCGCTGTCCGAGCCCGACGCAGACATAGACGTGGTGGGCGGCGGCAGCGGTGGGGGGGAGCTCACAGCCCGCTCCGGGCCCCGCGCCCCCCGGGACATGCTCCCGCACGGCCACGAGCCTCCCCCGGAGGAAGCCGAGGCGGACGTAGCCGAGGACGAAGAGGAGTCAGGAGGTTGTTCTGACTGCGAGCCCCGCGCTCTAGCGCCCCGGGGGGCGGCGGCCGCAGCGGGAAGCCCGGGGCCGGGTGTGCAGGCAGCTCGGGGCGCAGCGGGGCCAGGGCCGGGACCCGGGCCGCCGTCGGGGGGCGCGGCGTCGCGGAGCCCGTTAGTGAAACCACCGTATTCGTACATCGCGCTCATCACCATGGCCATCCTGCAGAGCCCCAAGAAACGCCTGACGCTGAGCGAGATCTGCGAGTTCATCAGTGGCCGCTTCCCCTACTACCGGGAGAAGTTCCCTGCTTGGCAGAACAGCATCCGCCACAACCTCTCCCTCAATGACTGCTTCGTTAAGATTCCCCGCGAGCCAGGCAACCCCGGCAAGGGCAACTACTGGACGCTCGACCCGGAGTCGGCCGACATGTTCGACAACGGCAGCTTCCTGAGGCGCCGCAAGCGTTTCAAGCGGCAGCCGCTGCCGCCACCGCATCCACACCCGCATCCTCACACGGAGCTGCTACTGCGTGGCGGGGCTGCCGCTGCCGGGGACCCTGGCGCCTTCCTCCCGGGTTTCACCGCTTATGGCGCCTACGGCTATGGCTACGGGCTGGCCCTTCCAGCCTACGGCGCACCCCCACCGGGGCCGGCCCCACACCCTCATCCACACCCGCACGCCTTCGCCTTTGCTGCCACAGCGCCTTGCCAGCTGTCAGTTCCCCCAGGTCGCGCCGCTGCGCCTCCACCCGGACCTCCGACGGCCTCCGTGTTCGCCGGCGCGACTTCGGCGCCGGCCCCTGCTCCTGTCCCGGGATCTGGCCCAGGCCACGCAGGGCTGCCAGCCTTTCTAGGCGCAGAGCTGGGCTGCGCCAAGGCTTTCTACCCCGCGTCCCTGAGTCCTCCCGCAGCTGGTACAGCAGCCAGTCTGTCCACTGCACTCCTGCGCCAGGGCCTCAAGACGGACGCCAGCGGTGGTGCGGGTGGCGGGGGTGCAGGGGCAGGCCAGAGGCCTTCCTTTTCTATAGACCACATCATGGGCCACGGTGGTGGCGGTGCCGCACCACCGGGCAGCGGCGACGGTTCCCCGGGATCGCCATTCGCGGCAGCCGCGGGTCCTGGGGGTCAAGCCCAAGTCTTGGCCATGCTGACTACCCCGGCCCTGGCTCCGGTGGCGGGCCATATCCGCCTCTCGCACCCGGGGGACGCGCTCCTGTCTTCAGGGCCCTCGTTTGCCAGCAAAGTCGCCGGCCTCAGTGGCTGCCACTTTTGACCGCAGCGGGCTCGGGGTCAGTTAGGCCCTCACTCCTTAACCTCTCTGGGGAGCTCGGCGGGTCCCAGCGGAATTCAGGGAGTCTATTTATGAAGAGTCTCCAGACCTAGGCCGGCGCGCGTGATCGGGCACTTCAAGCTCCACGCTCAGAATGTCACAGACAGTTGGGACGAAGCGGGCTCATCGGCTCTGGGCGAGGTCCGGGTCTACGCAATAGGCTGAAAGCGGAGATCCATCTCCTTTTCTGTTTGAGCAGCAAAAAAGGGAGCAGGAACCTTTGCTTTTTCTCGCCTTTGCGTCTCTCACAGTCGGAGAAGAATGCTTTGGCAGAGATACGCCTGTCGGTTGGTGGATTCCGCCAGAAACACCTATGGCTTGAAAAGTCCCTTGCCCCTCATTCCTTCCTCAACTTTGAGACCCCGCTATCATCCAATATTATAATTTAAAGACTTCTGTTATCCGCTTTGTGCTTAAGAGAAAAATTCAATTTTTTTTTGTTCCTTTTGCTGTTCTTCAAGGAAGCGGGTTTTCTCCAAGCATAAGGCAGTATCTACACAGTCGGGAAGCTAAGAGGAAAAGTGTAACAGGTCGCGCGCGCGCGCGCGCGGGGGGGGGGTTGTCTTCACAATCCTCGAGTAAGCCCCAGAGTCCATTCCCCTGCCCCGAAGAAATTTTTTTTTCCCTCTGGTGTTTGGTTGCTTTTAAAGGAGCTCCCTCTGGCCTTTCCCATGGTCCATAGGTTCAGCCATCCAGGGCTAGCAGCCCTCTTGGCCTTCTGTTCTGCCCCAGACCCTGTGATATTTATTGTAGTTAAAGGCAATGAATTTGGGTGGGAGAAGAGGGTCTGGAGAGGTGGGAATTGGGTGGGCAAGGGCACAGAGCTATGGCAGAGGGTCCTAGAGTTATGTGTAAATATCTGTACAGTGGGCTGCCCCCTGCATTCTCTGCCCACTGGTGTGCATTGATTTAGACTTCTCCACTTAGTGGAGAGACTCTGTGAAATCGTCTGATGGTCTGTGTGGAAGAAACGAAAACTGTCTCCTCCCTTTTCCTTGGTGTCAATTGAATAAATGTCTGTGAACTTAGCAGTCTCCAGTTCACCCTGCTTGCCTGCACTCTCTTGTCCTTGTCTGGGCTCTTGCAGAAGACCTCAGTCTCCCCAGCAGAGGGAGAGGGAGTTAGACCAGCCAAGGAAGCTTTGGGCTAGTCAGATAGCAGAGGGAGGCTCTGCCCTGCTGTGGCCTTCTGCTTCTAATGGGGTCAGGTCTCTGTAAGCCTGTGACCACTCCAGCACTTTCGTTTTCACTCTGGCACAGGAAGGGCAAAAGCCTGAGGCTGGGCAGAAGGATTCTGTTTCTACCACCAGAGCAATCTTAACCTTCTTCTTGTTTAGATTTGAGTGTGGCCTGACCAGGTTGGAGTGCTAAGTACTAAAGCACTATGGTCACTGAGTGCAAGGCTGTCTCCTGAAGCATGTTTTGTATGCATCTGTGCTTCTGTGTGTGCAGGGACCTTTTATGGAGCTCTTGGTGGTTTGTTTTTGTGTTTGTCTTGGTCGTCTGTGTATTTCAGGGATGTCTGAGCTTTTATTTCTCTGTGTGTCTATGATATGTGCTATGACTATCAGTCACTGTCTGTCTTTAATAGGAGAGCATTTTTTTTTGCCCCCTAGAGGGCCTTTAGAACCCCAACTCCCACACACTTTTGACAGTGGAAGGCTTTATTTAGGGACTCTTCAAATTGAATTAGAAACCTCACTCTCACCCAGCCTGAGTAGGCTAGAGGATCTGATCAAATAAAGAGTGAGTGGGGGTTCACTCTGCTAGGGCAAAGGCCTTGGTTCCTGGAGCCATATTCATAGCCAGAAGCTATTGCCCGAGCACAAGTCTGGTTAAGACCATCCAGCACAGTGGAACTGCAGCCCTCTGCCTTGTGCCTTGTGCTTGGGATTCCCAATAGCCAGGTTTGCAAAAGCAGAGGTGAGGGCCATTCTTTGGGTGGAGCAAAGGTGGTTACTCCTTTTTCTGTACATCCTCTGAGGTCATAGAAGAGATACATGTATGGAAGTGCAGGAAGAGGAAGCTCATTCTGCCTCAGAAAACAGACACAAGTTGGGACAGGGGCTGGAAGAAGACAGTGTTAAAGACCCAGATGCAAAGAGCTTGGGGGTGTGGACAAGAGAAATTACCCAAAACTGGTTAGCATCCCACAGCTGGCAGTGTCCGGCAAAGAAGGTGTCAGCCAGACGCCCTGCATCACGCACGGTGGGAGTGAGGAGAATACCCACAGGGAGCTGCTGAACGAGGCATCTAGGTTTCCATTCATCAAAGGTGGAGAGACAAGGCTCAGGTGTGTGTGATGAATATAGTTTCTGGGCCCAGAGGCCAAGGGTCCCTCTCCCTCATCTCTGAAAGACTAAGGGATCAGGGGAGATCAAATGCAGTGGTCTACCTTTCCTCCACCGTTATACCAAATAGTCCAGAAGTTCAGCGGTCTGGAGTGAGAAATATTTGCCAGCACTGGTTGCTTCACTGACTTCCATTGCTCCAGATTTGATGAGTATGGTTTCGTTTCTTTTTACTTGAGGAGGGGTGTGTGTGTGACTGACACAAATCAGTGATCATGTTTGTGTCACATGCTGGAGAGTCTGCTTACTCAAAAATAAGCACCTTTCAACTTCATGATCTCTTTTGCTGAATATTAAATACTAATATTAGTTTGAAATATTAGAATTCACATATTATTTTAAAGTTTCGATTAAAAGACTTATCAGTTGGATTTTTCTCTGTATCGAAGAGGTCTTCAGACAGGATTCATTTCGGATGGTAGATAGGTAGGTGAGCTATGGCCATAACTTGCTGCTACTTACAGGGGAAGTGGAAGATTCTTCTGAATGAGTTGTTATCTGTCTTGGCATGTGTGTGTATGTGTGTGTGTTTCTTATTTAGTTTCTTGTGCACCAACGGTAGAAATACGGGTTTGCAGAAAAGGATGAGACATATGAGTTTTCTAGGTCTCTTGGGACCCTAAGGATGCCTTCTACTCAGACTCTATTTTCCCAATGAATCAAGAAGGCCAAGCCTGGTCCAGAGAAACCACCCACACTCAGCTGGCAGTCCTGGAGAAGGTTCCAGATGCTAAAAGCTAGGGAGAAGGGGAGGTATTTGAAATTTTGGCTCCCTTAGGTTGTGTTCAGAGTTAAGCTGTAAGAGCTGGGAACTGGAATGCAAAAAAAAGGGTGCAGCTGTGGGGTTTGTATGAGAGCATCCTCCTGCTTGCCCTTGCAGTCTGGATGTGCTCAACCAGTGACTATTTCCCGATCTGTGGGTTCCTGGGACTGGTGTGGCCTCAATTAGGGGCCCAGTGTCCTGGGAGGTGAAACAGGTCTTCCCATCTGAATGGCTCTCCAGGATTCCCACCCTACTTGGGTGGAGGCAGCTGAGGTCTGTTGCCCTATAGGCACCAACAATTGGTGACAATAATAAGAAAATATCCAGGGCACACCTTGATCTCTCCAAGGTGAGAAGGAAAAAAAAAAAGGTAAAAAAAATCAGTCTGAGGTTCAGAGAGTGCTGTTGAGAGCGGGCAGTTTAAAGGGGAAGAAAATTGGCGAATTTCACTGGTCAATTTCACTTCATTTCGTTCAATTTCGTTCAATTTCATTCCTTTTCATCCGGCGCCGGGAGGCCCGAGGCCATAAAAAGAGGGAGGGAGGTCTTTCCGGGCAGAATTTCTCCCTCTTGCAGATTTACTTTCTACAACTGTGAAGAACAGCCTTGGTTCTCCAACTCTGACAGACGTTTTTCAGCGGCGACTAAGGGCAGACATTTTATTTTATCGACCAGTATTTGGTTTGAGTGATCGAGGCCCATCGGCGAGCCTCCCGGTCAGTCTGCTGCAACCCAATTAAAGCGGTTAATTCTTTTCACTGCGTATTCCTCCCTATCTTTCTTTCTTTCTCTAGGGGCTCCCCCAGACCACCCCGGAGCTGGAGTTGGAGGGGGACATTTCCCCTCCCTATCCAATTTGTTCTCACCACAGCAGGCGCGTCTTCATGATTACAAAGCGCCTTTCCCTCCCCGATGACTTTTTTCCTCTTTTCAAAAAACACTTCTACCTCCACCCTCCCCTTTAGCTACCAACCCTCCGCGACCCCCACCTTCTCCCTCCGCTCGCTCGGGTTTATTTAAACTTCGCCTCCTCCAGTGGCGCTCACTCAATGAAGTTGAAGGCTCGGTGAGCCGGGGTGAAGAGGGTTTGGAATCTGTTGAAAGGGGCGTTTTGTGACACTGATTGGGGCGGGGGTGGGGGCAGTCCAGAAAGGACAATGACAGACCAGGCTGGTTCCCCGCGCTCAGGGTTAGGCGAATAAAGGCACCGACGACGGTCCCTGCAAGAGAAAGAGAGAAAAGATTTGGAGTGCGGAGCGTGCCTCCTAAGCTTGTGGCTTAGGCAGCAGTGGGAGGAGGCTGTGCGCCTAGGTCGTCTGGCAGGATTCGGAGTTTCCTCCCAACCCTACGCTTTCCACGGAAAAGAGGCGAGGAGAGTTTGGGTTTGTGTCTAAATTATTTCCATGCATAGTTCAAAGGTTGTTTAGGCTGGGGCCTGGGGCGGGGAGGCGTCCGGGAGGGTCAACCAGGACTGTGAGACCCAGCCCACACTCGTCCCTAGGACTGGCACCATGAGGTTTCTGGAGAGATAGACACTTAAAAGTGGGCAAGGGTTGGTGGGAGAATTCAGTCCTTTCAAATATCAGAGTGTTTGAGAACAAATGATTGGATTTTGGGAGCAAGCACTTTTGATTTTTTTTTTTTTTTTAAGGCTGGCATAGATGCGCACCGACAGAGAGCTCTATAGGGAAGGCAGAGATTCCGGGCTCTGGTTTTGAGAACGAATATTTCCGCGGGCTGGAGGGCGCGTCGCGCCGTGGGGCGGAGCGGGCACCGCCTCCTTCTAACCGGTCCGGCGCTGCAACAGCCCCGCAGCCGCGCTAGACCTGAGAGGCTCGGGGTCGGAGAGGGAAGGAAGGCTTCCGCCCTGCGCTCTGCTGCTGGTGTCGACGCAATATCCTCAGGGTTGTTTCCCACCCTTGTTGGACTCTGAGCTCTGTGTTCTGGGTCCTTGCCGAGCGTGATCTTTTCGCTCCACGCGGACTAAAGTAGAAATGGCTCTGAATCGCTGCGCGACTTTTCTTCTTCGACTGAATTTTCCTCCGGGTGAACCTTCCTCCATGCTCACTACCCTTCTCGTCGATCTAAAATTTGAGGTCCTGGAGGAACTCCATAGGTCGGAATCTTCACTTTCCCGCTATCCCCGCCAAATTTTTCTTAGACGCTGGGGATCGAGAAATCCGCATCAGACTTGGCGTGTGTGTACCACTAGGAAGGATGCTCTCAGTCTTGGCTGCTGGAGTCCTGTAAGCTTCAGCATACGAAGCCAGCGTCTTGGAGGTCTGTGCTCAGTTTCTCCGGAAACTGGAAATTACCTCAGGGTTGGTTCACTCTGAGTCATTTTTGTCTACGCAGGCAAAAAATGTCTTCAGAATTGGGGTTCCATGAATCTGAATCTTGGGACTGAAGAGAGCGAATTCTTCAGTGGAGCAGCAAAATATTTAAACCCATCCCTTCGATTCCTGAAACGAATTGCCGATTTGAGAAGCACATTTCCTTTTACCCATGTAGACACTACCTGTGGTGTGTGTGTGTGTGTGTGTGTGTGTGTGTGTGTGTGTGTGTGTGTTTGGGGGTAGGGTGGATGCAATGCGTTTGGAGTGTTGAGGACACTGGAGTGGACTTTATTGTTCAAATTAATTAGCCGACGGTAACCGAAGACCCTTACTTTGAGGTCCCCTCCTCCAGCAGGTGTCGACGCCAGGCGGACTGCAGGGCTTCCCATTCAGATGTAGATGCGCTATGGGAGTAGGGAGCCCACCTCTTAGCCTTCATCCAAGACCGGCTTCCCGCCCGTCAGCCTCTTCTGAACTCTTTGGGTTTATGCCACATCTGCAGGCTACTCTCACATGCTTCAGTCTTTTGGGAGTTGATTCCGCTTCTTAAGGTTAAAGAAAGCCGCTGGAGAGACGATGACTTAAATTAGCCTCCAGACGCAGACTGTCAGAGCAAGAAGATTCCGTGATCGGAGCTAAAAGGATCAGCCTGAAGTCACAGCGAATTAGTCGTAGACCCTGGGAAGAGAAGCCAAGGACCCGGAAACCTTGAACTGGTGCTCAACGCTGGTGGGCCGTCTTTGTGTTGATTCATCAATCCCTGGCCTCCTCAGCCAGCCCTACTTGGTGGAGACGCGTTTGCAAGAGAGGGTCTAGAATTATTCACAGGGTGTGTTTACAAACCTATGGTTCTTCAACATGGCCCTGAAAAAAAACGAATAGATTAGGTGTGTTGGAGTGGTGGTGCACGCCTTTAATCACAGTGCTCCGGAGGCAGAGGCAGATGGGTTTCTGAGATGAGGGGAGCCCGGTAAACAGAGAGAGTTACTGGTCGTAGGGGCTACACAGTGAGACCCTGTCCAAAACCAAAAAACCCCAAACAAATCAATAAGCATATAGATTTCGAAACCATTTCCAGTTGGGGTCTGATATTCCTGGCGGTCGCCTTTGATCTAAGCACTGGCACCTACTTTGCCTGCGAACATCTGCAGAGTCTGAGGCCAGAATCAGAGCAGTTTTCTAGTCTGATAAAGATATAAACACAGGTGACTTAATTCAACCTAGCCTGGGTTACTTGCTTCCTCCTTCCCTCTCTCACCCCGTATTTACCGAACAACTGCTATGTGCTGGTCATTTTATAAATTCCTGATGTTGCCATACTGATTGATCATCTGCTTGGCCTCATTTTAAACTGCCTAACTTGGTGGTTGAGACCTGAAGAGCTAGAATAAGTGACTTATATCTGTTCGTGTTCATGTGTGTGCAAGTAAGATTAAAGATGTAATCATCAGATGATGTCTGTAGATAACTCATCCTACTGTAGGTCTGTGCACTGTTTGGGAGGTATGTGATAATTTCTGTTAACATATGTGTAGGGTTAGATATGCATAGATGTAGGATTAGATTCTGCTCCTGTTCCTGGGCTTATAAGTATTTGTGGATTTACATATGCTAATGAAGCTATTTGGGACTCTGCCAGTGTGAGTTTGCAAGAGCGGTGAGTGTGATTGGGGCGGAATGGTGGATTCCTGGCCTTGCCCTTTATTCCCTATCAGCAATTGAGACCTGTCTGTCTTCTCCCACCTTCCTCCCCAGATGCAGGCAAAGCTGGAGATCTGGAGATGGTGGATCTCCTCCTCAGGCTTGTCCACTCTGGCCAGTTACTGTATCCTACCTGGGCATCCATGTTGTTCCAGATTAGCTAACAGGTACCATTGTACAGACTCCGCCTGGCTCCCATGCAGGGCTGCCAGATGCTTCCTTTATTCCAGCCTGCATAGAGAAACTTGGCTAGCAGTCATAGGTGGCTTTGGAGCCCTTGCTTCCATTCCAGGAAATTCCCAGTGTCAAAGGTTCAGGTGCAAACAAATACAGTCACTAGAGCTTTCAAAGTGGCCAAAGCTGACTCTTGGCTGTAGAAACAAGTCTAGACGGGGAAGGGAGGATGAGGGTCAGAGTTTGCTTAAATTTCTTGGCGCATCCTGGGTCTTACAGGTGAACTCTGCACCTGTAAACCGGTTTAGACCAAGTACTCATCTGGTTATAGTGAAGAAATCCAAGCCTCATCAGCTGCCTTCAAACTCTTAGGAAATCCCAAGACACTGGATCGTTGACGCCTTAAATAGCCCTTTGCTCCCTCAAGCAGGACCAAGGCAAAGTAGAGCAGTCAACGGTCCTGGTAAATCAAGATGAAATAGCTTGCCTTTGGGTGAGCCAGGCACTGATGATAGTGGGGAGGGTATAGGTGAGGAAGGTGCTGCTTCATCTTAAGGTCGGAGTAGGCAGCCAAATCCTTTCTCAACCTCAGCGGCTTTCAACCTGTGGGTCTCAGCTCCCCTTTGGAGATCACGTATCAGGTACACTACATATCAGATATTTGCATTGTGATTCATAACAGTAGCAAAATTACAGTTATGAAGTAGCAGAAAAATAATCTTATGGTTGGCTGTCAATGCAACATGAGGAACTATATTAAAGGGGTTACAGCATTAGGAAAGTTGAAAACCACTACTCTACCTCCTTAGAGGGGAGAAAGGGTAGAAGATAAGACCAGAGTTTGCCAGTCAGTTGTCTCTTTCCTGCTGACTGTTGGAGGTATTGCCTTTCTTGCCTTTCTTTCCCCCTATCTTCCAGTTAGATAAACCCTATTGATCCTAACTTCAGCTGGACCACCTGGATGCTCCAAGCTTTGCCTCACCCTCTGTTCAGCCTTTCAAAAAGTGGGGGATAAATATGACTCTGGCTTTAACCATTTTTTTTGAGTTGGATGTACTGTTTTGTGTGTGTGTGTGTAAATGTATTTATGTACACTCATGTGGTAACAGGGTTTCTGACTTATACTCAGTCTTTGAAAAAAAACCTGGTAGGCTTTGGTTTTCTTTCTCTTCCTGGGGCTTCACCTCAGCATCTACTGAGATGAAGATTATCTATACTAGGAGCAGAGAGGGAGGAGGAGTCCCAAATCTATCAAGAATGCTGATTCCCTGTGACCTTGGACTAGGGCTTCTCACAGGGCCTCAGATTCTCTGGTTCAGAGATGGAGCTGGAAGAAACCTGACCCTGCTTTCTGCTCTGTGGCCAGTGTCTATGTCTTACCTCTTCCTCCTGGTAGAGTCTTTCTCCAAACCTAATTCTCTTAGAGCAGTGAGGATGCTGGATTTGACTGTGCAGGACCCTGCAGAAAGCCCAGGGTAAGGCAGGTCAGCACTGAGTGGCTCACTTCCTTCTTTGGTGGTAGGGTTTTTATGTGGGGCCTTGGGCTTTCTTCTCCCTCTGCAGGACCCTAAAGGGTAGAGCAGGACTGAGTGGAAGCCATGGTCACCAGAGAGGACTGAATTTACCTCCATTGTGGAGGAGTGGCCACCTGGCAGCCCCTGAGCTCAGCACCAACTATTATTTCTACAGTAGAAGGTGTGTGGGGTGGGGTGGAGTAGCTCAAAGCAGGAAGGGGAGCCTCTGCCTGCGCTGGGTTTTCTTCTACACTTTCCAAGTTTCCTTTCTTTCTCAAAGCCCAGTTAGGACACGAATGAGGAGGGTTATTGAGAGGCAGAAATCCTCCCAGGAGCACCTGGGCATTCCAAAACCTGGAAAGGGAAGTTGCTGTGAATCCTTCCACAAAGTCTTTGCTGAGACCAAACTTGAGAATTTGAGGGCTCCCCCCACTTTTAGAGGACGAATAGAATTCTCAGAGGCTAGTTGGTAGGGTGGGTCTGTGTGTCCAGATCCAGGGAAATGGTGTGTGTGTTTACGTGTGTGTGTGTGTGTGTGTGTGTGTGTGTGTGTGTGTGTGTGTGTGTTTGAGGCATGACCATGTGACTTTACCTGTGGCTTATTTCCTCTTCATTTACATCACACATTCACTGTGATGATTCTGGGTCTTGGATATGCTCCAGCATCTAGATTGTGTTCTGTGAGCAGGAATCCCAAAGATGCACGCAAGCATATTTTGTAGTAGTGTAATTCTTGAGGGGTCCAGGAGCTGACTGAACTCTCCCTCCCCCAATTGTGAGAGACACTGAGAGAGTGGAAGCCAAGACCAGCCACCTGGGGGCACCACTGGCCCCAAAGTCCAGGAGCATACCCTGTGGAGCCCAGGACTTACCCTGAGCTAACAGAGATGGCCTAACGGGTGACCCTGCTTCACACTAGAGTGACCCTCCTTGGAAGCTGATTCTGTAAGCCAGGAGGACCTTCTTCTAAAGCCAGTGACCTAGTGCTAAAAAGGAATGACCCTAAGCCAACAAAGGTGACCCTGCTGCAAATGGGTCTGACCCTCTGTTCACAGAGATGACCCCAACGTGACCCCAAGCAGATCCATGCTAACAGGGATGTGCTTGGGCTGTCTGGATGTCTCTGCGCTCTCCTTCTCAAGGTGTGCTCTGCTCAGAATAAAAGCTAAGGCTCTAAGGCTGCTCTAAGGGCTCTTGTATCCTAGCGGGGCTTCCTCTCAAACTGGTAGCTGCTCCACTCCTCTCCCTTCTGCCCTTTCTGCAGTTCCAGGGACACCTGGCTGAGCGTAGTGGCATGGCTAGGTGCCTCCCACAGTTCTGGGACAGTTTACACCCCTAAAAGGTGGGGTGGGGAAGAAGAGGGCTCTCAAGGGTCAGGATGAAGACCTCAGAGACAGGACTATGAGTTTCTTTGTCTGTGGCGCTGGTCCTTGCGTGCCTTGCCACACTCTCATCTTCTCCACAGGCAGATCTCTTGCTTTCCTTCTTTTCTTTATCCTTCTTCACTCCCCCTCCCTTCCCTTACTTTCGGGGGTCTCATGCATAAGCAGGTGCCCTCCCAATGAAGTGTAGCCACAGTTCCTGTTTAGTTCTTTCTCGGGCCCTCTTTTTGTAAGATGAAAGAAGCTCATGACCAGACTGCTTTCATCTGCTGGGCTGTGCTTCCATGCCCATCCCTTGGATGCAAGATTTCAATTCTGACAGTCTCAGGACTCACTTTATGCCTGGTTCTCTGCTTTATACTGAAGATGCAATGGCAAGCAAAGCAAATGTGGTTCCTGTCCTCAGGATGATGGCAGTCTAGTGCCGTAAAGACACGCAGAGCAGATCTAGTTGAAGCTATGATGTGAGCCTAGGAGTTGAAGGATAGCATTCAGGGCGGGATTCGCTCCCAACTCTGGTGGGCTGGAGTGATGGCGAGGACAACACTACTACAGCTGTATGCTGTTTGATTCCAACTTCTACAGCAGTTCTGGTTCCTGGGCTGCTCAGCCACTATAGCTCCAGGGAGCCAGGGTCCTTTTCAAAGTCCTACTGCCCAACATAGCTGCCAACTGCACAGCCTTCCTGAACACAGCGAGGAGACACTCAACCTTCATCCTGACACCCAGCGCTTCTTCAGACCAATTTCCTTTCCCTAGCTTCTCAGAGTCGAAAGGGGCAGCCTGCCCTTCATGGATAGAGAATGGAAACCAGCCTAGGTCTAGGTTAGGAGAGCCTTTCAGTTGTGAGATTTCTTTATCATGGTATTTGTTAAAACAAATAACCATTAGTTAGAAGAACAATTCTAGATGTCAAGGGATATACCTTTCAGTGTGCCCAATAGCTAATGACTCTGTAATTTATGGATCTAACTGTTCCTTGTTTCCCACCAACCAGCTTTCTTTCCCATCCTTTGTGGGTAGATTCTGTCCCCAGGGCTGCTATGATTCTAATGTGCTATTTTTGACCATGGATAGCACCAGGGCCTTGTACATGCTGGGCCGTTGCGCTACCATTGAGCTACACCCCCAGCCCTTCCAGTGCTTTAATGAACTAACTTCGTCATCTTACCTTCTGCTCACCGCTCTTACTGTGTTGGGAGCACCCAAGGACAGTAGCTGAGTCTATTGCATCACTCTGTTCCTAGCACACAGGGCAAGGCTTCCAAAAGCGTGCTGCATTGTGAGTTTGTTTTATTCAGAAACGTAGCCATTTAGTGAGAAGTAATGACCTTTGGTCCTTGGCCTGGTGAGGAGAGGAACTGGGAACAGCATTAGCAGCCAGCCGCAGTATAACCTTTGTTCAAGGTCAGTGCCTCTCCACCCTTTAGACAAAAAGGGTTTGGGCTAGCCCAGTACATTCTAAAGGAGGGCCGGAGAGCTGCTTTCCTGATCCGGGACACCTTCACACACTTCAAAGGCTGGGGCTCCAAGGGCTTGGTGTGTGTGGGGTCGGGTGGGAGGAGAAGAATGAAATGGGTTGAGAGTGTGGCTCTCAAGGGTGGGATATGGGAGAAAGGGGCTGCCCTAGATTCTGGCCTTGCGATATGAAGGATCACTCACGGGTGTTGGAGAAGATCCATCATGTTTCTAATCCCTACCTGACTCCTAGTATGGCACAAAACAGCAGTAGTTCTCCCTTACCCACAGCGGGAGATACATTTCCAAGATATATTCCTCTGTTCCCCAAAGCTTGTTGCATTGCCCAAAGTCTTGTAAATTTGTATTGTCCAGAAATGTGGACACCTGAACCTTAGACACTACCAGGGTCTATGTGGTTTTTTAAACCTATATGAACATAAATCTATGTATATGTGTATATATATAATGTAGTTTAACATATATTAAGCATAATAGAGTCTAACAATAGTTAACAATAAAATATAATAGTATATTAGAAAAGAGTTATTTACAACATATGGAGCATTTGTTTATGGAATTTTCCATCCAATATTTTTAGACTGTGGTTGAGCATAGGTAACAACCTGTGGAAAGGAAAAGTGAGGATAAGGGGAGACTCCAATATAGAGACCCAGAGGTGTCCATGTGCATTGGCTGGAAAGCCAAACTGGGCAGGAATAACTTCAGAGAAAGGAAATCAAGTTCCCACTGTGAACATCACTAAGAGATTTTATTCTGTGTGGACCATACATTTACTCTGTGGACTTGGAATAGACTGCTGGGGAATGGAGCTTAGTCACACAGCTCCTTACCTGGCCCTACCTGATATGCAACTAGGTGACATAGCATGACATCTTCCTATGACTAGGCATCCCAGACACAGGTTCTTAGTAGAGGTATGGGCTGGGTTAGAGGAAGGAAATTCATCTACCTTCTCCCAGTGAGCTTGTAGTCTGATGGCGGTAGCTTTGTGGTCCAGATCTGGGACAATAATTTCTACAAAAGGAGGCCCAGGAGACTCTCCAGAAGAAGCAGCATTTGAATTAGGCCTTGGAGGCTGGGAGTTTGAACAGTAGAAGCCTGGGTTTGAGACAAAAACAATCAAGACATTTTATCCTGATGAGTGGGGGCATTCAGAAGAGATGAGAGTGAGCCCAGGGCAAAGCTGAGAGGCCAACCCTGCCTGTTTTCTGTGGTCACTCGGGCTCTCTCTGCACTGCAAGATGTCCTCAAGCTCTCTCTCATTGGTCCATAGTCCAGTACTGGATCACTTACGGTGGTGGTAAGGGATACACTGCCATTCAGGGGTCCAGAGGCCCTCAATCAATGTTCTCTATCCTTTTCTAGAGGGCTATTTTTTAAATACCATGGAGCCTCCTTGGGCAGACTAGTGAAATCCATAAACCCCTAATAATAAAGATTTTTAAATTATGCAAGAAATCAATTTTATAAAAATAATGAATTCTACTAAGATTTAAATATCAAAATGTTAAAATATTGTTATATAGTATGATATACGGTAAGATAGTTTGGGATGTATAATGATAATGCTGGGTGTGGTGCTATATGCCTGTAGTTCTTCTTGGTAGACTGAGGGCTTAAATCCTCTATTTTTAGACCAGCTCATACAACACAGCAAGACTCTGTCTTAAAAAAGTAAAAACAAGAAATAAATGTAGCAATTAAATATAACATAGTAGTGATATTATAGTATAATTTTAAAGTGGTCAGCAGAAGAATTTTGACATTTCTACAAGAATGTGTTTAAATTTTCTATGGTTTGCACAACTGTAGGTACAGGAAATATTGATGGGTTCTATATCATCCATTATTGAATAAAATGCTGTATTTTAGTTTAGAAGTTTCTAGAAATAAAGTTAATTTGCTTTTATCAGCCAGATTTGCAGAACTGTGATCCAATAGATTTTATCCATGGGCCTCTTTGGGGATTGTGAACCTCAGCTTCAGGTTCTTTTCATTGTCTACTCAATAAGGAGAGAACAGAGAATAGAGGATTCTGGAAGGCATGTTTCTTAAAGGGCTATGCCTGTAGTTTGGAGGTGACAAATATCACTTGTGACCATGTTCCTCAGCTAAAAATCCCAGTCATGTGCCTCCATCTGACTGTATGAAGTCTGAAATATATATGTGTGTACACACACACACACACACACACACACGGGTGAGGGTGGAAATGGGCTTAGTGACCACACAACCTTAACTGCCATAGTCTCCTTGAGTCTTTTGTTCCAGTCTGTGTCTCAGTATCCTTTAGGAGGTTGTTCCTGGCTCGATGGCAACCTAGAGAGCATGTGCTCATATCATGGAGAATGCACAGAGAGACAGCTGTCATGGAACTAGCTCTTGTAGACCAGGCTAGCCTAGAACACACAGAGATCTGCTTACCTCTGCCTCCCGAGTGCTGGGATTAAAGACATGTGCCACCACCGCCCAGCATCTTTTGCCCTCTTATTTAACTGTCTCATTCTCTCAGCATTCATCTGCGGGTTAATAATCCTGCCCTGTAAGCCAACAGCTCCTGTGTGGAAAGAGTTAGGACACAGAGTGCACACTAAGAGTGACAGTGGTAAAATTTCACGGAGTCATCTCCTCACTGTGCTGTGCTGTGTCCTCCTGGCAGTCTTGGTCAAGGAGGAGGCTCACACACCTTGCTAGGGAGCATTTTCAATCCTTGTTTCATTGTGTTCATAATGTTGCGAGATGGGCTTGAGCCATGACTTTCCTGATGAGACTTGGTGAAGAACCCATGACTGTTGTAAGGTTGTACCGTCCACAGAAGCAGTGTTGTGTTTAAACAAGGTCATACATTCTAGTTTAAGTGGTGCCCCCTCCCCAGGTCTATCGGCCTGCTTTCTACCAACAGCTTTCTGCTGTCCCAAGGCTACCATCCGGCTCTTTGGTAGGATGTGGTGATTTGGTATGCCTTCCCTGCTCTGCTTGTCCTTGCTCTAGGAGAGTTTTCTAGAGGACTTGCAACCACTGGAAAGCCGAGCTCAAACAAACAAACAAAGGTCAGAGCCTTTTCTTCAGCAATTCAAGAGACAGTTGTCTTTTCAGTTTTTCCCTTTTAGGGAGGATCTCACAATGTAACTCAGGTTGGCCTTACAACTCTCCAACTGGTTCCCGCTCTTCATTTCTGTTGCAGCCCTGGGTGTCCTGGAGTATTAGTCTTGTCACTCATTGGACTCAGAACTTCTCTCTTCCCTCCTTTGTTACCCAGTTTTTCTTTCCTGGCTAGATCTAGGTCTAGAGGGAAACTCCTTGTGTGGGATAGACTGTCCAGGCCTCTAAAGAAAGGCAGTTGTATGGATTGGTGTGCTATCTCTGCTCTGTATCACTGTGTTATCTAATGTTGGGAGCTGCAGACCCTCAGACCCTGAATTTTCTGTGACCTTTTGCCTTCTGGAGTAAACAACTTGTTTTCCTATGCTTGCAGCTGCTCTGAGCATGAGACCCTCATGAGTTCCTGATGGCAGGGGAGTGGTTTCTGGTGGGCTTGCAACTGAAAAATCCCGAGAGCTAGGGCGTGGCCATTAGTCAAGGAGAGCCCGATATAAGCTGCCCTGGAACATAATAAAATTGACATTCTTGTTTCAAGGATGACCCATGTCTCTGTCTCTCTCTGTGTGTTTCAATCTTCAGTCCCTTGACCTGTAGTCTGCGTAGTACAGACGCTCTAATCTAACCCCACAGAGCCTCCTGAGTGCTGCTCCAGCCCTCTGAAAGGGGCCGAAGGCTGGCCTTCATGGTTCAGGGAGGCTGCATCATCTTCTGACCCTCAATGGATTAGCCTCCAGTATCTGGGCCACTTCCATGTTGGTGAAGTATCCCTGACTCCACAGTTTTCTGGGTGCAGGGTCTGCATATTCTTTTTTCACTCCATGGTCCTCGCCCACTTCATTCCCTTCTCCTCGGCCTTTCTGCCATCTTTCCATTGCTCCAGTTCCTGGGATGTGGGGATGTTTGCTCTCAGGTTGTCATGTGGAAGCTTTATTCTGCAGACTTTCTGAGGAGATGACCCACATCATAGCTAAAGCGCTGGCTTTGCTGTTGCTGTGTTCAGCCACATAAAGGTGGATATGGACACACGGTCTCTACCGTCCAGGAGTTTAGGTAGACACACCAAACAGATGCAAGCCCATGCTAGTTTAACACAAGTCCATGTTGAATATTTACATGCTTTCCCTAGTAAAGTGTTGAACAAGTAACGTATGTACAAATGATGTTCTGATGAATTTATTACATGGGGAATGTATTTCCTATTACCACATCTGGGGTGGGCATTATTAGACATCATCACCTTTGAAGGCTGCTTCATAGAATATCCCCGGCCATTCTCTGTGGTGTCATGTGTGGGTGGGTGTCACAAACTGTGTGAATAGGGCAAGGTTAGTAATTTGTGGTATGCATGGTGTGTATTGGCAGGTACGGCCTTAAGAGAGGACTGTGATGGTTTTGTGCTGGAGTCTGTGCTTGTGCTTGTGTGTGTGTGCATGTGGTGTGCATGTGTGTGTGTGTGTGTGTGTGTGTGTGTGAGCGTGCATGCGCTTCTGTGAGTGATGATGCCTTTGGCAAGGGTACATATGTCTGTACACACCCGGGAGCAGCAGGAGAGGTATGTAGGCGTGGGGAGCAGTGGAGAGACAGGCAGCATGGCTCTTGGGGGAGACACTCATGGATGAAGAGCTGCTGCTGGAAAAGCTGCTGCTTAACAACTTGAGCATCAAATTAGAGCCCACGTGGACAGAGGTGTCAGCGGTCGCTGGTTGCTGTAAATACTTCAGTGCAATTGACAACAGCTTGTGTAGGGCTAAGTGAGATGGGGAGGGGGCAGAGGGAGGGCCAGTGCCTCCCATAGGGACCCTACCCAGAAGTCCTGGCTCTCCTGGATTTGCTGCTGGTGGGGAGAGAACGTGGATGGAGAGTAGTGGTCTATAACAGGGTGGGCTTCAGAGATAGACTTGTTCAAAATAACTCATTAATTAAAGATGGGCCATTTTGGGCAAATAACTTACCTACTCTCTGCCTCTTTCCCCTATCTGAAAAACAACAACAAAGATAAAAAGCCTGTGAGATTTTTCTTTGTGAGGAATTATAGAAACTTTTATTTTTTTAATATTTTAAATTGATTTTTATTGAGCTCTACACTTTTCTCTGCTCCCCTCCCTGCCTCTCCCCTCCCCTTCAACCCTGTCCCAAGGTCCCCATGCTTCCAATTTACTCAGGAGAGCTTATCTTTTTCTACTTTCTACTTCCCATGTAGATTAGGTCCATATATGTCTCTCTTAGTGTCCTCATTGTTGTCTAGGGAATTTTTTTTTTTAATCTACAAGCACATGTTGCAATTCTACAGATATTAGCCTCTCTCACCTTGTGTGGGATAATGCATGGGAATTAGCACAGTGCCTCTCTCATAGGAAAGCCTCTATAAATGTTAGCTAATGTCCTCAGCCTATTGCTTTTGTCCTCATAAGCTTGGACCCATAGCTGGAAACACCACAAGCCTTCCAAATATGCATGGAAAAAAGACTTCCCAGAGGGCAACCAGTTGGGTCTTTGTGGGTTTTTTCAGAGGAGATGTTTTTAGTCTCCAGTCTTTCAGAGAATCCTGCTGGACAGGATCTGAGGTTGAGAGAGTGTGCCCCGGGAGCTCTGTCCGCCTGCCTTCATTAGAGCCTTGGCTGTGTTTTTGAAAAGTCATGTGTAAATGGATTTCTGCAAACAATTCCATTTAAAATGCTCTCACAAGGCTGAGGGCTTAAAGGGACCCCATGCTGAATTCTTTTGTAAAGAAAGGAATTTCCTTGGCCTGTCTATTTTGAAAAGTACAGATATTTATAAAGTACACCAGATTTCTTGAGCACCTACTACGTGCCAAGTACTCATTCATTATTTAATGATAGCCCACAGCAAGCCTATGGGGGCCACCTTCGAATTCTAGAAGCAGAAACAGGGACACAGAGAGTGGAACACACTCCTGAACCCACAGCTGGCACAGCTCCCACTCCTCCTGCTGGGTCTGCTCTGCTTCCCCTCCTCCTCTCACCCCACTGCCTTCTCCACACACAGAACTTTTTATTTTGCATATACACCAAAGAGCTCCAAATCCACCTTTGTTTAGTTCATGATCATCTAAACCTCAGAGGTTTTAAAAGCAGGAACTATAGTTCTGAACTCATTAAAAACTATTGTTTTTCGGTGCTGGGCATCAAGTCTAGGGCTTTGAGAATGTTAGGCAAGTGCTCTAACACTGAATGGCATCCCTAGTCCTTGGTTTTTTTGTCTTTTTTTTTTTTTTTAAAAAAAAAACCTTTTAAGAAGAGCATCTTAATTGTTCTTATTTTTAAGTGTGTGTGTGTGTGTGTGTGTGTGTGTGTTCATGAGCGTAGTGTCATCATCAGGGGCCAGAAGAAGGAATCAGATTCCCTGGAACTGGAGTTAAAAATGGTTGTCAGCTATCAGAGTGGGTGCTGGGAGCCAAACCCCAATTCCCTGTAAGAGCCCTGTGTGCTCTTAAGTGCTGAGCCAACTCTCTAGTCCCTTGATTTTTAAGAAAAGTTATCACTAGGCTGGCCTTGGACTTACAGGCTCCCTCTGCCTCATGAGTGCTGGAGGTTATAGACTGTGTTGTCTGGAAAAATTAACTTTATGGAAACAGTTTCAAAAAGTACAGTGAACTCTCTACTCATTGCTTAGATTCAGAAGCTGTTGGGGTTTTGTTACCTTATCCTCCACTTTTCTGAGAGCCGTTAAATTTTGCAAGGCAAGGTTAGATGTTCTGTGACCCTGGGATCCTGATAACCTCTGGAGGCAGGGTTAGATGTTCTGTTGCACTGGGATCCTGATGACCTCTGGATTGTACCAGTTAAGGGTTTGTTCTATTCAGAAGGGTTGGACCTGTGGTTGTGTACTGGACAGGTGCCTCCTTATAAACATAGATGGAGAATTACTGCCCAAACCAACAAACAGTCAACGGACAATGGATGGAGACTTCTGGTACTACAAGCCAAAAGAAGTTGTTTTTCTTTGTAAGTTAATCATGTCAGGTATTTGTTATAGTAATGAAAAGCTTTATAATACACTGCTCTTATTGCAGCTCTGCGTTCAGTGTTTCCCTCTCAGACTTGAGGAAGGAAGCCACTAGAATGTTTAAAGAGATGTTTTCTGCAGCCCTAATTCCCAGGTTGAGTCAGTCGACAGCCACCAGAGTATACACTTCCTTTAGTAAGGAGGTGGTGAATTTCTCTATTCCTTCTCACGACAATAATTGAGAAAGTAGAAGTAATGGCATTTGTGATCCTCTGCAGCTTTCCATCTTCCATAAGGATGTCTTCCTTGACGCTCTTGGAAGAGGTCCTGCTTCTTTCCGAAGCTTAGTCTTTGGGTTTTGAGTTTAGCCATGTAAAGTTTTTCCTGGAGCCATGGCCTTTATAGGTATTTGGCAGGGAGCAACAGATGTTCCTCCATTCCTGAGGAAGCCTTGGTGTGGCCTCAGCTCAGTTAGATGAGTCTTGAGCCTTCCCTGCTTTTAAGTCCCAGGGGAGATTGTTCCCAACACAAGTCTACAAAGGATGGTGAATCCTTGAGCCAAGATGCCTGCCCTTCTGATGTGGAGCCAGGTAAAGCTCTGCACCCACCCTATGTGGCTTTGAAAGTAACTGGCTGAGTAGACAAGGACACACCACTCTGCCACTTCCTTGAGGTCTACTTGTGGGAGTTTTATAGGAGACAGCCTTGGTGATAGTAGAGCCCAATCATACTCCACCTCATAAATGATGCCACCACTCTATAATAGCAAAAGCCCTTGGTACCTCTCCCCTGCACAGATCATCCTTTTGGAGGCAGGAGGAGGATTAACTCTCTTTGGGGAGCTAACACTCTAGCAAAGTCAAATTATTAGTTCAAGAATATGAGACAGATTAAGTCTCACCCTTGACTGTCATCATCTTTTCATGATGCTGTCCTCTTTTCTGTGATTGTCAGAATGAGAGCTTCATTTAGCTTTCACCTCCTAAATGTCCCCCAAAAAGAACACCACCTTCCACTGATTTGGCCCTTTCTCCACTGCAACATTAATATTATTTTTTAAGATAAGGCCTTCATTGGTCTGGAACTCACCAGTTTGGCTAACTTGGTTGGGCGGTAGTCCCAGGATCCTCTTACCTGCATCTTCCCAGGGATGGGATTACAGGGCTGTGCTCGTGTCTGGCTTTTTACATGGGTCCTGGGGTCTGAACCCAGATATACATGCTGGTGTGGCATGCATATTTATGACTGAGCCATCTTCCCAGTCCACAAATTACTGCTGCTACTACCACTAGTAGTAGTGCTCCCTGTGGAGACCTGAGGAGGGTTGTGGGTACCCTGCTTTACCCTTCTCTGTCCTAATCCTCGGGCACAGAGCCTTTCATTGAAACTGGAACTTGCCATTTTTTCTGTTCCCAAGTTCTAGTGATCCTTCAATCTTTGTCCCTTAGCCACCACCTTCTCCTCCTC
>JAQHUG010000531.1:166051-184147 GCA_028555095.1 Dicrostonyx torquatus | reverse complement strand
TGAGAGTTTGACTTCTTCTTTTCCAATTTGTATTTCCTTGATCTCCTTTTGTTGTCTTATTACTCTAGCTAGAACCTCAAGATATGGAGAGAGTGGACAACCTTGCCTTGTTCCTGATTTCAGTGGGATCACTGTGAGTTTCTCTCCATTTAGTTTGATGTTGGCTGTTGGCTTACTGTTTATTGCCTTTATTATGTTTAGGTATATTCCTTGTATCCTTGCTCTCTCCAAGTCCTTTATCATGAATGGATGTTATGTTTTGTCAAAGGCCTTTTCAGCATCTAATGAGATGATTATGTGGTTTTTATTTTTCAGTTTGTTTGTATGGTGGATTGCGTTGACAGATTTTTGTATGTTGAACTATCCCTGCATCTCTGGAATGAAGCTGGCTTGATCACAGTGGATGATGGATCTGATGATAAACAGCAAATTTTCTTAACCCCTGAGTCATGTCTCCAGTTCTAGTTTCATAGTTTTATAGAACAATTTTTGTGGGCTAGATAAAAACCATTTTTGCTTTCTCAATGAGCTAAGGACAGAATCCAGAGCCTTGGGCCTGCTAGGCTCGTGTTCAAGCATTGACTTATGTTCCCAGCCTGTAACAGGCAAATTTTAAGAATGATCAATCATAATTATTGTGCTTATAGAAGTCCCAAAACTCAGGTTTCTAGAATAATGCATCAATTAAAGGTTCTAGAGAGATGAAGTTTCATTATGTTTGTGTTCAGATCAGGTCACAATTGAATACAACTGACAATTAAGCACTGAATGGAAGGGGCCAAGAATGTAGTTCTGTGGTAGAGTGCTTACCTATGGCGTCAAGTCCCAGCACTGGAAAAAAAAAGTGTAACAAGGTCAACGCCAGGAAGATTCATACAAAAACATGGTTGTTTCCAACACATTGAACTTCGCAGAAGGAAGATTTGTGTGATGGAGCCTCCAGTTATTGGCTAGGAGTCATTGGTCAGCAGTCCTTACATCTGTAAGATGGAGATAATAACACACAACTAGTGATGATAGCAGTTTTTATAAAAGAGGC
Source organism: Dicrostonyx torquatus (assembly GCA_028555095.1). Lineage (NCBI taxonomy): Eukaryota > Metazoa > Chordata > Mammalia > Rodentia > Cricetidae > Dicrostonyx > Dicrostonyx torquatus. The sequence continues at coordinate 183,108 of JAQHUG010000531.1, read as the reverse complement.
TCTTGGTTAGGGCCATACAGAGTCTTAAGCAACAAAGCGAATCTAAGAAATAGCAATAAAGAAAATGCCCCTTCCAATTTTAAATATTAACTTTCCTCAACCCCTAAGTATACCCTTCACCCTCTAAATTGTGCTTTTCTGTCTTATTAAATAATTGTGTGGTTTTTAAATTTTTTTGAGAGACTCTTACTATATAGGTCAGCCTGCTCTGGAACTTGTTGCATAGAGCAAGCTGGCCTTGTATTCACAGCGGTCCTTCTGTCTCTGCCTTTGGGGTACTGGTATAACATTATGTTTTTGTTTTTCTGTAGTGCTGGAAGTTGACCCCAGGCTTTGCACATGCTAAGCAAATGACTTATCATAGAGCTACACCTGGAGTCCCTAATTTTTAAAAACATGTATAATATTCAAAAGTTTCTTTTCAGTATCAGGGTCATGTTTTGTTGTCTAGGCTATATAACATTCCTAAGTTCAGGCAAACCTACTGCTTCTGCCTCCCAAGTAGCTAGGACTATAAGAATAAATAATCATGTCTAGATAAAAAGATTTTTTTTCTGAGAATAAATTTCTTGAAAGTTGGTTTTATTATGTAGCTCTGTCTGTCCTGAAATTTGCTATGTAGACCAGACTGGACTTGAAGTTAGAGAAATCCTCCTGCCTTTGTCTCCTAAGTGCTACAATTAGAGGCGTGCACTACAACATCTTGTCTTTTGGGATATTTTGCCATGAGCAAAAAGAAGACTAAAAATTTGTTTGTTTTTTAAAATATTTATTTATTTTTATTATGTATACAATATTCTGTCTGTGTGTATGCCTGCAGGCAGAAGAGGGCACCAGACCTCATTACAGATGGTTGTGAGCCATCATGTGGTTGCTGGGAATTGAACTCTGGACCTTTGGAAGAGCAGGCAATGCTCTTAACCACTGAGCCATCTCTCCAGCCCCTAAAATCTGTTTAATGTGAGTGTGTATACCTTTAAAAGATGCCAAGTTAGGTGACAGCTTGCATTTCATTTCATACTCATAAAAGCTATGGGACTATTAAATTGACTTCATAGGTGAAGGTCCTGAGCAGAGGCCCTCCACTTGACCAAGGACTCACAACTAAGTTTGTGTATTTTGCATGAAAAGATAGGAATCCCTTCCTATTATTCCTGGAGAGCTGGGGATGTAGGGAGAGGGGAGACAGGAAGGTGGTGAAGCTGGCCCAAGACAGAAGAGAAATACTTGAGTTCTCAGTGCTACATGGATCAAATTCTGGGTTTGCCCTTCTGAGCCATAGACCCTGGTTGTCCTAGTGAAGTCAGCTTCAGCCTGGGAGATCAAGCTCAAAGGAGGGATGCTATAGAGCAATCCTTTTATACACTGTGAACATTTCCTGCTCTCAGTAGTTTAATAGAGGGCTAAATAGCTAATAGCTAGGCAAGTTAAGCTTAGGTGGGCAGGTTGAGGTTAGCTGGGCAGGTTGGGGTTAGGTGGGAAGGTTGAGGTTAGGTGGGCAGGTTAGGTTAGGTGGGAAGGTTGAAGTTAGGTGGGATTTGTGGATGAAAAGAGATCATGGGGATGAAGAAGTGTGGTGTTGCCGACTGGACACAGAGGAAACAGGAGCGGTTGAGGTTAGGTGCCATGCTGAAAAAGGTACTGCTACATGGTAGAGCCTAGATAAGTAATACGGGTTAATTTAAGTTGTAAGAGCTAGTTAGTAACAAGCCTAAGTTATTGACTGAGCATTTATAATCAATAATAGTCTCCATGTGGTTATTTGAGAGCTGGCTGGTGGTACAGAAAAGTCTACCTCCAGAAGGGAAGACATGGACAGACAAATAGATGGAAAGAGCTGTAATGCTGCCCTTCTCCCCAGTGCTGCCTGTCCTGGGTCATCCTCACCTCTACTTGCCCAGCTACTCCTCCTCTAGGGTCCCCAGCACTTCCTCTGCCAAGCTTTGGTCATGTCAGGTTTACTTGACCAGGCACCTGGGTGTGTTCTGCCCATTTGTCTTTTTAGACATTTCAGGTGTCTACATTCTTTCCCTCTCAGCTCCCTCCTGACCAAGTGGAAGCCTATGGGATTGATCTCTGGTGTCACTGTTGGTGTGAGACCAGAAATAGACTGATAGTCTGCTATTACAGCTGCCAGATTCTGCAGGACAGTATCTATGTCATCTTTTTTTTCTGCTATCATTCTTCTCTGTAACACAGGAGTAAGGGGGATGTGCTATATTTGGTTAGGAAAATCTGTTCCCTTGGCTGTACAGCTTCTAACTGAAGTGATTATGCAGCTTTGAATCCAAGCTTCACACCTTTGCAAGCCTTGTTTTGTAATAAAGTAAAAGAAGTATGCAATTATTATTTGAAAGTGCAAGCATTACCTTCAAATGCAAACTCTGCCCATCATCATTGCTGTTGTTCATGAGATCTGTTAGCTGGACATGGTGGCACATACCTGCAATCCCAACACTCCAGAGGCTGAGGCAGGAAGATCTCAAGTCCAAATTGGTCTGAAATGTCTGTGAGAATTTACCATAAAATTTAAATTAAATTAAAATAATAACTAGGGTCTCTTTACTTCTCTCAGATGAGATTTTGTCTCTTCTTTGACTCCAGTGTCGTTTACTCTTCTGCTGGCCAGCCAGCCTCCCTCTTTCCTCTTGTCATATATGCTGATTCCTCTCGCAGCAACCACTCATCCAGTGGTTCAGTTAGTCAAATTCTTAGAAAAATGATGTCAGATGAATCTAATTTTTCATTCATCCTGCCAAACATCCATCTAAATATCCGCCATTCATCTCTATAGCCATTAAGGACCCAATCACTCATTCATTCACCCATCTATCTATCCTGTCCACCCATCCACTTATCCACCCTACCCATCCACCCACCCATCCACCCACCTAGCATCCATATATCCATTCGTTGATGCCCCAATCCGAACATTCATCCAAATAGGTGCTCTGGTACTTTGTACAAGACAATTTGTACTTTGTTTCCCTTTAAAGGGGAGAAGAGGTCCAAATTCTGTATTTGTTCATTTTCTATAACTCTGCCTAGCATGGTGATGGCTTTCTACTTGTTTCCTACTAAAACCCCCTTTTTGTATTCTACTTCTTCTACCCCGTGCATTGTTTCAGGTCATTTCGTCTTCCCGAATGTTCTTCTCCACACCCTGAGCTGCTGGTGACCTTCTTTTAATTCTTTAGAATCCTTAGCTCAAATGTCAGTCTTGTGACACTGTCTCCTCCACACTTTTCCCAACTGAATTAATAGCTCCCATCTCTGTACTCCAACAACAATTTACACATCTCTCTAGCATAGCTCTCTCGACACTGAATTTTAATTAATTGCTTGCTTGTCTGTCTCACATGCCGGAGGAAGCATGCTTAACCCATCAATGTTTCTCTGGCTTGTGGCACAAAGTCAGACATTCATCCATATGTGTACTGTCTATCATTTCTCATTTGTAATCCACCTATGTAACCTAGAATTTACTGTCTAGCCACTGTTTATCATTTCTTAACTATTTATTAATTGGCTATTAATTACCTTGTATCTATCAATCATTTATTGTTTATTGATTCAGCTTCTATGTTTACTGCTTGTCAATCATTTGTCATCTATTATCCATCCCCTAAAATGAATAATCAGATCATGGTTATGAGTGCATGACCTTTGCCCCTGTGGTCCCCATTTGCCTATTCACATTTCTTCCATCTTTGGAAACCTAGCTCAGGAACTCACTTCCTGAGATCCTTCTTGAATTTTCTACCACTGTTGGAATGCCCCATTTCTTGTTATTGTCTCAGGGATTCTTTTTGAAAGGAAGATGGTGAGAAAGAGTGAGAATAAGTACAGACTGACAGGTACCTCTCCTTCTCACCCACCTCTCCCTGAGCGCCGGCATATCTACATGTCCTTGTGTGGGACCCTCACCAGCCTTGATGCTTGATTCTTGGGATCCAGCCCCAGCCCACACCCTAGGTGACCTAGCCAGGCTAAAAGGAGGAACCTCCAGAGGCTAGAAGACAGGCTTCTACTTGCTAGGATATGAGAGACCTGTTCACCTAGAGAACTGCCCAGGAGGATGGGCTAGGGGACTTATGCAAATAAGAAGCAAATTGAGCACAAACATTATGCAAATATATACGTGGTTCTCTTGATTGCTCATTCAGTAGGAGGTGGGTCTGGTAAGCCTCTTGTTGAGGTCACTGGTGGCACAGTGAACAGGGCCATCCTCCACCCATTTCAAGCCCCCAGCTTTCCATTTCGACTGCAGTTAGAGCTACTGTTTCTGCAGTCAGTGTGTGGTACAGGGTTCCTGCCACTTCTGCTTAGTAATGTGCTGTCGCCTGTGTGCAAGCAGGGTTAGAGAAGCCAAGGCAAGTCCCTCAGCCCTAGACCCTGTGAGCCTGCCCACAGGGAGAGAAAGCAATCCTTCTCTGTGCTGCCTCAGCAGGGTTCATTTGAAGTTAGGGAAGGCCAAAGAAGATCTGCTTGCCTCTGTCTCCTGAATGCTGGGATTAATGGTGCATATTACCAGTACCCAGCTCCTCATGACTTCTTAATAAAAACTAAAGACTAACTCCTGGATGGTTAATTACTTGCAGGGTGAAAGCAGCTGGAGTTACTTCTGGTCTATCCAGCCATTTCACCAACTCACCTATGTATCTATTCCATACATATCTATCCATCTGTTTTCTCATCCACCCATCCACCCGTCCATCCATCCATCCGTCCATCCTTCTACCTACCTATCCATCCATCCTTCCGTCCATCCGTCTGTCTGTCTATACATCTATCATCCATCCATCCATCCATCCACATGTTCATCTATATGTCCACCTCTCATGTGTTCCGATTTGGCTTATACACTTAGTCTGTTTCAGGCTAAGTTGTATCAGTGGTTGTCTCATAGCACTTTGCTACTCTGATCATATTATTTTGTCATATATGGAAGCAACTGCCACTCATGACATAGACCCTGCACTCAGTGATCACAGGACTGTTCTGCATCCAACATATAAATTCACCAACTACTTCATCTTATCCCTACTTGAAACATTCATTTAACCAACCTTTCCTTCACCTCCATTTTCTTCTTCCAAACCAAGGTAGGGTCTCACTGTGTTGCACAGGTTAGCCTTGAACTCATGTCATGTGCCCCTAAACCAGACTTAACCACTCTTTTCTGAGAATCAACTTTGTATTAGGCTGTTGCTAAGCACAATGGGGGGTGAGAACTTGTGCACTGACATCTCACCCTGGGCTCTAGAGGTATAGGCTGGGTTCTGTTCCCACCTGGGTATTGGGATAGTCTTCTGAAAGAGGCAAAGTCAAATCTGGGGACACTCCTGGCTGAGGGAAGAGATTGTAGAAACAGCATGGAATGGGGTGAGTGTGGGGAAGCTGCAAAGTAGATTCCTCAGCTACGGCATCAACAGATGTATGGGCCCACAGTGCTGCTCAGGCATAAGTCCACTGTCACCCCTTCTCCCAGGCTGGCGCAGAGGCATGGGTAAATGAACAAGGATGAGATTCATTTGAACTTGGGCTTTAGACCAGGCACTGTATTTTCTCTGTGAACAGGGACTTTAGTGCCCCAGGAGAAAAACAATGGGTTACCTTTTCCTCAGGGCTGAACCTAGGGGAGAAGTCCTTGGATTTTCAGATTTTATTGGATTTTGAATGGATACCTGTGGAGGTACATGAGGAGTTTGAGATGCTTAGCCAATATGGAGATTTGGAGTAGACAGGACACCAGGGCTGAGGTTGGGAGACACTGAGGAATTGGGTCTTGAGAAGATGGGCGTATCTATCCATCTTGACTTGTCATTTCCTGGAGCACCTCAAGAGTTTCTGCTCATGTCACGGCAATCACTGACCCATGGCCTATGGCCACAGAGGAAAGAAACCCAGGGACAAGGGGAGGAATGAGCCTTGGACTTCAGGGTTTGCAGTCCATAGCCAAGTCCCTAACTTGACTAAACTGTTGTGTTTATTCAATAAAATTTTAAAAAATATATTATTATTATTTAGAAAAAGATTGTTTTTCTTGCGGGGGTGGGGAGCTCCAGTCATTTCTGTTAAAAGGTCTACTTTCTTCTTTGAGCCAGGAAGCAGGTCCGAGTGTAAGTGAGTCAGTTACCACTGGCTCTCTCTAGAGTCTTGGGTATGTATTTGATTAAGGGGACAATTGCTTGTCTTGAGGAGTGAGGGCTTTTAGCCAGCAGGTCTGTCTCCCCCAGCAAACCTAAGATGTTCTGAGAATATTCTCTAAGCCTGTCCCAGAGTTGGGCCTCTTGGTTTTTTTTTTTTTCCTTACATAAAGGGACAGACTAAAGGCCAGCCAGAATGGGATGGGATGGAGGAGGCCTGACTGGAAACAATTTCTGTGTTGACCCGTGTGTGCTCTCTTTCCCTAGTGACTGCTTCTTTAAAAGCCTGGGGCTGATAGACTCATAGTCATTCTGGGCCAGAGCTCTTGGGCTCTGCAGTTCTAGATGGCTACAGGGCCAAGCCTTCACTTTAGAGTAGCCTTGGAAGGGAAGATACCCACACCCTGCAAACATCTCTCCAGGTCATGCAGGAAGCCAGGGATGGCACGCAGAAGCTGAATTCTGACCCTGGCATTGAGTTCAGCTTCTTGGCTGATTTGTCCAGAAGCCTGAGGAACAAATGGAGGAGGGAAAGGAGGTTGGGCCCCTGGGCAGCTCTTAGGAGCTGTGGTGTATTCACACTTGACAACGGTTTCTCTCTCACCCTCCAGCTTCCATCTGGGCTGTTAGTGTAGGCAGTGCTTTCGTCTACCCCATCCACTATTGGTTCTGCTGATTATCCAGAAGGATGGCTGAGTTTGAGTGGGAACAGAAGGCTGCTCTCAGCATCTTTAAGACCTGCCAATTTACCAGGAGGGTCAGGAGCATTTTCTTTAGGCCATTTCCGGAAACCTGTCTGGTACCTCGCTGAGATACTTGCGTTCTGTAGTCATGGGAGACATGGAGAATCCTGAGAGCTTTTCTGGGGTAAAAGCCTGAGGGTGGCAGGGCGAGTTCTGCTGGAGTTCTGTCTTCTCCCGACAACTCAGCCAGGGCCACTGAGGCCCTTCTAAAAGGTAACAGATGGATCATGGGGAGGGGGCAGCAAATCCCCCTATCATGAGCAGGATCTGAAGCCCACAGTATGTAAATAGCACAAGCCCTGATAGGGAGACTGCCCTGGGGCTGCCCACCTCCCATGTGCCAGCCACCTCTTTCCACAGCAGGACTCCGCCTGACTCCTTGGAAATGCCACATTACCTCACCCCAGGCATCCTCACCCAGTGACATCCAGGATGTAGCAATGTAGGTGGGGCCCGCTAGATGACTATAGTGGCCTGGATCATTGAGAACACCTGATTGGGGTGTGCGTGTGGCATGGGGGACATTCCTTGGACATCTCAGCATCTCTAGTTCTTTGTGTAACGGCATGAGGTCTGGGTTCAAATCCAAGCCCAGTCATTTGTTTGCTAGCTGCATGATTTTAGGCAATGGACTCTACTTCTGTGTGCCTTGGTTTCTCCGTGTGTGCAGTAGACAGAAAGGGCAACGAACGTGATAGACAGTTGAGAAGGCTGGCATCTAGCGTGAGTTAAAGAAAGGTTGACTCTTGCCTATGCTAATGTGCATAAGGCGCTTTCTAGCGGCTTATTTTATGCATTGGCGGGGGTAGTACAGATCCACAAGGGTTCTCTGCCTTCCCTGTATTTCTGGAGAGACCTGCATCCAAGGAGAGCCGAATGTGGGGGCAGTAGACCTAAGACACCCATCTCAAGCTTGTGCATCCAGGGAGACCTGGGCTCTCAAGCTTATGTAACTTTCCTTTTAGTAACCGCACATCTCCACACATCAATTTTTCTGTCTGTAAAATGGTAACAACAATTCTTTTCTCATAAGAAATGAGAATTGCATGAGAGAACATCAGCTTGGGCTCACCCTGTGCCAGCGTGGTGATTTCTAAGGCCTGACAAACAAGGAGTGCACGTCCACCGAGCGCTCCCACGATCCAGTGCACAGGCAGAGAGAACAAGTCAGCACAATGAGAGGATGCCCGTGCTCATCTCAACAGCTCCCAGCAGCAGAGATATAGAAACAGCATGAGTCTGTCTGCAGATGACTGAGCCAGAAACACACACACACACACACACACACACACACATACGCACACACTTGAGAAAAAAGGAAAGCTTGTCATTTTTGACAATGTGGGCAAACCTGGAGGACATCATGCTGACAAAACATGCCAGGCACAGAAAGGCAAGTTCGTCAAGATGTTATTTGTTGGGAAAATTTAGGAAAGTTAACTCAGAGGCTGGGAGGCAAGTATTGGGCAGAGAGTATCAAGTTTCCAGAGTGCAGTACAAATAGGCTCTGAACTGCTAAAAACTGCATGGTGACCATGGCTAATCACATCACAGGACATAAAATTGACATTTTCACAAGTGGTAACTCTTAACATTCTCACAAATGGTAACTCTGAGACATTGGTTCAATTGTGGCAATTTTTTTGCAGTGTATTATATTTTAAACATCTGTGTACTGTGAATATTTATATTAAAATTTTCAACAAATACTATTCTCTTAAATGAAAAGTGTGCTTGACAGAACTGGGAATGTTGGGCAGCTTCCCTTTGGCTGGGGTTCTGGCTTGGAGGGTAGTCCATAGCACCCATGGCGGGTTCTGTAAGGATTCAACATTTTTTGTGGGCGTCACCATGGGGGGCACATGTTGTCACAGTCTCCACTTTCAAGGGGAAACAAGGTCAAGTGGGTTCCCAGAAAGCTTGTGGGCAGGTTTTGCAGCCCCTCACCAGCCAGGCTGAGGTGGAGGCTCCTGAGCGTGGGGGGCCTCTGAGCTTATGCAAATGGATGAGTGCTAATCGCTTCGCTAATGGGAAACACAAGGGAGATAGGATCAAGAGCAAAGCGGCGGAAAGGACTTCCAGAAAATCCGAGCTGGGAGAAATCCCAGAGAAACCTGGGAAGCTGATAAGTGCTTCAGAGGTAGGGTGCACCGTGGGCTGGTGGGCACGAAGCCGTGAAGGGGTGGGGTCGGGAGTGTTGCCAAGGCAGCAGCGACCGGCTACCCAAGGACAACTGACCTATGTCCAGGGACTTCTTGGAGAGCAGTATTTCTCTCTCTGAGCCAGGCCACTTGCCCAGCAGCCTGGATGCATGCCTCCTCTTTGCTTGGCCCTGTGCTGGGCTCCAGTGTTATACAAATATGTCCGAACCCCGATTTCTGAGAAAATACTTCAGCCAGGGTGAGCACTTAGACTCCAGAGCCAGACTGTCTGTGTTCAGTTCTCATTTCTGACACTTACTAGTGTGACCTCAGGCACAGTATGCAACCTTTCTGTGTTGCAGCTTCCTCATTTGTGAACCTAAGATGATATTGATGTTGCAGTGAGGATCGAATGAGCAAGCCCATGCAATGCAATAGGAAGAACGGCTGTGATTTCACCAAATCTGGTTACAGGATAAAAATTATTTTAGAACGATAAAATTTGACCAAGGCTTTCTGCCACTTAAATCTTTTACAGAGTGTCCCATTGCCCTCAGGTGTGAGGGCCTTCTCAGCCCTGAGGGCTCCATTGGCCCTTGTTCCTCTTCTATTTTGTCCCTGTCTGGTCTCTACCCTCCTGCCATTCCAACTGACGTGTGTGTGTGTGTGTGTGTGTGTGTGTGTGTGTGTGTGTGTGTGCGTGCTGTCTGCTCAGTTTGAAATTTCCTCCTCCAAAGACCTCACCTGCCCACCTTCACACGCTCAGCTATTAGAAATAGCGCTTCATTCTGATGCTCATCAGATTTGGATGGCCGTATCTGTGTCTCCAGGGCCCTCATGTCCCACTATTGTACCGTGATATTTAGGGTCTGTCTCTCCACTGGAGTGGGCACTTTCTCTGTTCTTGACTCATAGAGCAAGTCTGGACTCAGAGAACGTTTGACAAGTTATTTGTTGAATGAATCTAGAGAAGCCAAAGATAAGTACCTCAGGCTGCCCTTCCTATCCTAAGATTCCATCCAGGTTGTTCAGGAGAGGCTGGTGAGCTGTGTGACTTTGCACAAATTGCACTACCAGTCTGGTCTTCAGTGTATTCCCTGACAAATATTAACGGAGTCTTGAACATGAAATGCAATAATGACTTATTGTGCCTAGAATGTAACGGGACTACTGGCCTTGTACTTCAGCATCTCTGATATCCATGCCTGGAGCTGCTGATCGTGTTCTTCCATCTCTGACCAGAGGAAGCAGGCAGGTGTGAAACCTACTTCGAGAGGACTCACCTTTTCATTCTGTCAACAAGGAAAAGGGGAGACATCTACCCATCTGCCCTGCAAGTTCCAGTGGTGCCAAGTCCCTCTTCCAGCATGTACACTCTTGCATGTAGTTTGATGGATTGTGGAGTTGTGTTGCTTTGTCTCTGGGATTTGACAGTATTTAATTGCATGAATAATGCTTTGCTGTGTGTGGACTAATAGTAGTAGCATTTATTCACTCACTCAATAAATGATTTACATTTTGTTGACCACCTACTAAGAGGCTGGAATTACTGATACCAAGATAAATGTGCTGATTCATGTCTGCCTTCAAATTGTTTTTATCTTGGAGGGATGGGCAGACATGGAAACAAGCAAAGGAGGATCATGGGATTATGATGGGGTTGTGGGTTGTGGTAGCACCAATGTGGACACCCAGCAGCTACCAATCCTTTTCTCTATTGGGAGCTAGGCATTCTGTAAATATCATGCCATTAGCTTTTTCAGAATCCTGGAGGCATAAAGATGATGCTCAAATGAATTAGCTTCCTGCTATAGCTCTGGTATTAGCACAAATTTCTTGGACTAGAGCAGGGCTTCTTAAACTTTCTCTACCTGTCCCCCTTCTACTTGAGAAACTTTTACTTAATCCCAGGTATATAGCTAGATAAAATAACATATACAGCTCAAACATTTATGATAGGAAATTATAAAGACATCTATTTAAAATAGTTCTTTAGTATACACATAATATTACTATTTATTAAGGGTGAAAGTGAATTTGTATACTAATGAGGTGGATGTACTTATTTATTTTTACATAAAGAATTACATCTTGGTTAAATAAGGGTGGAAGTAGGGAAAGAAGGGCAAGAAGAGAAAGGGATGGCTAATCAAAACTGAATCTGTATGAAAACTCACTGCTTTGTAAACTAATTAAAACAATGTAAGTAAAAAGCAAAGAAAGAGCTTGAATGGAGGTACCCTGCATGGATGGAAAATGCTTCCTTCAGAACATAAATTATTAAATGAAAACACAGTGCCAGGTATGAGATATTTTCCTAAAGTTACTAGTCAGGGAGGACCCACAAACAACACAAACTATTTCATTACCCTTGGTTGCCCACTCTAGCTAGATGGTAAGAGTCTATTGCTAAGGACAATCCACACTTTGGTTGCAGGGACTTAGAGAAATTAAGCTGGAACTCATCTTGGAGACCTCTTCGCTATTGGCTAGCTTTCACAGTGCAGGAAAGAGTTATGCAGGACACTGGCAGGGATGAGAAGACACAAGCACTTTGGCCCGTGGTGGGCTTTGCATGCTATAACACTGACCTGCTAGGCAAGTAAGTATCTATTGGTATAATAATGGCATGGCTGTTATAGGGGTAACCAGTTGCTTTCAGAATGGATTTGAAATGTGTTCCAAAGGAGAAAATTTATGCCTGATAACTTGCCAAAAGCCCATGACTGGGGAAGTCATAGGCCCTAGAAGGAATGCGCTATTATTTTGTTAACTGTATACATCTAACTGCCTTCTAAATGGTTATATAAATAGGTTAGTGCTGTTCTCAGCATTGGCCACAGAAACTTCTTTGCAGTGGGCATTTGATGCAGAGACTCATAGATGGTCAACATGCTGGGAAGAAGTGATTGTTGAGTGCCCAGTCCTAAACGGGACACTTACATTACCCTCCTGCTCCAGGCTATGGGAACATAATGGAACAAGAGGGCAGAAAGAGTGTGAGAGTTGGAGGATGGAGAGGTGTCATGAAATGCTGTCTTCTGGACATCACAGCACTGCTGCATTTATGAACACTGCACAAGATCAAACCAGGCAACATTCCAGCTCGGATGGGAGAGATGCTCATGAGATTCTACTGTCATTCATAGCTATTGGGATAAGGGATCTCATTTTTCTCTGGGAGTTTGGCTGCTGTAGTTTGTGCCTCAGTGGATGACCCACAATTATGTGTGTGTGGGCAGCACTAATCAAATTCAGTGGGCCAGAGGAAAAAAATAAGGATATGAAGGTGGAAGGGGAAAAGAAAATATTGGAAAGAGGATTAGGATATTTAGAGGGAGGATAAGAGTTGGAGCAATGGGACTGGAGAGATGGCTCGGTTACGAGCACTGCCTGTTCTTCTAAAGGTCCCAAGTTCAATTCCTAGCAACCACATGGTGGCTCACAACCATCTGTAATGAAATCTGGTGCTCTCTTTTGGCCTGCAGGCATACATGCAGACAGAATACTGAGAATATACATGATAAATAAATCTTTTTAAAAAGTTGAAATATTTAAAAAATAATTAAAATTTGGGCAGGCGAAATGACTAAGTCAGTAAAGTTCTTGCCCTCTGAGAATAAGAACATGAGTTCAGTCCCCAGAATCTATGTAAGAAGCTGGGTGTGGTCGTGCAAGTTTATAATCCCAAAGCTGGGAGGCAGGATCAGGCATATCCTGGGGGCTTGCTGACCAGTTAGCTTAGCCTAGCCCAGGTTTCAGTGAAAGACTCTGTCTCAAAAAAAAGATGGGTAGTGCCTGAGGAAGAATAATACCTAAGGTTGTCTTGTGGCCCACACAATGCACATGTACACATATATACACGCATACACATGCATACATACACAGTGCACACGTACACACATATACATGCACACACATGTACATATATACACATACATATACACACACATGCACACATACCTGCACATATATACATTAAAACTAAAGAAAGAAAAACAATTAAATCTTAGCTGAATATTTTATTCTATAGGATGAAGAACTTCTCCAGTGTTTTACAGAGTTGACCGATATTTTGATTTTATAATTGTTAATGTTGAGAATGTTGTTTTGCATAAATACATAACATGAAATGGCAGAAGTATGTTTTGGATCATTTCAGAGGTTGTTGGAAATTATGTCCTAATCCCAAGCTGAATTTCTCTAACAATTTTAAAAAGTGAAATCCAAGCCAGCAATAGAAACAATTAAACATTTAAAAAATTATATTTACTCTTTACTGTAAACCTGGATCTGTTACTTACTCCTTCTGCCACGTATGTGGATTCTAGGAATCAAACTCAGGTCCTCTGGCTTGGCAGCAACTTTTACCCATGGAACCATCTCACTTGCCTGAAAACAGCATTTTAAAAACCCAAGTATTATAAACACAATGCAGTCCAAAGATATACTAGTCTGATACTTACATGTTAAAAAATGATGATAGGAAAATGTCAAAAGTCTTTGTTTTTCATATATAACCACTGTGTCTATAAAAGCAAAAGGAAATGTGTATACACAATGCAAACTCTGCAGTTCATATCCCATGATAGTCTCTGTTCTGAGCTGAGGTGTTGCAGACAGCACTGGCTGGCATTTCTTGGTGTTGGAGCATGTGCAGTGCACGTGTGCATATAGTGAGTTAAGGCTGCAGCAAAGTCACAGGATGTGTAGCATGATCAGAACTGCTGGAAACATCAGGATTCATCACTTGTACAATTTTGAATTAATTGTTGGTTGTGGATTCAGAAACCTTTAATGTTGCCAAAAATTTCACAACCTCAACCTTGAGTTATATGACCCAATATAAGGTTGTGACCTGTAGTTCCGGAGCTGCAGTCTAGATCAGAACAAGTTTACCACCTTAACGGTCCTCGGGGGCAGAGTCTACAACTCTTCTCACCAGATTAGGGTCCTGTTGGAAAGGGCTGCTGGAGGGAGCCATTTAAAGCTTCTAGTGACCACCTGTGTCCTCTTCTCACGAGCCCTGCACACTCCAGTCTCTGCCTCTGCCATCCCTACGCTCACTGTAATCTTTCTGCTCCCTCTCCTGGAACCCTTGATGTCCCAGGATCATCTCCCCATCTCAATGTCCATAGCATAATGACATCTGCAAGATCCCACTGGTCACACCCTGGCTTCAGGAGGAAGGGCCTAGGCATCCTGGGTTGGGGAGTGTGGTCTACATAACTTATAGATGAAAGCATTAGGGCTCAGGAGGATGGAGGAACATGTTCAAATCATCAACCAGAAACTGGTAAATTTAGTTCTTCTTGAGCTCAGCCCCAAAGTTCTAACCCTAAAACCAGAAGGCTGTGTATGTATGTGTGTGTTGGGCATGGAAGATGGTTGCGGGTGAAACTTGAACCAGGGTTTGAAGGTGTGCCTTGAGGACTGGTTCAAGCAAAAGCATGGTGAAGAGTGGCTTGACACCTGCTGGGGAGGGGGTTGCTAAGATAGACTGGTGTACAAAGCCAGATGAGATGGGACAGCTAGGCAGGATTTGACTCCAGTAGCATGGGTGGCAGTCAGCATGACCTAAGCTCATCTTTAAAGGTTGTAAGATGCTGGACGATTGAAGCTGTGGATCTTGCTCCAAACCCCTTTCCTTGTTTCCAGGACTGTGAAACGGTGGGTCAGCTCTTCTGCCAGCCTCTGGCCACCTGCCCTGGGCCCATCCATTTCCCAGTAGGAACAGAGTTGGAAGACCAGCCCCTCCCCCACCCCCAGGACAGCGACGGTCTCCAAATATCTGTCTGTTGAAATAATGTTCTCTGGGCGCTGGCCTCCCCCTCCCTCACATTCCTGGGCGAGCCCGCCTGTTTGGCTTGCTCGGACAAATATTGACTTTCTCTGTCCTTCTCGCTCTGGGTCTGTTTAAAAGGCATCAATCTTTGCCGGGGTGTGCACTCCCTCTCTGTAACCTGTGGCCTCTGCGGGCCCATCTGGGCAGGGAGTGGTTAGGGAGGGGCCATGGGCTCTGGAGAGACCTGCAAGGCAGAAGATTTCATCTGTAGCTTTCCATGCAGTCCTGTAAAAATTCCACGTGCCTTCTGTCCTGGCACACACTCGTGACCTTTCACGAAGATTGCCTTAGACTTCAGAAAACTCAGGAAAGACAGTCATATGTTTCCATAGGAACCTCTATCCATTCAGGTTCTGCCTCTGTCAGGCGTGCTGACACTGCTGTGGCCTCAGTTACAGGAGATATTGGCTGGACAGTCACTTGAGCCTTGGGGCTTGAGGTCATCAGCCTAGGCAACATGCTGAGACTGTCTCAAAAGGGGAAAAATCTACTATTCAACCATTTTTTGGCCTTCACTGCTGTCAGCTGAGGCCAGTTGTTTCATCTTATGCTGGGATTATTAGTGAGTTCAACCTGAGTTCTGTCAATCTGTTGTCAGCTTTGGAGCAGAGTGATTCTGGAAAGGTTGGCCACACTTGCTGCCCTTCCCTCTTCTGCCATCCTTGGTTCGCTCCTTGGGCCAGCCTGGATCCTCTTCATCAGCATCCTTCTGCTTTCCTTTTTTTTTTACCTTTTTACTAACACACATGCACACGCACACGCACACACATGCACACGCACACACACACACACATGCACGTGCTCAGACCATCTTTGACTTTTGTGGTGGGGGAAGGGTGAAGAACAGAAGAATTATAAAATCATCAAATCAGTACTCCTTTGCCCTTTTTCTAGAGTTAGTAATCCTTAATATAATTTGCCTTTTCTTTCTTTTCCTCCCTCATCTCTCCCCAATACACACACACACACACACACACACACACACACACACACTCACTCTCTCACTCTCTCTCTCTCTCTCTCTCTCTCTCTCTCTCTCTCCTATCTCCAACTATGGCACATGTCTCTTGACAAAAAGCATGCTTCTCCATTACCACGACAAAGCGATTGTCTGAAAATTGTAACTGACATTNTGTCCTATCTCCAACTATGGCACATGTCTCTTGACAAAAAGCATGCTTCTCCATTACCACGACAAAGCGATTGTCTGAAAATTGTAACTGACATTATGCAATCATCTAATATATATCCTTCAAAATTTTCAGTTCATGAAATGATACCTTCCAGAACAATCCATTCTAGTTTCCTTGTCTCTTCAGTTTCCTTTAATCGCAAACACTCTCCCAGCTTTTGTTTGTGTTTTCTGGGTTTCTCCTGACAGTGGCAGTTGTGAGGAGCCTAGCTCGGTTATTTAGCAAAACACCTCTGGATATGAACTTGCATGCTTCCTGGAGAACAGACTGAGACTGACCGTGGGCAGAGCTACCCTCTGACTCTGGCATCTGTTTTTCTAGATAATTCCTTCTAGCACCCCACCCCCAAGCTTCCTCTGGCTTTCATTAGTGCTGGATCTGCCTCTGCCCCTGTCCAGTCTCATGCTCTGGAGGGCAGGAATCCTGCTCTGGCATCAAGGGACTGAATCAAAGGAGTGAGGACAGTGACATGTCCTCTAGAATGGCTCCTCAGCTAACTGTGGACCTGCACCTGCCAAGACTCTGAGGGTGTGGTGCACCTCAGTCAGCTGGAGCATCAGAACCTCTCCTGAGACCTGTCTGATGAGGCAGAGCGATGGAGACTGCCCTCACAGAAGGGTGCTGTGTGTGTGTGTGTGTGTGTGTGTGTGTGTGTGCATGTGCTTCTGTCCATGTGTGGTGTATGTGCCTGTAACCACCCTCCACATTTCTTCTTGTGCTTAAGCTCTGATCTCTGTCTGTCAGACTTCCCCTGCTCCTGGCTGTTCCCTGGAGACTCTTTTGGAGTCCCTGGAGCCAACTGGTTGGCAGAACTCCACAGACATCCAAGATACGGACTGCATAGATTAGCTCTAGGGGAAGAGGGATGCGGTGTCACAGCAGCATGGCATGTGCTTTGCAGGCAGGTGGATCATACCCTGCTTCTTCCTGCTATGTGATTCTGGGTAAGGGGGGTTGGCCTCTTTGAATCCAGTTTCTTTTTTTTT
>JAQHUG010000531.1:57638-164536 GCA_028555095.1 Dicrostonyx torquatus | reverse complement strand
TCCACATCCTCTCCAACATAAGCTGTCATTAGTGTTTTTAATCTTAGCCATTCTGACTGGTGTAAGATGATATCTCAGTCATTTTGATCTGCATTTCCCTGATGGCTAAGGATGTTGAGCATTTTCTTATGTGTCTTTCTACCATTTGGGGGTTTTCTGTTGATAATTCTGTTTAGATCTGTACTCTAATTTTTAAATTGTATTATTTGATATTTTGATGTCTACTTTCTTGAGTTCTTTATATATTTTAGAGATCAATCCTCTGTCCAATGTGGACATTTTTTCTCATTCAGTTGGCTGCCATTTTGTCTTATTTACTGTGCCCTTTGCCTTACAGAAGCTTTTCCGTTTCAGGAGGTCCTATTTATTTATTGTTGCTCTCAGTGGCTATGTTATTGGTGTTATATTTAGGAAGTGGTCTCCTGTGCCCATGTGTTCAAGGCTACTTCCCACTTTCTCTTCTGTGAGGTTCAGTATGGTTGGATTTATGTTGAGGTCTTTGATCCATTTAGACTTGAGTTTTGTGCATGTGGATAGATATGAATCTATTTGCATTCATCTTCATGTTGATATCCAGTTATGCCAGAACCATTTTTGGAGATGCTTTCTTTTTTTCCATGATATAATTTTAGCTTCTTTGTTAAAAATCAGGTCTTCATAGATTAATATCGGGGTCTTCGATTTGATTCCATTGGTCTTCTTGTCTGTTTTTATGCCAATATCAAGCTTTTCTCGTGACTATAGCTCTATAACAGAGCTTGATGTCAGTGATGGTGATGCCTCCAGAGGTTCCTTTATTGTACAGGATTGTTTTGAGCACCAGTTTTTTAATTTGTCTAATGGGATATTACTACAATACTTCCACACATTCCTGAGAAGGTAAGATACTCTTGGAGACCTGGCACGCAATGGATAGATGCCTCTTAGTACAAGAGGAGAGAAAGACAGTCTAAGGGATGAGAGGCTGCCTGCCTACTATAGCACAAGGCTCAGGGGTGATTGCCAGACAGTTGCTTCTGAGGCACACAAGGCTCCCTCCTCTTCATTCTGAACCCATGTCTCTGCTCTGCATAAATCAAGACAGGTTTGAAGGCAGATGTAGTGGATTAGGGCTGGGCAGAGTTTCCAAGCCTGGTCATTGGCAGCACTTTGAAGAGAAAGATAGATGTTCAGGATGGTGGAGTAGGGAGAACAACCTAATTCACGCCAGCAGCCTCTCTGTTGGTATTATCCCACTCCATGCTTGAAGATCACAGCAGCTTGTCTAGAGCTGCTCTGAGTGTGAAGAGTGGCCCTCCCTATCTCTGGCATCTGTAAACCCTCTGTGTAATGCACATGTACATATTGACTGCATCGTATTCTCCGATATGGTGGTGAGCAGGCAACAACCCTTGCAGAGCTTCCATTTTGATGTGAGAGATGCACAATGTGTCGTGAGAGCATGGCAGGGCGGGTGCATGGTGCTCTGAGGTCCACTAGATGGTTGAGAGAGTCAGGAAGGCACTGGGGAGCGTGACACCTAAGTGAGCCCTGAAGAAAATGTAGGAATTGGTTAGACGATGTGTGTAGAAAGACAAGGGAGCACACTTGGCAGAAAGTTATGTGTGCAAGGGTCCTGAGGAAGGAAGAGCACAGTGCTTGACAAGGCTTCACCACCCAAACACCCTGCCATGTCCTCCCTCCCCATCTCATTGGATGTGTGGAAGTTCTCTCTCAGAGGACAAGGTGCTCCTATCCCGCTTTCTCTTATTTGTTCTTGTGGAGTAAGAGGGGCAGAAAGAAGCTAGGAGGGAAACGTTTTCCTGTCTTGAAGACCCAACAGGACTTTTCTTGCATCTTGGGTCCCACCATTCCCCTTTCTCAAAAGGACACTCCTTAACTATCATTGAGGCTGGGGAGCCAGAAGGCATGGGTTGCTCCAGCCTAGTGGAAGGGTAGCATCCAAGGACCATGGCAGGTGACAGGGCATAATGTGTGCATCTTCTGAGCCTCCTGAGCCCGTGCTCTGTTGCTGGTTGTGTTACCCACTTCAGGCCCCGCAAGTGTGGGCAGGCTAACCTGAGCAGATTCACTTGGCGCAGAGGACATTTTTACAAGAGCTCTGATCCTGGTCCCTCTAATTTCAAGTCCTTTCTCTGCTCTAGAGAAAGGAGCTATGCCCTGATCTGACCTGAGCCATCTGAGAAACTCAGTTCTTTTCAGCCCAGCTCAGTGAAGTTCTGCTTCACTCTCCCCTCCTTAGGATATCCATTCTAATGTAAGCCCAGCCCCTCCGACCTACCCCACACCCACTCCATTCAGGGAAGAGCAAAGCTCTTTCAAAACACACACAGTGCCTTCAGCTCCATTCCGTTCTTTCCTCAGTTCCACCTGAAGAGATTGAGTTTCAGTCACGTCCAACTGTGTGCAGGCTGTTTGACTCCACTGAAGAGCTCGGTGTGGCTCAGCTTGTACAGACTGGTTGTGCTGTGGAGGTGGAGCATCCAACTATGCCTACCAATTTAGTCTTTCAGGTGTTGGCTGAGTTGACTCCATGAAGCTTACTTGAAGTTTCCTCACTTGGATTTGTCTTAACCCTTCAATAACTCTCCCGAGAATACAGACTCTAGGGATGGCTCAGGGGTTAAGGGCATGCACTACTCTTATGGAAGACCAGAGTTCAGTTCCTAGCACCTAGGTTGGGCAGTTCACAACTGCCTATAACACCAGCTCCAGGGAATTGGATGTCTCCTTCTGGACTCTGTATGTGCTTAATAAACACGCATACTCACCCTGCCCACACACATGTATACACAATTAAAAATTATGTAAATCTTTAATAATTGATTCAAAAGAGAATATGAGCTCTACAAGGGCAGCTTTATCTGTTTAAGTTAT
Source organism: Dicrostonyx torquatus (assembly GCA_028555095.1). Classification (NCBI taxonomy): domain Eukaryota; kingdom Metazoa; phylum Chordata; class Mammalia; order Rodentia; family Cricetidae; genus Dicrostonyx; species Dicrostonyx torquatus. The sequence continues at coordinate 161,659 of JAQHUG010000531.1, read as the reverse complement.
TCTGTATCCCAAGTGCATATGTAACCCCTATGCCCTCCATAGTTGATGCTCAGTATATACTTATGAACTGGCATTTGAACCAAGCATTCCTACTTCAACCAGCCTGGTGAAGCCTTGCTTTGTTCCCCCTTCCTTAGGGTATCCACCCTAATCTAATAGCCCCAGTTCCTGTAACATACTCCATACTTACTTCACCCAACTCTAACTCAGTTTGATTGAATTTTAAAGTTCATTACTATCAACTGTGTGACATGTTCAGCTCTGTGCCAGGAGTACTAGTGCTGAGAATGTTGCAGTACTGGGCTGGAAATCTCCACTCTGCTTGACCTTACACTTCATAGGTACTTTACATGAGACAGTGGTCAGCATGCTGTGGCCAAATCAGGGTAAAGGGTGGTGGCCATTGAAGAATATGGTGGTCACAGAAAAAGCCTCCTCGAGATGATGCTGAGCACACATTTGAACAAAGTGAAGGAGAGAGCTCTCTGGTTTTCTAGGGCAGATGTTTTCCCAGAAGAGCAGACAAGTACCAAGGCTTTGGGGCAGCAACGAGGCTGATGTGCTCAAAGACTGGGAGGGAGGAATGTTCTAGAACAGGGTGAGATTCAAGAGAATTGTGTAAAGCTGGTCTCCCTTTGCTATTGTTAGCCTTGGGCAGTCAGGATTGCCTTTCACACAGCTGTAGCCCTCACTTTTGGCACAGCCTGATGTACAGTAGGCACGAAACTTGTTTTTCTTCAATGAATGAATGGATTCAACTGAGCACCATGCGAATTAGTTTTAACTGAGTTAGCATAATTTCACTTGACATATTTGAATTCAGCTCATCGACAGGATGTGTTTGGGTTTCACAGCTGCTGAAGGATGATTTTTTCCCCCCAGAATTTTAGTCTCTTTGACTCTCCAAGCCTCAGCGACCTTTTCTACATTAATGTAACACTGACCTCACCTCTTCCACAGGTGTGGTGGGAGTCCACTGACAGTCTGAGTGGGAAAGATCTTTGTACGCAACGAAGACTGACATGACCTTCCTGTCCTTGGAGCAGCAAGGCCACATCTGTTCCTGACATTCCACATATCTGTGGCTCTCTAGGAATGCCGAGGACCCAAACATGTGCATGTGCTCCCTGGTTAAAGGCATTTCCAGGGGAGCTCAGTGGATATAGAATAAAATTCCAAATCCTTCCAATGGCACAGGGACCCTTACTGGCCCAGGCGTCACATCATGACCTCCTCCCTCTGCTTCATCATCCTGCTCTCTGGGAACTATTTATGTTCTTCTCCATCTGTAGACGACTCTGTGGCTTCAAGGTTGCCCTGCACCCCTTGATTTTTGCTTCTATCCAGGTTGTCCCTGTGATTTCTCTTTTTAAATGGTCTTGGGTAGTTACAATGAACGTACTCTGTTCCTACCTCTGTGTGCCAGCAGTGTCCTCATCTTTCCTGCCATGTCTTGCTTCAGTTCATTGTATTTCCTGCTCCCCTCCCCCAAAGCTCCCACCTCCCCCCACTTCTCTGTTCTCTATCAGATTGTGTTGGTGCATGTCATTGAAAATGCACATAGTTCTGAAAAAAAATATAGGGTGTTGTTTTCTTTACGTATGTTTTTAATTTATGTAATTGGCATTTTCCTTTACTGCACCTTCTGGTTCTGATTTTTTTCTCATTTGACACGTTTTTAGGGTCTATCCATATCACACCATATTCTTCTCTGGCCTAGTCAATCACTTCTCAGCCGTATGTGCTGTAACCACGTAATGCCCCTTCTTTCCCACACAGTGCCTCAGTAAGTGCTTTCGCACCTTCTCCCAGGAGTCAGGGCATGTGTCTTTGTTAGACATCCGTACCCAAGCAGAAAAGAGTTCCAAGGGCTCTAGAGGTGCCTAGGTTTCACTCCTCCGAGCTCTGACTGACTGCGTCTGGACAGCACACTAGGGGTTCAGGTGTTCAACTACAATATGTACAGGATGATGGATGCAGGGTCGGACCTCGCCATGTTAACTGAGTACCCTGAGCACCAGTGAATTTGAGTTTCTAGAAGCTCCAATGTCTGTGACTCCCTCTTATCCATGAAGCTGCTGGTCCTTCAGGTCTCAGTACAGACGTACCTCCTCCCTGAGGTCCTTCCCTGACTCTGTTGTGTCCATGTTCTCTGCTACCCTGATCCCCTCCCTGCCATGAAAGAGCTTACTCAGTGTTTCCTCTGCTCTGGGCTGAAGACTTTTCCAGGTCTATTTCCTTTCTCCATCTCTGGAGCTCACAGAGACTTGGCTCAGTGGAAATGTCAGGGAAGCTGCTGGTCCTTCAGATCTCAGCATAGATGTACCTCCCTCCAGCGGTCCTGCCTTGGACACTGGGCACTTACTACGTTTCTTGCATATATTGGCTACCAATTTTTACTATATTCAATCATGTTTTTTTACTCTACTGCTTCACCCTAAATTTACATCCAAGATGTTTCTCCCCAACTCACTCTTCGCCTTTATCTCGGGGATGAGAGCTGATGGGCCCAGTGCGGTCAGGGCATCAAAAGCCCAAAGAGTCTCACAGCTGCGCGTGTGGTTCTCTCCTGAAAGGCTGTTGGCAGCAGCCTGAGGCCCGGCCTGTGGCTGAGGTAATCCCCACCAGCGTCTGCTCCCTTCTCTTCTGCTCTCTTCTTTTCCTTCCACATGGTTTGGCAAAGGCTGAAAGGCAGAAGATTACAGGCATGCAGTACAACCCCGCAAACCAGCGTGAAACCCCATGCTTGTCTTTTTCCACTCTCTGTCTTTACTTAGTTTTTCCTTTCTCTGAGGAACTAGTTCCCAACATCTCCTGCTTCCCCAGGATCAATCAGTTGGCAGGGTGTTGTGGGAAAAAAATTTGCATCCAATCAGGCCCATGGCGACCATCACAAGCGAGGCCCATGTTCCTGTCCCCAAGCCCAGGCTCCAATCTGTTTTGAAGGCTTGGCGTTTACAAAACTCAGTGGACTAGAACGTAACTCTTAATGGCACATTTGAACAGAGTTTAATGAGGTTTCAGAAACAAAACTATAAAGTGGTTTTTTTGGTGAGGACTATTAGTAATCATAAGAATAGTCATAGCAATTTATCTCATCTGCCCAGTGTAGTCCAGGATTCAAACTGTTTTCTCATTAGTCACCATTTACACTCTTCAGTCTCCTGGGAGGTCGGTGAGGCTGGCAGCATCTTCCTTAGATCTGGGCACTGTGTTTCCTTAGTATTCAAGTGCATGTCCAGCACCTGGGGATCTTGCTGATCTGCACATTCAGATTCAGCCTGTCTGGAACTGGCCTGAGGTTTTGCTGCAGATCCATGGACCACACTGAAGTAATGGGATGAGTGGCTTGAGGCCTTGGATCTCAGAAGGGTGAGTGACAGATCTGAGTGTGCGGAGATGAGTGGACTGGGTGTCAGAATGTTCCCTTTATTCCTCCCCTTACCTTTTTTTTTTCTACAGGCACTAATCAAGTCCTCACTATAGGCTAACTCTTTCTTTTTTCTAAAAAAAAAAAACAAACTTTTTTTAAATTGATTTTTATTAAGCTCTACATTTTTCTCTGCTCCCCTCCCTGCCTCTCCCCTCTCCCCTTCAACCCTCTCCCAAGGTCCCCACTCTCCCAGTTTACTCAGGAGATCTTGTCTTTTTCTACTTCCCTTGTAGGAAAATGGATGGAACTAGAAAACATTATTTTGAGTGAGGTAGCCCAGACACAGAAAGACAATTATCACATGTACTCACTCATAGGTGGTTTTTAAACATAAAGCAAAGAAAGCCAGCCTACAAACCACAATCCCAGAGAACTTAGACAACAACGAGGACCCTAAGAGAGACTTCCATAGGCTAACTCTATGTGCGGGAATGAGCAGCAGTAAACATGTGCATCAGATAATGTGCTCCCAGGCTGCATGGAAGCTTGTCTGCAGCTCCCAGGGAGAGTGAGGGTAGCCAGGCAGATGGGGGTGGAGTGAGGAGGGTTAGCACATAGTCTTCGTATTCTATACCAGCTTCAGAACAGCAGGAGAAACAGACTCTGACAAGAGAGGCCAAAAGCCCTTGGGAGCGTAAATTCAGGCGACAGTGACATTGCAGTCACAAGATTCCTTCACTGTATACCCCCAGGGCGCAGCCTTTGCAATAGTGTTGTCTAAAAACTCACCCCCAGGCCTGTGACATAGCTCAACAGGTAAAAGGGCTTGCTGTGTAAGCCTGACAACCTGAGTTCCGTCCTTAGGACCATGTAAAAGCGAAAAAACCCAGCACTACAAAGTTATCTTCTGATTTCCACACATATTCCACACGTTCACTCACACACATGTGCATTCTCACACGCACACATATACACACTTACATAGTTGTAACAACACCACCTTACACCCTGCTCTCCAAGAGCGAATGCCTCGGTGGGGCACAGGGTTGTTCAAGTGAGGAAGTAGTTGGGTCTCTTTATGGTGAACTGAATGGAATGGAGCCATCAATAAAGGCTTCCAGGAGGCTATGCTAGAGTCGGCTTTAGAGGTCAGGGCATTTGTCAGGCTGAGAGCGGGATAGTGGGCAGGTCTCCCAAGGCTTGTCTCCTTAGCTACTCAGTGTAGGGAGTAGCCACTCCTTCCTGCATTCCAAGCAGTCATTCAAAGTTTTCCCATCCATGGCACCTGGAACCATCTGGGTGAGTTCTCTAAGTTCTCCTGACTTCTTAGGAACTTTCTCACGAAAGCTGAGGGGGCTCTTCATGAAGGATAACTCTGGAAGCTGGAAACATTGGCCTTTCAGAAGACTTGGGTCTGCATGGGAAGGAAGAACCTCGTGGTAGAAGCTGGGAACTCAAGATCAAATGGGTCCTCTAGCAACTCACAGCCACACTAAATCACTTCAGATTTAGCCTCATAGGCTAATGACTCTCCTAACAGATAATGCCATCTTCCCATGAGTCCCCACCTCCATGCTCTAGCTCCACACTCCCTGGCTCTGATTCTTACTGCCTTGCCTAACTGTTCCTGCTTCCCATCCTTAGTGATGGCTTTTCAATCCAAGCAGGCGCTGTATTCCTTGTCCTATGGATATGTAGACTAAGGATGGAGCAGGAACTAGAATGCAAGCTCTGGACTCTGATTTCATGTCCAGCTACCCATCCTCAATCAGTCAGTCCCTTAATAGACAAACACTTGGTTGTCTGTCACGCTAGACACAGTTCCAGGCTTTGAGGATTCATCAGAGACAGCAGAAGCAGGATTTCTGTCTTCATGGAGCTTCTCTTTGGTCAGGGATGGGAGACATGAGCAATTACAATGAGAAGTAAAACAGTGTGGGAGATGGTGACTACATTACAGAGAAAATAAAAACAGGCAAGGCAAGTAAACTCAGCACCAGGGGGCCACATCTGCCACTTCAAGCAGTCTGCCTCCGCGAAAGTGTGACTTTCTGATAAAAACTTGAGAGAGATGATAGAGAAGCCCCACCAGTACCGAGAGGAAGAAACTTCCAGCAGAGGGAAGAGTAAGTTTGAAGGTCCTGAGGTAGGAGGATAAGCTGCTGCACTTCTTAAGGAGCATGATGTGATTTGGTCCATAAGCTCCCCAAGGACTCCCCTTTTGTACCCCGTGTCTCCCCATGGAGCTTCAGTGAGTGGCAGCGAAACCAGAACACCAGGAGCCCCTGCAGCTGCTGGAGTGGAGAGTCCCCAGTGCTGGGGTGCCAGTCCCTACAGCTCAAGGACCTGGGCCCAGCCTGCTGTCTGCTGCCCTGGGATGTCTCCAGAGCAGCAATAGTAGTATTGAAAAGTTGATCTCTCTATTATAAGGGATTTGTCAGCACGAGCTGGGGCTTAGCTGCCTAAGCCCGGGTCTGAAGACAGACAGGTTCAGGGTCCAGAGGAGCTGACTCAGGCCTGGCTCCCCCGGGGAATCCAGGAGGGGCTAGCAGCCAAGGCCACTGGGGTCAGGCAGGATGAATTACTCCATGTCTCCAGGGGCACTGCCAAAGCTACTGTCATCTCTAGTATTTTCTCTAGGTTCCAGAAGCAAGTCTCAAATCCCTCGTCTGGCCCAGGAAGCCACGAAAAGCATTGTGCTCAATTGGGCACCCGTGTGTTTCATACTGCACTCTCTACCCAGGGCAGCTCCTCCTCCCATAGCTTTGGGGATACCATGTACATTCCAGTACTTTCAGCTTCTTCTAGACTAGTTTCTAAAGGGTGAGAAGCCAAGTGCTAGCTTCACCCAGATGACCCACAGACTCTTCCACAGTGGCTCCCGTCCTCCCTGCCTCTTCCCAGTCAACAGTCACCATGAACTTCTGCCACTGCGCCCACTTCCCAGGGAGTTCATACTTTTAGCTGCTTTTTGGCTGTCTCAAGACAACAAAATCCTGTCTCAAAGATGACAAAATTGAGGAAGGGTGTGTGTGTTATGTCACAGAACAATTGTACTAAGTCAGTGAATTTAAGCTCAACTGGGAACACCCTACATCCACTCTTCCTCTGCCCCATGTCCTGTCTGGACCACCATCATTGACTGCTCTTTGGAATTACCTCAGTGGTCTCTTCTATACTGTTTCCTCAAACCTTTTCTCTCCAGAGCATCCTAGGTGATCACGAATCGTCTTTAATGCCAGTGTTGGAAAGGCAGAGGCAGGTAGGATTCTGAGTTTGAGGCCAGCCTAGTCTGCATAGCGAGACTGTCTCAAAAAACGAAGTAAAATAAAATATAGAAGGACTATGTCTGTTCTCATTATTTTGAGTGACTTTTAGGCTAAGACCCAGACTCTTCAACATGTTCCCATGACCCTCGGAAGTTTGTGAGAACCAAACATAACTGAATTACAATTAGGAAACTGCTGAATCCATGGCTTCCCTGACGAATCTCACAGCCCAGCAGCCGGGTCTAGGTCTGTGTGGTTTATAGTCACCTCACTCACAGCGGGTAACAGAGGATGCTGATGAGGAGGCTCTCAACCTCTCTTTTCACTTAGTCCTTCTTCTTCTTCACACACCGGATGCTCCACTGCAGCTGTGTTCATAACTCCCTTTACAGCCGTGGCGGTTCTCAACCTGTGTGGATTGTGACCCCACAGGGGTCAAATGACCCTTTCACAGGGGTCACCTAAGACCACTGGAAAACACAAGATATTTACATTACAATTCATAACAGTAGCAAGATTATAGTTATGAAGTAGCAATGAAATAATTTTATGGTTTGGGACCACCACAACATGAGGGACTGTATTAAAGGGTCGCAGCTCTAGGAAGGCTGAGAAGCAACGCTCTACACAGCCACAGTCACCAGGCTCTCAGCCTTCACACCTGCTGCCCCCACTGCCCTGTTTCTATTCTCCACCCACCCAGGACTATCTGTCCCTAAGCTCCCTCCACTCTGGAGGGGCCTTTTTTTCTCTGCATGAAAGGTTGAGGGGTTTTGCCTATTCTCATCGTTCTGTGTTATCTCTTCTCTGATGGGGTACAGGCTGGAATCCTGGGCTGACTCAAGCCTTCCCCGACAGTGGTGACCTCAGGGTGGGACCCAATGAGGAGTTGAGGAGAGACATCTCCTTAGACAAAAGCCCCAGTCTGTGATCTCCAGAAGGCAGACGCCTTCCCACCTTACCTCAAAACTAGACCACTCATATGTTGCTTGTACCCACTAATTTTTATTAATGGTGGGAAAACTGAGGCAGCAGAAACAAGTGTTTTGGAGTCAGGCAGTTATTATAGACCAGAATCATATTATGTTAAACCATAGGGATCTGCCTTTTCTAGACACCTAACTGTCATTTAGCAACATGTTCATGTGGTTCAAGATGTTTTTTGTTTTTTTTCATCTTTTTTATTGATTTTTATTGAGCTCTACATTTTTCTCTGCTCCCCTCCCTGCCTTTCCCCTCCTCTTCAACCCTCTCTCAAGGTCCCCACGCTTCCAATTTACTCAGGAGATCTTGTCTTTTTCTACTTCCCATGTAGATTAAATCTATGTATGTCTCTCTTAGGGTCCTCATTGTTGTCTAGGTTCTCTGGGATTGTGATTTGTGGGCTGGTTTTCTTTGCTTTATGTTTAAAAACAACTTATGAGTAAGTACACATGATAATTGTCTTTCTGGGTCTAGGTTACCTCACTCAAAATAATGTTTTCTAGTTCCATCCATTTGCCTGCAAATTTCAAGATGTCCTTATTTATTTATTTATTTATTTATTTCTTTATTTATTTATTTATTGCTGTGTAGTACTCCATTGTGTAAATGTACTACATTTTCCTTATCCATTCTTTGATCCAGGGGCATTTACGTTGTTTCCAGGCAAACAAAGTTGCTATGAACATAGTTGAGCACATGTCCTTGTGGCACGATTGAGCATCCTTTGGATATATACCTGAAAGTGGTATTGCTGGTCTTGTGGAAGGTTGTTTCCTAATTTTCTGAGAAATTGCCACACTGATATCCAAAGTGCCTGTACCAGCTTGCATTCCCACGAACAATGCAGAAGTGTTCCCTTTTCCCCACACCCTCTCCAGCATAAGTTGTCATCAGTGTTTTTGATCTTGGCCATTCTTACAGGTGTAAGATGGAATCTCAGAGTTGTTTTGATTTGCATTTCTCTGATGACTAAGGATGTTGAACATTTCCTTAAGTGTCTTTCAGCTATTTTAGATTCCTCTGTTGAGAGTTTTCTGAAATAAAGAGATGTTTTGCCCTCTGTCTGTCTGTCTGCCTGTCTGTCTCTTCTTTCTCTAGCTAGAGCCTTGTGTATACTAGGCAAACTCTCTTTCACTGTATTTTATATCCAGCTCAGTTTTTATTTTTTTTTTAAATTTGAGACAGGCTTTCACTAACTTTCCAGGTGGATTTGAACTCACTCTATAGTTCCAGACAGTCCTTGAACTTGTTGCCCTTCTATCTTAGCCTCCTGAAGAGCTGAGATTACAGGCTTGGGTCAGCAGTCCAGGTCTAGATTGCTTTTGGGTTTTGTTTCCTCACCTGTTGCATGGTAGGAGCCTTAGTTGAAGAGCGGTGGAGAAAGGGAGAGGAAATATTGGGTTATGTTGTGTGGGTAGAAGTGTGAGTTCTAGAGACAAGCATCCAAACTTGAGCTCTAGGTTCCCTGAATTATTGGGTAAATTAAAGAGATAGAAACTTATTACAAGTTGTTGGACAGCTCACAGATGCTGGGGAGCAGTGCAGGAATATGGTTTGAGCCATCAGTGGGGACGTTTGTAATAAAAACCATTGCTGGGTTACATAGTCACTATAGCATTTGAGATGGTGACTAAAGCCTCCATCACTGCTGTACTTAGAAAACCTGATACTTCTGTTGCAGACCCAGGCACAGCTGCCCCTCCCCAGTCCCCGTCTCTTCCCCTTCTGAATCCAGGTTTCTGGTAGGTTTGTTCATTGACAGCATATAGGTCAGCTGTCTTAACCTGACCCCCAGAGGGTTCTGAGGATGAAGGAGAGTTTTCTGGCTTCTCCCTGCTCTCCATTGGATTAACACAGGAAGGGGGGTATTCAGAGGACTGCTGGAAGGGGGGTATTCAGAGGACTGCTGTTTGCAGTAGCTTCCGGAATGCAAAGGAAGCTGTGTGATTAGAAACCTACCCTTGTTGAAACTGTTTTCTCATCTATAGAATAGAGTGATAGTAGTATATCAATGATTGTGAGGCTTAAATGTATTGATTAGTAAAAATTAAAACAAACTTCACAAGGGGAACCTAGCCTAGGACAGAGTTTCAGTGGATAGTAGCTTTGTTCGTATATTGTTATTGGTGAACTTGAGACCTCTGGGCACAAACCTTACTGTGGAATTATCACTTGACTGCAAACCTTGGCTCAAAATTTCTCTTGAAGCCAAGAGTACCTCAGGCAGCCAGGCCCAGTGGTGCCCTGGGATCAACCTGAATAGCCAACTGTCATCTAGCTTTTTGGGAATGTCTTGAGCTGATTGATATCATCATGGCAACTTGAAATCTGCAGTTGTGAGAGAATTTACACAAAAGAGTCAGCTGATACTCCAGACAGGGCTTCCTCTTTCGGGCCTGGCAACTTTGCACCATTATATCTCATCAGCACACCACGGCTGGTGTGGGGCAGGTGACGTTCACAAGACACTCAACATATCACGGCTGGTGTGGGTACAGGTGAAGTACCTAGGACCCCCAGCACACCACAGCTGGTGTGGGGCAGATGACGTTCACAAGACGCTCAACATATCACGGCTGGCGTGGGTACAGGTGAAGTACCTAGGACCCCCCCCAGCACATCACAGCTGGTGTGGGGCATGTAAAGTATCTAGGACACCCAGCATTGTGCCATCACTTTTGGTTCTTTTACATGTGATTCTTTTCCAGGTTGCTAAATCCTTAGGATCAACTTTCTTTTCCAGATGTCAGATCTTATAGACAAATCTCTGAGCTCACAGAGTTTTCATGATTCCCTTAGTGGTTACCTCATGTTTCGTACACATGTGCGAGGGTACACATCTATATGTGCCCTGCATGTAGATAACAGAGGAGAACTCCAGGTGTCGTTCCTTAGGAAGCATCTAGGAACCATCTACCTTGCTAATCTGTTGAGACAATGTCTCCCACTTGGCCTGAAATTTGCAGATTAGGCATGACTGGCTTGTTTCTCTAGCACTGAGATTACAGGCTCACCACCATTCCTGGCTTTTTTTTTTTTTCCTAAATATTGGGTTCTGGCGACTGAATTCAGATCCTTGGGTATATGCAGAATGCTCTTTGTGGACTGAGCTTTCTCCCCAGCTGTGGGTATTTCTTTTGCATTCAGGACTTCCTACCAGACAGGATGTCCTTTGAGGACAGGCCCCAACAGAAGCTGGCTTCTCACAGCTGAGGAGAGGATACAGGTGGGATCGTTACAGGAGCCTCTCTCCTACCCCCACGAGCTGGCAACACTTGCTCTTCTTTCCCTTTCCTAAAGCCTCTTAGGAAGGATTGCTGCTTCTGCTCCTGCTTTCCAGGTCCTTTCTGCCATGTGGCTCGTGTAAGATGGAGTGTGGTAGAGACTAGGGAGCAGAAGGGATGCTCAAACATGGACGGAACTCGTCAGGAGATAGGAAGCTGTCTCCTGCTTTGGATACATTCCTTTGAGGGCTCCATATAGCTCAGCAGAATGCCTTGGCTGAGGGGAACGAGGAGGGAGAGGCAAACACCCTTCATTTTAATTAAAGCCAACTTTACATTGTTGTTCCGTTTGCCTGTGTTATTGCATGAGCTTACAATAAAGTTATATGGTGCCCCCAGGGCGACTTGAGCTGCGTGATAGAATGTGTCCAAGTTCAGCACTCCAGGACTGTGCTCAGCTTCTCTGCAGAGTGAGTCAGAGCCCCAGGTCCTCTCTGGGACTCCAAGCCTTTGCTTAGGCTGAGACCTGTTAGCAGTTCCATTATTTATATTTCATTTGTTTAAAAAAAACATTTATTGGGCATTTTCTATGTGCCTAAAAGTGGGCTAGGTGCCCAGTCTGCCCTTGGCACATTGCTGTGGGCCCCAGGGAATACACATTCCCTAGTCTCCAAAGATCTGGCCTTCAATCAGTCTCTCTGATGAGGAGCCCGGGAGATCACTTCTGGCTCTCCTCCACAGGCTTGTTCTGGTCATTTTTCCTTTGCTTTGAGGAGGCACTGGAGTTCCAGCTACACAGCCCCTTACACTTAGTGGTCCCTGAGCTCCTTTGTGTCTGGCATTTCTGATTATCACCTCTCCTTCCAAATCCTCTCCCCCACTCTTGAAGGCTGGATATTCCCTATAGCATCCCCTGATGATCCCTGTCCATGGACTTCTGGTCCATCCTCTGCCACCTTTCCAGGGGCCTCAAGTTCTAAAGCTTGTATCCTACCACATCCTGTGATATGTATCTAAATGTGGCTTGATAGGTTTCGACATGTGAGCATGCTGATGTGTGAGCTAACTCTCATGTCCCTGAGAGGAAATGCCCGATGTCTTACAGTTTGGAGAGTACAGCCCTCGTGGGAGGGAGGCAGGGTGGCTGAGGAAATGGCTGGGGTAGTTGGGTCTGTGGTGGAGTTGTGGGACAGCTTGTTCACGTATTGTAAGATAGGGAGCAGAGAAAATGGACTGGACTTCTTAGGCTGAGACGGAGGGGAGGGCCTTGGGCTTTCCACAGGGCAGGGTATCCTGCCCCATCTCAAGGAAGCAGGGGGAGGGCCGTGGGGAAGTGGGGGAGCGGGAGGGCCTGGGACAAGGGGAGTAAATGTAAATTTTTCTTTTAACAATAAAAAAAATATGGAGGAATAAAAAAAGAAAAGAAAATGGACTGGAAATGGGGTGGGCTCTAAACTCTCAAAGGCCCAGCTCCAGTGACCTGCCTTCTCCAGCTATGCTTCTATCCCAAAGACACTGTGGTCTCCCCAAACAGTGTCACCACCTGGACACCAAGTGCCCGAGCGTATGAGCCATGGGAGGACGGTTCAGATGTCAAACCATAACACACTCTAGTCAAGCTAGAACATGCCCATGCTCGCTCCCCCAGAACTCTCTCATGGCTCTTCCTAGCCAGTCCCACCCTTCATAGCCTTTGGTATAACTCCTAACACTAGAAATTAGTGTTTGCATATGCCCTTGCATCTCATACAGATGGAAGTAAACTCTTTTGCTTTTGTTTAGCTGTTTGCGAGCTTAGTCTCTGTTGTTGGTGAGTTGTTCTTCATGAAGACCAGATTGTACTACATGAATAGATCTACCAGACTTAGTTTACAAATTTACTTGGGTTATTTACTTGGGGGGATATTATGAATAAAGTTATTACAAACATTTCTCATATGAAAGAAGTGGATTTGTGTTTTTATTTCTCTTGTGTAAATGCCTAAGAGTAGAATTGCTGGGGCAGAGTTGATGTATTTTTTAAATTGTGTGGAAATGACAAAGGGTTTTCCCACTGGTGGTACTATTCTGCGCTCCCCGTGCCAGAGGTTATGAGCATTTTGATCACTCCGCCAAGTTGTTCTTGGCAATAATTTAATTTTATATTTTACTGTAGCTGGTGTGCATGTTTATGACTTTGTAGTTCCAATTTAAATTTATAGATAATTAATTATGTTGAGTACGCATTCATTTTTTGAGACCAGCTGATCTGGAACTCCCAACCCTCCTGCCTCAGCCTCCTAAGGGCTGGGGTTTAGGTGTTTGACACTCCCCTCACACACTGAGGTCTCTTTCATGCTCTTTGAGTTATTTGCATAGCTTGTAAAATGACCAAGAATCTGTCCATTTCTTGTTGGAGCGTTTATAACTTTATCAAGACTTTTTATATGTATTTGGGAACACAAACACACAAGCACACATATTGTGCTGAGGAGGACGTTGGAACGCTCACAAAGCAATAGAATCAATCCCCTGTGCTTTGGCTACAGGTAATAGGCAAGCTATGTTTTTTGAATATATATTGATGAACAAAAGTTTTGAGATTTGCTAAAGTGTAGCTAATCAATATTTTTCTTTATATTAATGTTTCTTGTATACAAAGAGGGTTTTGGAAGGGTCAGATTTAAAATTCATAGATATTTACTCTTATCATGCTTTTCCTAGGAGTTTTACAATTTTTCTTTTTAAGTTTAGGCCTAGAACCAATTTTGAAATAATTTTGGTGGGCATGGGATGAGAAAGAGGTTGAGGTTTGCTCTTCCCTGTGTGCTTGTTCAGTTGTCCTATTGCTGCTTGTTTAGATACTTTATGTTCCCTCTAGAACAGATGTGTTCAAAACCCAACTGACCTTGCGTTCATTTCTCTGTGGTGGACCCTGACTGTTCCAAAGACCTGCCCATCCTTGCACTATTTCCGTTCCTACAATGTTCCCAGGGAGACTTGAGCTGCATGCGAGAATGCGCTCAGGACTGTGCTTATTTAGTCACACCCCGAAATCCCGAAATCCGGCAGCCACAGCTCCTCTCAGTCTACTCTTTTACACACGATGTGTGGTTTTCCTAAGTCTTTGTTTGCCCGTCGTGGCTGGGAAGGCATGGTAGAGCAGATCGGAGTGGAGCACCAGCAGGAAAGGGTCACGGCAAGATACCTCCAGTGACCTGCCTCCACAACCAAGGCACCTCCACCTCCCAAAAGCGCACTCAGAGCCGGGCGGTGGTGGCGCATGCCTTTAATCCCAGCACTCGGGAGGCAGAGGCAGGCAGATCTTTGTGAGTTCAAGACCAGCCTGGTCTACAAGAGCTAGTTCCAGCACAGGCTCCAAAGCCACAGAGAAACCCTGTCTCGAAAAGCCAAAAAAAAAAAAAAAGCGCACTCAGAATCTGAATCCATTGGTGGGTTATCATATTCTTGATAAATTTATATTACTACTTTTAATAAATTTTTGAGATTTTTTTCAATATTCAGAATTGTTGTATTTAAACAGAAAAGGGGAAATGGTGTGGGAGGTCCTTCTGTCTATGTGTTGCTTTCATTGGTTAATGAATAAAGAAACTGCTTTGAGCCTATAGCAGAGCAGGGCATAACAGATCTAGACAGGGAAATCTAAACTGAATGCTGGGAGAAAAGAGGCAGAGTCAGGGAGAAGCATGCCACTAGAGACAGACATGCTGAAACCTTGCCAGTAAGCCACTGCCACGTGGCGATACACAGATTAATAGAAATGGGTTAAATTAATATGTAAGAACTAGCCAATAAGAAAATAGAGCTAATGGGCCTAGTAGTGATTCAAATAATATAGTTTCTGTGTGATTATGTCAGGAGTCTGGGTGGCTGGGAGACAAACAAGAAGCCCCCCTATAACACAGAACCTATGACAGTATTGGTAAGTTTGCACTGCTCAAGAAAATTGTTTATTCCACCTAAGATTTTCAATTAATTGTATGAAGGTGTTTATATTATTACATTGTTTCAGCATCTATAGGGACTATTACAATGCCTTTTATATTTCCACCATTGGCAATTTTTGTCTCCTCTTTTCATTCTTTTTTAAATTAATCTATTTACATTGTGCATGGAACAAGAGTGAAGGTGTGTGAATGCTACTGCATGTGTGTAGACAAATCTTTGAGAGTTCTTCTTCCTTCTTCTTTTTCTTCTTCTTCTTCTTCTTCTTCTTCTTCTTCTTCTTCTTCTTCTTCTTCTTCTTCTTCTTCTCCTCCTCCTCCTCCTCCTCCTCCTCCTCCTCCTCCTCCTCCTCCTCCTTCTTCTTTTAAAGACAGGGTCTCATTATGCAGTCTAGGCTGACCTGGAACTAAATGTGTAGACTAGGTAGGCCTCAAACTCAGAGATTTGCCTGCCTCTGCCTCCTGAGTGCCAGGAACTAAAGGCATGTGCCATCATGCCTGTTCTTATTATCCCTGCCCTGTTTTGAGGCAGCTCCTCTAATTTATGCTGTTATGGTCCTACACCAGCTTCCTTCAGAATTGTTTGCCTCTATCTCCTGTCATTACAAATGTATGCTACTGCAGGTGGGCTAAAAACAGACAAACCATGGAACCGGTGGTGGTGGTGCACACCTTTAATCCAAGCACTTTGGAGGCAGAGGCAGATGGAGCTCTGAGTTCCATGCCAGCCTGGTCTACAGAGCAAATTCCAGGACAGCTAGGGCTACACAAAGAAGCCCTGTCTCAAAAATCCAAAAACTAAACCAAACCAAACAAAAACAAAAGCCATGAGTTCTGGAGGTCAAACTCAAGTCTTCAGGTTTGTACAGAAAGCACCTCTACCCACCGAGCCATTTTCCAGGACCTTTCTGATATTCAGCAAGCTAGCTGGAGGATAATTGACTGTCAGCAATTCCTCCAAAGAATCAGCTTTTTATTATACTATCTTCCCCTCATTGTTCATTTTCTTTTCTTTTTATAACAATTTTTAAAAGACTTATTTATCTTATTTTATGTTTGTGAATGCTTTGCTTGCTTGTATGTGTATCTCCACATACATTCCTGATGTCTGAAAAGTCATAAGAAGTTGTCAGAGTCCCTGAAACTGGAGTTACAGACACTTGTGACCACCATGTGGGTGCTGGGACTTGAACCCAGGTCCTCTGGAGGAGCAGCTAGTCCTCTTAACTTCTGATTCATCTCTCCAGCCCCTATTGTTCATTTCCTATTTTAGTTAATTCTATGCTTTTGGGAAGGGGTGGGAGAGCTTACTTTTTTACATTTTTTTGACATGGTCTCACACTATAGTTCTGGTTCGTTTGACACTCACTATCTCAGACTGGCCTCCATGCAGAGATCCTTTTGTCTCAGCCTTCTGAGTACTGGCATTACAGATATGTCCACTAAGCACAGCCTCCACTCTTAATTGGTAATCTCCCTTTCTCTTTGTTTCTTTTTAAAAAAAATCCCTAAAATGATATGTTGACTATTGATTTAATATTATCCTTATTTTAAAATATAAATGCTAGAAGTTCTGAAAATTATACTAAGCTCTGCTTTAGCTACATCTTGTAAATTTTGCCTTAATTTTAACAATATTATGTATATTTAATGATAATGACCATTTTCTAGTCATGTTCATACTCAGTAGTCAGTTCCATTGTCCATTTAATTGGTATATGTAAGATAACCTCTTCATGTTTCTTTTTACCCCTTTCTTTCCTTTTTAACCGTGCCTAGTCTCCCAGGTTTAAATACTATAGTCAATTAATCACCAATCAATTAATATTTTTGACACTTGCTTTGTGCTGAGGATGACCTTGAATTTGGGGCCCTCCTGCTTCCACTTCCTGACTATTGGCACACACCACCTTACCTAGTTCTTGCAATGCTGGGGATCAAACCCAGGGCTTCATGCTTGCTAGGCAAATAATTTACCAAGTAAGCTAACTCCCCAACCTCTTCTCTGTTTCCAGTCCTTTATTCTGCCTTAATTTTTTCATAGTACCTGTGGTTATAGCATTAGAATATATAATATATTATGATTAAGTCATTATTTACTTTTATCTTTTTATTTGTCCCCTCTGCTAAGACACTTGATAACAGGAACTATGTGTTTTGTTGCTGATACATCTCATCACTTTAGAAGAACCCCATAGACATTTATCGGATAAAAAATAAAAATATATTTAAGCTCAATGCAAACTTGAGAAAAGTTGTGAAGCAGCACCACGTGCAAGAGGGCAAATGCTGACAGATGCCAAATGAGATGTGCAATTAGCCATGAATAAGACTTATCTGCTAGCCCAGAGCCCTCCCCAGAACTCTGTGATCTGGGGCATGGAGCACATCTGCACCAGGCTTTCTGGTTGAGAAACTGTTTCCCATGTGTCATCACACTGAGCGGCACATCACTACAAGGAAGGCATTTTAATCTGCATTTTCCAGACAAAGAAACTGGATTTCAGAAAGTTAAAAACTATGTAGCCAAGAACTGGGAAACTTGAGACTGGATCCAAGGTTTCTGATGCCATGAATCTCTTCATAGCATCATGAGAAGAACCATGTGTGTGCTTCCGAGCAGGCTGGGTTCTAAGTTCTCATGGATACAGGGGTGGGAGGTTTGTACCTGGAGGAACTCAAGAGCTGTGGGAGTGCAGCAGGCTCAAGAAAGCAATGGGCTTCACTCTTCTCCCATCCATCCATCCAGACTTGCAGAGAAAAAGGAGTTCTTGAATTTTAAAGCCCACTTTCTACTGTTATTAGTCAAGACCTTTGGGCAAAGGCTCAAGTCTGGCCTTGTTATTCACGTCTTTGCAGTGGGGCTTTAATGCCTCCTCTTGAGCTGTTGTGAGCGGCATGAGACTCTTGGGGAAGCGCCTCAGCAGGGCCCTGCCTTAGTCTTCGCTGTTTCCTTCCTGAAATGCTCTGTGCCAAGACTATTCTGCTTGGTGCTTCATCTGCCACTGATAAGGCGCAACAGGATGGTGAAGCGGGGCAGAGCGTGGGGTCCTGCCAATAGCCCCTGTTCTCTTATAAGAAATGGTCCTCAGCGCTGGAGAGATAACTCAACAGCTAAGTGTACTTTCTATTCTTGCAGAGGACCTGGTTTGGTCCTCTGCACCAACAATTTGGTTCACAAGTTGCCATAACTTCAGTTCCAGGGTTCTGATCCCTCTTCCATCCTCCACGGGCACCAAACATATGGTATACAGGCACATACACTAGGCAAGGCACACGTACACATAAAAAAACGATGGCCCTGGCCCTGCGGGGACCATCTAGTGGGGGTAGGGAGTCAGCTCATGCAAAGCTACAGCATGCATAGAGCACTCGATAGGAAGAACAACCCAACTGTCATTTATTGACACTACTGATTGTTTACTCTGAAGGCATTGATTGCCTTTGATTACTGTGGACAAAGGAGGAAATATTTCTTTTGGATCATACTTGCAGAGTGTTCAGTTCATAGTCTTTGGCTCTGTTGATTCTAAGTCTGTGGTGAGGCAGAACATCCTGGCTGTGGGAGTGTGTGGGGGAGGAGGAGGTTGTTCACTTCATGGTGGGCAGGGCGCAGAGAGTGAGGGAAAGACAGGAGACTCCAGGAACCTACTTCCTCCAAGTAGGTCTCATCTCCTAAAGTCCCAATAGTGCCACCATCTGGGAACCAACCACTCAACACATGAGCCTGCGGGGACATGTGTTCTATTTTAATCACAGCACATGAATATAACAGAGCTGAGCTCAAAGTCTTTGAGTAGACCTTACAAATTCCCCCTAGACTGAGTTTGCCTTCCCCTGATCTTTGGGCAGCTAGTCTCTGGCTGTAATTTTGCTTCAACTCAGATTCTCTGGGCCTTCTCCTTTAACGCATCATAATCATCGTCATCATCATCATCATCATCATCATCATCATCATCATCATCAGCAGCAGCAGCAGCAGCAGCAGCAGCAGCAGCAGCAGCAGCAGCAGATTTTGGATGTAGCAGGATCTATCTCCAGTTACTTCATCCTACATATCTGTCCTCTGCAGTCTTTCCTGAATTGTCCTCAGCACTGATCTGCCTCTGCACCTCAATCTATGCTCATCCCTTTCTCGGGACACCTTTCCACAGAGTTCCTACTGCATTTGATCACAGTTGAATGGCTAGTCCAAGACCACATTCCCTGCCAATTGTGACCTGTTTTCCTTACAAGGACCAAGGGGCTATGGTCCTGTAAACTTCATTGCACACAAGGTAGGAATGCCACATTTACAAAGTAAAAATACAAGACACCCAACTAGGTTTGAATTTCAGACATATAAGGTATTGATTTTAGAACATCTGCATAATGCTTAGGATACACTTATACTCAAACCTATGTTTGTTATTTATTATTATTATTATTTTGCTTTTTTTCAAGACAGAGTTTCTCTGTGTAGCCCTGACTGTCCTGCAACTCACTCTACAGACCACCTGGCCTCCAACTCAGAGATCTATCTGTCTCTGCCTCCCAAGTGTTGGGATTAAAGACGTGTGCCATCACTGCCCATCTCAAACCTGTATATTTATCTGAAATTCATAATTGGATGCCTGTATTTAGGTGGCTACTTTGGTTCATGGCTTTGTAAGTCTATAGTAGCTCAGCATCCATTTGAGAAGGGTGTTGGGTTTTGTGACTTAGACTGGAATAGCGTTCAGAAGATTGCGAGTGAAGGTAGCCTGGGGCCCACTTTGTCTAGAGCCCTCTTTCACAAACCAGAGATTCAGAGGACTCACCCCAGTTCACACTGTGGGTGGGTGGCAGAGGCAGCTTTTACTCAAAGTCTGACTCTCACTTCCAAAGCAGCTCCCTCCTGTGCCAACGGCCCTGTTTTCTGGGCTGACTGAGGGCTCAGGTTCCCATTCCCCTGCCCCTGACCTGCCCTTGGCTGGCTTCAGAGGGGGGTCTGATGACGAAATGTGATCCTGTCATAAAATCTATACCAAACCAACTCTTCTCACAGCCCACCCGTCTGCCTCAAAGGAGGCCACCTAATCCTCATTTATGGAAACTAGCAGCTGGGCCGAGCCTGAGTCTTTGAACGTGAGCTTGGAGTGCTCCGGATCAGTCAGTCCTGGCCAAAGGAACCTGAGAGTGTGAGGGGTCAGGTGGTCGTGGGTCACCAGTCCAAAGAGCACCAGGCAGAGCTAGAGCAGTCAGAGGTGCTAGAGATGGAGGCCAACCCCACGAGGTACCTCTCCAAGAGTGCGGCAGCTGAACCTTCTTCCGTCAGTGGAGGAAGGAGACTGCAGAGCTTCCTGGAGAGAGCAAGGAGAGATGACTTTTGGGAGATGACTTTAAAGCCTCTAGAAGCCTCTGGGCAGAAGAAAAGGCCCAATGAGAATGTTGAGAGGAGGTATCTGGATGCTGGGATTGGGTCAGGAATAAGCCAGTGCTCTGGTTTAGGCAATGTACAGGGCAGAGGTACCCATGCAGAGATGGGGATGCCAGGAAAGGAGCAGGAAGAAGCTAGGCTCCTTTGGGCCATGTCACCTCAGAGGACTCTTGGAAGGCTTACAGAGAAGTGACTGGGTAGAGAGACAGGATGGAGATCCTGAGGTTGTTTCTTCATCTGGACCTGACTCACCTGCTACTGAGACCAGAAAAGAGGGTCCAGAACTGAGAAGCACCTCAGAGGAAGGCGGGGACAGAAGAGCCTTCAGGAGAGAGAAGAAGGTGGCCAACAGAGGCAGAAAAGCAGAGCAACAGCAGAAATGGGAACCAAGGAAGGAATCAGGTGTTGAGGCTGAGGCCTCAGGCCCAGGGGGAAGGTTGCTAAGGTGTGCAGCTGGCCTGGTTCAGTGGATGAGAGGGGAGAAAGTGGGGGTGCCTAGTGTAGACACCAGCCTAAAGAAGAATGTTGGTGAAGACATCGGAGGGCACAGCAGCTGGCAGAAAGGCAAGGCTTCCCACACAGTGACTTGTGAGATTATCCAAGTCTCAGTTGAAGGCCAGGAGGTGGGAAAGAGGGAGAGAGCACAGCTTATGCATTCTTGACCTCAACTCTGTCACCCTGACATCTCCTCTCAGTCCTGGGTCACCAGCACTCCTTGACACACACCCAAAACAATGTGTCACCCTGCACACTTGTCTTTACTGTGTGAGACAATTTGATTTTGTTTGTTTTAGTTTTTGTTTTAACTGTTGGTTCACAACAGTGAATTTGAGAGACCTGAAGAAGCTGGAGAGAGGAAGGGAAAGGGTGGACTCTTCAGGAGACAGTCAGGTGGAAGGACTGGCTTCCTATAGGGAGGCTGAGGTTTAGAGTTCTGGGCATGGCATGCTGGTTGGGATTATCTGGCCTTGATGAAAGTTAAGCTTGGGACTCAGTCAGCTGCCCTAGCTCTACACCCCTGCCATGCAAGCATGAGAGTGGGAACTACATGTTTTTGAAGCATGTGGGAATACAAGCTATACACACAGATCCGCAGGAACAATTATAGGTGCGTGTGCAGAGGCAAATGCACATATATTTATTCCTGCGATTGCAGCTGCATACACCAGTACATACAAGCACGCTCTTTCACACGAATGCTGATTTAGACAACAGGCACACATCTAAATAGACAAACACATTTTTTTTTTATTTTTCGAGACAGGGTTTCTCTGTGGCTTTGGAGCCTGCGCTGGAACTAGCTCTTGTAGACCAGGCTGGTCTCGAACTCACAAAGATCGGCCTGCCTCTGCCTCCTGAGTGCTGGGATTAAAGGCGTGTGCCACCACTGCCCGGCGACAAACACATTTTAAACATGCATACATGTGGGCATACATCTTAGGGGACATTAAAAAGTACATGCTTACAGACTCACATACTTATCAGGCAGGGAGCTCCAGGATGAGGCTCATCCATTGCATCCCAGATGTGCTGACCACCGTGATTTGCACAAACGACAGAGACTCAGCTTCATAACTTGTTGGGAGCTTTGTTCCTATTTTCCAAATCAAACAAAAGAAAAGGCACGTGGACAAGCAAGAGCACACACACACACACACACACACACACACACACACACACACACACACACACACACCAAGCCCCAGTTCTTAGACGTGCTCCTTGAGTTACACAGCTTGCAAGTGCTTGTACCCTCCCTCCTTCAGCCCCACCTTTGCCTCAGTATCCTTGTCGTCCCTCACTACTCTCTTTCTCAGGCTCTAGTCAAGTCCTGGAACACATTCTTAACTGCCTTTGCCCTCTCATCTTTCAGCCACAGCTATGGGTCCTTTCTCCAGGGTCTAGTTTGAAGCACCCAATTAGCCCCTCCCACTTCCCTTCCATGACAGTCTGCGTCCTGTTTTCTTTGCTTCCAGGTCCCGTCCCCCCCCCCCGTTACCAGCTGTTTCTTTCATGCCTCTATGCAAAAGGGCCTTAGTAAATAAATACAGGCTGACGAAAGAATAACTACTGGGTAGAGTAGTTCTGAGTCCCAGGAGCTGGAGGCGGTGGGAAGTGCCATTATCTTTCCATTATTGTCTTTATTTTCCTTAGATTTATTTATTTTAAAAATTATTTTATGTTTATGGTTGTTTTGCTTGCATGCATGTCTGTGCACCACGTGCATGCTTGTCTGTGCACCATATGCATGTTTGGCTCCTGGGGAGACCAGAAGAGGGCATCAGATCCCCTGGTAGTAGAGTTATAGACAGTTGTGGGCTGCTGGATGGGTGATGGAAATTGAACCTGGGTCCCTTGGAAGAGGAACCAGTGCTCTTAACCCCTTAGCTTCCAGCCCCCTATTTTTAGTTTTAAGTGTGTGTGTGTGTGTGTGTGTGTGTGTGTGTGTGTGTGTGTGTGTGTGTGAATATCTCTGTGTATGGCCACCCACAGAAGCCAGAAGAGGGTGTTAGACTCTCTGGAGCTATAGTTACAGGCATGGATGGGTTCTGGGAACCAAACTAGAGTCATCTGGAAGGAGCCGCAAATCTGCAAATGCTGAGCCATCTCTCCAGCCCTCAAAGCCTCTGCATTTTCTAGCGGAGCAACACCAGGCATCCTGTGTGTTAGAGGAGGGTTTGAACTCTATTGCCAACTGTTGGCTTTTCCTCTGGCCCTGGAGTCTCTGGTCCTAATGCAAGGGACCCATCTTCAAAGAACCCTTTGCTCTGTTCTCCAAGCATTCTCATAGCTGGCAAGGGCCTAATACTCTGCATGACAAAAAAGAGTTACAGGGAACAAACAAGCTGGCCAGGTGTATCGGGTTGCAGCTGTCTGACGGGTTCTGTAAGAAACCCTGACACAGGACAGAGAATGCCCTCTCCGAGCTGGGTGCCGGTCAGCAGTGAGGCCAGAGGGTCTCCAGTGCTCTCACCTGTCGGCTGCCGCCGCCTGGGCCCGGGGCCGGGTGGGCTCGCACCGCCGCTGGTGGCCTGGCCCGGGCCCGACAGCGCGCGGGCTCCTGGGGCCGGACCCTCTAAGGAGCGGCACAGAGGCGGCGACCTGACGGGGCCGGGTGGGGCGGCGAAATGGCTTTTCCAGCTCTGGAGCCCCGGCCGCGCTGTTGACACAGTCGCCGATTTTAATGAGAAATCTGGAGCGTGAGTGGGAGATGCGGCGCGGGGTGCACAGATGCGGCGCTGACTGTGCAGCCCGAGGGAAAGCGCTGGGGCGCGCTCACCTTTGAACTGTCGGGGACGCTGTTTACCTTGGCTGTTCGAGTGGCAGTTTTACAGATATTAAATACCGACCCGAGGGGAAACAGGGCTCCGGGGCCGCCTTCGCCAAGGGATTCCGCGCCCTCCCTGCAGCTGGCGGTCGGATTCGGTGCTGGGGAGACGCCCGGCGCTCGCATCTCATTCAGTCCCAGTCGGGCTGTCTCCTAATTCGATTTTCCGTGTCGGAAGGAGGAGGCTGAGGGCGGTCTGGGCCTTGCTCACACGCCTCTTGGCATGTCTGTATCTGGTGATTGTAGATCTCCAGTCCAGGCACCTCCTAGGCGGCACTCCGGGTTGCCTGACTCTCCTTGTCTAGGGGAAAAAGGAGAGATCTCTCTCTCCTCCCCCAAGACTCTTGCAGGACGGAGGAGGGTTCTGTCCGTGCCCCAGTCTTCAGCCCGCAGTCAGAGGGCTTCCCGCAGAGGCACAAGCCATGTTGATTTTACGGAGAAGGCTGCTATGCACATTTCACTGCTGATTTATTGGTTTTTAACTAGATCCTTATGCTGGGCTAAAAAAGCCATCTTGCACTTTGTAAGGCTCTGCTGACTGCTGCTGAAAATGACATAGGCTCCTCCTCCCCTCCCCCATTCCACCCCACTCCGCGAAGAGGCAACTGTGGAAGGGTAAGCCTGGGCTGTGAGTCTAGGGCCTTCTGAGCAAGGAACCTCCCGCTGCAGCTCCCCAGCCACTGACTACCTGCGGTGTGCACCGGGGTGAGTGTGTTGGTGTGTGGAAGACTTCGTGGGTCTGAAGGGAGGGTCTGGGAGAGGCTGGAATATACTGCTCACCTTTTCTTTCTCGGACACCATTTTAATCAACTTGGTGGGGGTGGGGGTCAGCAAATGGAGAGAAACACGCTTGTTCCTATCTTAACTGTGATTTGGGAGAGTTGCAAAAACTCTCTGATCTCTCTCTGATTTGTCCTCTCTTACTTGTGATGTGGGGATCAAACAAAATCTTGTTTTAAGTTCTTCTAGCCCAGGGCCCAGCACATAGATGGGATGGTGGGTTAGAGTCCCTTCAGAGTCTTTCCAACCCTGGCGGATAGCTCCTGAAAAAGGAAGACTCCTTAGCAGAGATTGGCTAACTTCACACCACCTCCTGGGACCCCGTATCGTGTTTCATAATTCAAATGGAAGATTAAATAATATAAACTACACATTTATGAATTACAAAGCACCTTCAATCATCTATTAGCTTACCACATCCTCAGGTAAGTTCTCTGAGGGAAGAGACAAGTTAAGTCATTAACCGTGCCCAGGGGCTTTCTCAGACCTGTGACTTGGAGCTATGATGGACAGCTTATGTCTTGACATCCTGGCTGCTTCTGCTATTATTTAGCAACACTCCCCTTTTCCAGAACAGCTTCACGAGAGATTGTCGGTGTGCACAGGGTGTAAATTCATAATGGGGAGCTTTTTAGGGGATGGAGACCCATAGAGACAGCCACCTTAAAGAAAGGTCTCTTTGGCTAGCCCTGGAAAAGCTGCCAGAGAATAGGGTGGGCACAGTGAAGCCGGTCTGATTGAGACCCCCACAACTCAGGGAGCTGAAGGAGGATGCTTGCGCATCTGTAGAATCCATCAGCGGCTTGATGGGTCGCTGTTAAACAAAGATGGGATAAGGTTACACGTGTTTTCCGTGGGAGTCGGCTTCAGTTTCAGCCTGATGATTTAGTCAGGTGTAAGCATGAAGTTTCCAATTTAGAGGAATAAATCTCCAGTGATTTTATTATCCCCTGTTTTACCCTGACACCCAACTTCACCCCGGCCCCCTGTCAAAGCCCTCATGATGTGTTTATATAGGGAACACTGTAATTGATTGGCGTGCAATAGAACATGACACAGAAAATGTGGCCTTCCCCACCAGGCTAACTCTGGAAGCTTCCATATTTCATCATCCTCCAGGCCCAATCAGTGGCCCCTATTCTCTGTGGTCACAAATTCCTGGGATTCTGGGTTGTCTGTGAATAGGAGTATGGGGCCAAGAGGTTCAGCTGGGACCCCCCAGATAGTCCCAGAGGGTGTTTTGGCCTGGGGCTATGGGATGGAGAACACCAGATAGGCTTCTGTCCTGGGCTGTTGGGTCGAGTGGATTCAGAACTCAGAGATTCTGACTGATGTGAGAGTAGCCAGATTCAATTTTGCATGGCTCTAAGATATGATAATTCCAATATCATAAGCTTCTTAAAAGGTCAGTTTTGAGCAATATGCTGTTTCAAGCGTCTATGAATCCATGGTATTAGAGTAACGCATGCAATAGAATGGTAATCTGTAGTAATACCACTAACAAATATGGATGCAGACATAGATGTGGTTTTTTGTATTAACAGCAATCTCAAAGCCAATACCAGTTTCGCTATTATCACTTAATAAGGCTTTCAGCATGCCCAGTATACTAGGTGGACTGTACGTCTTTTACTTAACTTTTCCAACAATGTTATAAAGATATTGTTATGTTCTTTTGTACATGGTACTAATGAAGATCAATGAATTTAAGTTGGGTTGTTTAAGATTCTGAAATCTTGGGTTGGAGAGATGATGGCTCAGAGGTTAAGAGCACTGGCTGCTCTACCAGAGGTCCTGAGTTCAATTCCCAGCAACCACATGGTGGCTCACAACCATCTGTAATGAGATCTGGTGCCCTCTTCTGTCATGTATATGCCAGCAGAACATTGTGTGTATAATAAATAAATCTTTAAAAAAAGAATCCCAAAATCATAGCGTTACTACATTTTAGACAGCAAGCCAAGGCGAGGAAAGCAGACAGATGTGGGATGAGAAGCAGTCTCAACCCCTTGAGTTGTCAGGAGCATACTTAGTAAATGCTCACAGTGTAGTCCATGGTCACTGACCTTGTTCTCAGCCCCAGGAGAGGTATCGAGATAAAGAGCATTGAAGTCCTTGGGTGGAGAACGAGGGCCCAGACATTCCAAACTTTGATGGTAGAAAGTTTTTTTTGAGTCCTCTAGAGCCCTACAGTTTCTTAGTCCAAAAGGAAGGAAAATCACTGTGGCTCAATCTTTCAACCAAATCTGGAGTCTTCCTGCCCTGCCTCCCTCATGGGTGGGGCATATCCAGTGATAGCAATTCTCTCTCATAACGAGCTAAAGATTTTGCTGTAGCTTTGACTTAGGGCTCTCAGCTCTGTCGCGTAGGGCTACAGAACACATCTGCTTCCTCTGCTCCATGACTCTGGAGAGTTCAAGACACAGTAAATCGAACCTGTTTACTCACTAACCACTCATCCATCAACACTCTTTCCACCCTCCCTCCTTTCATCTACTTGTTCATCCATCCATCCATCCATCCTCCCATCCATCCATCCATCCATCCATCCATCCTCCCTCCACCCATATTTATCCTCAATTCATCAAATAGTTCAGCTATCCATCAAGCATCCACTCATCCATTTATATATTTATTAATTCATTGGGTGACAACTCAGAAATGATACTGATTAGGACCTCTGGGGTGGGACATAAAGATAAGCTTTTAGTAAACTTGGAGAGATCAGTAAGCAAGATTCATACCTACAGATCTTACTTATTTCAAAATGCCTATCATCTTGGAACTTCCTCAACAACTTGTCCATTCATGCCCCCAGTGAGGATTCCAGTTTCTGCATGCAATCAGGATGGAGAAAAAAACGAGTCATTGTGAGTGGACTCATCTTCTTGTGTTCTTCACTTTACAGACTGGGGACTCAGTTACAATCTTTGCTTGGACCAGCACTGACTGAAGTTCTGTCCCAGACTTAAGTCTCAATTCTATCCACTCACTCCTTTGTTCGACACACGCACTGCCATATGTCAGATTCCTTGAATATGGTAATGAGCAACATCCAGGTCCTTATGCTTGAAGAGCTGATCATGGAGCATGGAAAAATAATGTTAAACAAACAGTGATTAGGAAAAATTTGGATTATGACAAAAAAAAAGTCCACAGAGCAGGAAGGAAGACACTGTGGTAGACAGGACAGTCAGGAGTCTCTAGCAGTTTTCACTGGAGATGGGAAAGATGGACTAGGGTCAGAGGTGGCAGGAGGCTTGGGCTCTTGGCTGTAAAAAGAGGAACAGTAAACCAGGAGGTAGGAATTGAGGGTGCCCTTGGAAAAACTGCCCAGGAAAGCAACCCTTGGTGCTCTCCACAGGGCATTTCTGGGTTTACCTCGCTTGTCTGGCTGGACACCACTCTCATTCCTGTTGGGAGGTGGAGACAAGTGATTTTCCTGGATCCCAGAGTGGACCAAGGGGAATCAGGACATATCATGTCCAGTGTGCAATGCAGCTCCTGGCGCTCATCTGCCTCCAGAGTCCGTGTCTCTGCTGGTCTGTGTGACAAGCCTTTCCACTCCACCTGTTCCCTTCAGGAGTGAAGGCATTGTGGGGCTTCTTCCCTTGAGGGCAGGGCATAGAGCTTGCAGTAGCTGATCTGATCTGGAGGCTGGGCATTCAGATACTTGTTCTTCACCCTGGCTCTGGCTTGCTGTGGGACACTGGGAAATCTCTATCACTCTGAAGAGCTCAGCTTTCCTCACTGTAGAGGGTTAAGCTAGGCGGCCCCTGCAAACCTTTCAATGGAGAACACACTTGATTTGAATGGGGGATAAACCAGATGATGACTTCAGCATGAGGGCTCAGTTCTGATATCACACGCAGCTACACCATAAAAAAACTTTCTTAACATAGCAGCACATGTTACCTTCTAGAAAACTGACAGCCAGACACAGGGTCAAGGTGGGATCCAGCCTTGAGGAATTGATGGTGCTTTTCTGGTATCCAAAGATAGTCCACCATGGACCACACCTCCTGGTGTGCAGGGCCCTATGAGGTTACCACTCGTACTGAATCTGGACTCACCTGTTGTGACTCCTTCAACCCACAGAGTGTAGCAAGGAGACTGAGGTTCTGGCCGGAAGGTGTTCTACTGTCGTATACTGAATTATTGTGTTCTTATAGGCTTTTTTTTTTGTATATGTGTGAGTCGAGGCCTGGTGTGAGTGGGTCCCTGCTCAGGATCTCATGGGGTTGAATCCTCTGGAGCCCACGTTCCTTGCTCAAGTGCATGCTGTACTTTGTGACCACAGGACCGAAGTCCATGTGCCAGGCACTGTTCTATGCACTGCGTACATGTCAGCTCCTTTAGTTAACATAACATCTCTAAGAAGTGGGAAGTAGCATAGCCCCCATTTTACAGGCAAGGAACTGGAACACAAAAACGTTAGGTTGCTTGCTCAGAGTCACACAGCCAGGAAGTGATGGACCCCATCTCTTCCCTGTATGCGTGATCTGATCATGAGATTCAAGAATTTCAGGATCCTAGAAGTGTAAGAGTCAACAACGCCCTAGGTTTTGACAGCCTCAGATTCTATCTGCTTGAAGATTCTTGAATTCTTAGGTGCTAAGAGTCTAGTATTCTCATATTCCAGCTTGAAAAGCAAACGCCTGCCATCTGCAGAGGTGAGGGTCAGGGGACTTGAGAGGGAGTGACCCTCAGCCTTGCCACTCTCTCTGCTCTAAGAGTCAAAGAGGCTGCTGCTGTCCCTTCAGAAACTCAGTTCATGTCTCCGAAATCTGACACCTCTTTGGAACTAGGAGCCCTGGGTAGTTGAGAGCAGGAGCAAGATCTCACCAATAATGCCTGCAGCATCCTCGGAAAAGGGCCAGAATAAGCAGCAAGCCTGGGACACGGAGTTCCCTGAGGATGATAACATTCCCTGCACCCTGCAGACCCCAAACAAACCTAAGCTGCTTTCAGCACTGCTGAGGCTGGAGGAGGAAGAGGGAGATGGTGAGACCACCACCCCAGGCAAACTTATTTCTGATGGAGTCTGGGCATGGTGCCTGGTGGTCCTGAGATAGATGTCTGCCCAAGGACCACAAGGAGGCCATCCAGAGCCCGGAAGCAGAGCTGGCTGGCTGCGTTGTACAGGCGAAGATAAGGAGCCCTGCAGGTCAGGGTTGACATGTGGAAACATTTAGGAGCCTGGGAGTTTAAGGCCTGCAGAATAAAATGTTCTGGAGGGCTGGGGGGTGCAGAGGTTCCTGGACTCTGGCAGCCTCATTCTACAGTCGGTTAGACTGAGGGAGAAGTGTTCTCTACATGAAGCAGTTAGCATGAAGCTCAATAAAATCTCTGGAGCCCATGGGCTTCTGCTACACTGGCCAGAGTCTTTTATTAAGCTCAGGGCCTTTGCTGGTGCCCTGCCCTCTAGTGTCAATCACTCCCTTTCTTCTATTGAAATCTTGCTCCTGTGAGGCCCAGCTCCAGTGCTGCTTCCTCCAGCAGCCTTCTCTACTCTCTGGTGTCCTCTTTCTCTCTTCTGGGAGTCTTGTGAATGTTCCATGTACAGTTCTTCTTTTGCTCTCCCCTTTGCCTTCATACTGACATTGGCATCTTTTGTTCAGCTTCTCTGGGCAAATTAACCTACAATAGCCCTTTTGATAGATCAGAGTACCTGCGGGTGGTGGTGCACGCCTTTAATCCCAGGACTCCATGAGTTCGAGGCCAGCCTGGTCTACCACATGAGGTCCAGGACAGCCAGGACTATTACACAGAGAAACCCTGTCTTGAAAAACCACACACACACACACACACACACACACACACACACACACACACACACACACACACGGGAATCCCTGAGAATTACAGTTATTTGCTTGAAGTCCCACAGAAAGTTCCGGAAATGCAATGATTCATACTGTAGGCTAACTGGATCCCTCACCTGCACTGAAACCCCTGGGTTGGTTCCCACCTCCTTAGAGGTCACTCATCTTTAAGGATAAGCTTGTGTCTGTGCTGCCTTCATGTCGTCATCTGAACACTTGACCCTTCACTGTCAGGGCAGGGCTCCTGGTTCCCAGCACTAGCCCTAGATTGCTTGGTGGAAGGTAGGTTAATAATAGACTCGGAGGTTGTCAGAGTCCAAGTGGGGAGTGCCCAGGCTCGGTCCGGTCTCTGCTCCGAAGACTGCCTCCTGGGTGGCTAGCTGAGCTGGCCTTAGAAAGGCAGATGAGAGAAGTAGAAGGCTGCTCTCCTGGGCCTTGAAGAGGCCAGCTGGAGGGGAGCTGGATGTTGCTGAAATCAGAGCCATAAGCCACAGTCGTGATGGTGATGGGGGCCTGAGGGGATGTCGGAGTGACGGAAAGCTCCAGGGCTCCTCGGGTAGGAGTTGTCACTGGACATGCTTCATGGCTCCTCTCAGGAGTCTTGCCTCTGTTTTTGGTGACAAGGAGACTGCTACCTCCCTAGAGGGTGATTCTGAGGCATTTGCTGGAAGAATTTCTGGGGTGGACGCATTTGGAGACAGAGTAGGGTCATGGGGTGAGCATTGCTCTTCCTTATCACTCATGCATCTGTCTATCCCATCACTCAGTCTATCCATTCATCCACAGAGCCCCTGGCTCAGGCTGGAACAGGGTGAGAGGTGGAGGCATAGGGTTAGAAGCAGTCATGGTAGGAGTCCTTAAGACGCTCTTGATTCCATGGCAGAAACTGGCCTACAAACAGAAAATGGCAATAGAGGGACCATGATACCCAGAGGAGAGGACATGAGAATGGAGTGGGAACCAGGCCTCAGGTCTCTGAGCTCAGTCACACTGGCTAGTGAGAACTAGAATCTCCAGCCCACCTCAGCCAGAATGGCCTGGAATTTGAGGAACTGTTTCCCATCCTGGTAGCTGTTCTTGTAAGATGTTCATTGGCACCTGGAAAATAAGTAAAGCTAATAAGACACCTTCTACAGGCTCAGTGCCCTCCAGTTTGCAAGTCTCTCCCTGCTTTATAAATTTCCCATTTCAGTTTCCTTACAAGCCTTGGGAGGTAAAAGAGCACCATATGCAAGTGGCCAGGCACTCTGTATGTCTGATGTATGTATGTGGGCATGTGCATGTGTGTATGTAGATGCGCATGTGTGCACATGGGTGTGGAGGTGAGAGGTTGACACTGAGTGGTCTCCTCAGCTGTTCTCCACCTTATGTTTTGAGACAGGGTTTCTCACTGAACCTGGAGCCTGTCTCTGTGCTGCTAACACCAGGGTTATAGACCATGCCCAGCTTTTATGTGGGCTCTGGGAATTTGAACTTAGGTCCTTACATCTGCATGGCAGGCATTTTCCTGACTGAATCATCCCCCACCCCTGTCTCTAGTGATTCCCTAAGCCTCAGCAGAGCCTGAGGAGAAGACACTGCTGCCAAGGTCTTGACGAGGGGAGAGCCGTTGTCAGTGGGGACTTTTATATCTCTTCCAAAAACATGTAGAAATGGAATTGGGGCCCATGGGAAGCTTATAGGGCTGTCTTTGCACAGAAGCCTATAGGTCACCAAGTTGGGAGGTTACAGGGAATCCCAAAGTGAAGATGGGAGAGAAGACCTATCTTCTAGGGGGACACATCAGCCCCAGTGAAGGACCCAAGGACCAAGCACACAACAGGGTTCAAAAGCCTACTTTGCTGCCTCTCAGTGAGCAAGCTACCTACATCTGTGTGCCTCAGTTTTCCCAGGCTAACAGGAACACAAGCAGCCATTCTGATAGTCCAGAGGATCAGATGAGGCAATTCCTAAAATGTGCCTGGCGAGGGTCCTGCACACTCAGGGGACATTAGATGTCACCATGACTTGCTTTCTCCTTGCCAGAAGGGAGTGAGAACATTAATTGCTAATGTTTCCTTCCTTGGGAATGTCAACAGCACAGGGGTCACTTGGAGGGAGGAGGGTGGCCAACCCCATCTCCACAAACCAGCACTGAGGAGGAAAAGGCCAGACTGATGGACTGTTATGCCTGCAATGCGGAGTAAGCGCTGCCTTGGAGTCCCATGCCACCCTGTCCCCAGTGATAAATCATACACACATTTTTAGTGATTATTTAAAGCTTTTGGCTGCATGCCCAAGCTGGAAGGACCATTTCAGTCTCGGTCAGGCTGTGGCAGATTGAAGAGAAGCCTGCACATCACTTCATGATGGTGGCTTCTTTAATTCCTTTATTTTCTTAATAGACTCACTGACAAAATATTGCTCTTGGCCCCAGCCTGGCCTACAGCTTGTGTTTGGAAGTAGTAGGCTCCCCAGGCTAGGGAAGAGCAAGTCTTTTCCAGGCAGAGGCAGGCAGAAGGACTCAGCAGTTCCGATGTCCCAAGGTATTACAAGGAGTGAGTCTCCATTTGGTGGTCTTCAGGCCTGGGCCCCAATGCTCTCTACCCAGGAGGCTGTGGATTCTTTCAGGGGATTCTGTCATCCCTTTAGCAAAAGTTAACAATGAACTCCAGTGCTCAGTGCTGTTCCCATCACACCCTGCCAGAACCTGGGGAGCTTTGGAGGACCTTCTAAGGCAGGGTTTGTCAAAGTGTGCCTCTTAGAACTCTAGGGTTCCTCAGAAATAGATCTGGCTCATAACTAGGTTGGGAATGCAGAGGAGGGTAGATCCAGCTTCCAACCCTGTTCCGAGCCCAAGCAGCCATGGCTTTATTTTGTTTAACTCTGGCTTTCTTTGTAAGGTTTTATTTTAAGAAAGAGTGTGCTAGCTAGAAAAAAAAGTTTGATTACTGCTGGCTGACTTCCTCATTGTACAAAAGGGGAAACCGAGGCCCAGAGAGTGGACAGACTTGCCCTAGGTCACGCAGGCACTGGTGGAATAAGGTTGTCTCTCCTGATTCACCAGCTGTGTGGTGAGCTGGGGTCAGTGTGTGAATCAGAGCCCAGGAGACCCTGGTCTGGAGCCAGGCTTGCAGAGCTGTCCCAGATATGGTTGTGACTCCGAAAGAATGCACTGTCCCAGAGCCTCAGTCTGTGTGTGACACTGTAACAAGTGCCATTGACTGGGTGGCTCACACACAGAAATGTGTTTTCTCACAAAGACTAAAGTGCCAACTGCCTGTATGGCTGGGCTCTGGGGGAGTGTTCTCTTTCTGGCTTGCTGATGATTGTCTTTTTCCTAAGTCCTTGTCTTGGGAAGAGAGACAGGAAGGGGGCAAAGGAGAAAGTGAGAGGGGATAAAGAGGGAGGAAGGAAGGGAAGGGAAGAAAGGATGGGGTGGGGAGAAGACCTCACATCTCTTATGAATTCCATCTTGGGAACCTCATCACCTAAAATAATCCTAAAGCCTCCCAAAGGCTCCTTCCAAATATCTTTATACTGAGGGTTAGAGTTTCAATATGAACATCGTGGACAACAGAACAATTTCTCCCAAAACACAGGAGATTAAGTTTTCATGGCTCATTGGGAATGGTCTCCTTGGGGTCCAGTTGCCCTGCCTGGTCTCCAGCCAGTTTCTCAAGTCCAAGGTTAGGAACTTAGGACCTATTGGAGAAGAGTCTCCTAGAAATAGTGGTAGCAGGGACTGGAGGACGCTTAGGTCGCTTAATGTAAGTGAGTTTTAAAAGACAGTAGTAAGAATTCTATTGAGTTGTCTTGGCAGGTAAAAGCCCTCACTACACAAGACTGATGATCTCTACACCTTGTTCACCCATGGTAACTGCTGATCAACTTTTTGTCCCTAAAGTGTGTTGTGGGATATTAACTTAAGATGTGTTACATTTGTTTATGCTGTGGAACATTTGTTTAATGATGCAAAGATGTGTTGCATTCTTTATGTTGCATTTGTTGAACTCTGTGAAGCTCTGTTACTTTGTCTGTCTGAAACACGTGATGGTCCAATAAAGAGCTGAATGGCCAATAGCAAGGCAGGAGAAAGGATAGGTGTGGCTGGCAGGCAGAGAGAATAAATACGAGGAGAAATCAGGGAAAAAAGATTGAGGAGCAAGAGAGAACAAGGACATCAGGGGTCAGCCACCCAACTACACAGCAAGCCATAGAGAAAGAAGTAAAGAAAAGTATATAGAATAGAGGAAGATTAAAGCTCAGAGGCAAAAGGTGGATGGGATAATTTAAGAAAAGCTGGCTAGAAACAAGTCAAGCTAAGGCCAGGCATTCATAAGTAAGAATAAGACTCCATGTGTGATTTATTTGGGAACTGGGTAGTGGGCCCTCAAAAGAGTAAGAATAATAAAACAACCAACTACAAAAGTGGCCTGTTCTAGGCATCATAATCATCTTCATCATCATCAATATATAATGAGTCTTTTTTCTATCGTGTCAGTCAGCTCCCAAATAATAACAAGGATACTTCTTATTAATTATGAAATCTCAGTATAGCTAAGGCTTGGTCCTAACTAGCCCTTATGACTTAAATTAACCCATTTATATTACTCTATGTTCTATCATGTGGTGTTACAACTCTTCCATCTTGTACCTCCTGTTTTCTCTCCATCTCTCCTGGCATCTTCCACATTCTTGATGCCTCCTCCTTTCTCTCCCCAGAAATTTCTCCTATACATCCTGCCTAACTATTGGATGCTTAGATTTTTCTTACACCAATCACAGCAATACATTTCAGACAGTATTCAAATATCACACAGCATTATTATTTTATTTTAAAAAGTTTTAATTATTTTATGTGTATAGGTGTATGTCCCCCCCCCCCAAGACTCATTGTTTGAATGTTTGACCCACAGGAAGTGGCACTATTAGAAGATATGGCCTTTTTGGAGTAGGTGTGGAGGAAGCATGTCACTATGGGGGTGGGCTTTGAGGTCTCCTAAGCGTAAGCTAGTTCTCTGCCTACTGCCTGCTGATCCAACACCAGGTCTACCTGCACATGTTTCCTGCCACGATCATGATGACAATGAGTAAACCTCTGAAACTATAAGTCAGCCCCAATTAAGTGTTTTCCTCCATAAGAGTTGCCATGGTCATGGTGTCTCTTCATAGCAATAGAAACTCTAAGATAGCCTGCATATAAGTCTGTGTACAAAGTGTATGCCTGTTGCCTGAGGCCAGAAGAGGGAGGCCATCAGATACCCTGGAACTAGAGTTCTAGATGGTCGTGAGCTGTGTGGTATGGGTGATTGGAATCAAGTCCCAGTTCTCTGAAGGAGAGAAAGCAGCCAGTACTCTTTTCTTTTCTTTCTTTTTTTAAGGTTACAAAATTGGAAAGTGTTTTATTGTGGACATTTGCACATACAGTGTTAGTGATGATGGCCTCCTCCTGGGGTGGGTCCAGATCCTATTTCATCAAACATTCAAGCAACGCCTCAACACTCCTGTGTTACTCTCTTTTTATAGTACCTGGGGATTCACTTTGGCTAGATTTTCTGTTTTAATCTATGCTTCTTCTTGCTTTTTTATTTTTAGCTTCTCTTTCAGTTTCTCTGCTTTGAACTGCTGGGTACAGTCATCAAGGAGTTTTTGGTTCATCTCCATGAAGAGCTTCAGGGCATTGTATATCAAGCCATGTATTGTCTTGTTTCAGTAGGTCTTTGATGGAAACATGATGGACAGGATCTGCTCTGCATTGTCACTAATTAAACTCATGATGTACTCATTGTTCCAGTAATACAGTGCCTGCTCGGCCACCTGGAAGTGAGGGCTGGAAACGCACTTGGCTAACTGTCGAAAAAGAGGCTCCTTTATCTTCACAAATTTTGATGGTTCAATTACATCTAGAATTTCTTCTAATTCATTTAAGAACATTACTTCTTTTGGACTGTGAGTCTTTGGCCAGTATTTAAGAAGCGCCATTACCACTCAGTGGTGACGGTGACGGTGCTGTCCTTCAAAAACTGCACAACACAGTTTGCAGTTAACATGTTTCGCACCTAGCAGCCAGTACTCTTAACTGCTGAGCCATTTCATAGCCTGGAGACAATTTAAAGGTGCTGTTGACAAAGGTGTGGATCGGGTCTAGGAAACCAGCAAGGGAACTGACTCTTGTGGTTGGTAGGACAGGAACCTTGATAAGACATCAGGAAGAAGTTACTGAAACCTGGGGTGACTTCACTATAGTCTTTCCTGGTAGGAGTATATGACCACTTTCTGACTCCCCGTGACAGAGTAGGAAGGAGGTGGTGGGATCAGTGCCCTTCACACGCCAGCCTTGAAGGTCCAGAACAGAGTAGAGAAGAGTGGAGAGTGATGAGCTAGGGTGGCAATAGATCTCGCCAATGAGCCCAGGAAGGCCTTGGAGCTCTTTAAGCACTGGTAAAATAAACCACAGGGTTAGTGCCAGAAATAGACTCTTGGCTGGGGGGGGGTTGTGCATTGACTGACAATGGGGAGGTGTAATGAATTCCCAGTTCCCGTCCTTTGCTCTCTGACAACTTCTCACACTCAATAACTTGCTTGCAAATCTGTTTTGCTTTGTGAAAGATGAGCCACTTGCTGGGAGAGTTCCCTTGCCCCACAGTGTTGCATTTTCCATTCAAATAGTCTGTTCTTTCCTGAGTCCACATTTACTAGCCGCTGACTTTGGCTTGCTCCAGGTTTCAGCTTCCCAAGGAAATAGCTTAAATGTTGGAGAATGGACAAGTGTGCGGCATAGAGCTGTGAGTGGGGGAGACCTTTGGGGCATTGTAGAAGCCCAATAGGTGTCCAGGCAGGAAGCAGGCAGAGCTAGGGACAGGATCCCTGTTCCCATCCAGTGTTGCCCTATTTCTGTTTATTAACCGTTGTACACTGATGATATTGCACACACTTGTAAAACTTATTATCACAGTGACCCTGTTCAGAAGGAATTCCTTCTGTTTTTCAGAGGAGGAATTGTAGGTAGAAAGAGGTCAAATGACTTACCAAAGGCCACACAGCAGTCTGTCACAAAGCTAGGATTTGAACTGAGGTGGTTCTCTCTCAAAACTCCTTCTAACCAAGTGAATGTCTGTTTGCTAGAAACCTGTGAGCAGGAGCTGGATGGCCACTTGTCATGGAGGGAGTGTGGCTCAGCAGTTCAGGAGATGCCAAGATCCATCCTGGAAAGTTGGATTCAGCTTTTCATACCAATAGGGCATCTTGGGAAGTCAGTAGCCTCACCCTCCATCCACAGGGGCACGGTACAATCCAGGACCTCCAACGGATGTCCAGAAGCTCACATTCACTCTGTCACTTTGTGTACAGGAATTTGTGCGTGTGTGTACATGCACACACGCACAAATTCACTGCCTTTTTCATTTTAGGTAAGCACTGGCCACGCACCATGGCCATACTTCTTGCTACTTGAGACAGGACAGTTAGATTCACATATTTCTTTTACTTTCTTTATAATTTCATAGATATAAAATTGATCCTTACTGCTGATCTGAGCAATCTCAGCTTAAGATGTTTTTTTCTCCTTATTAAGAAAATTCAGCTTTTTATTTGATGGGGCCCTCTACAGCTCAATTAGAACATGTTGGCATGTTCTAATTGCCAACATCACTACCATTGTTCTCGGTGGCCATTGTTAAGTAAAGTAAGGGCTTCCTAAACAGCACTGTGATATTGTAACAGTTAATCTGGTAACCAGCATGGTAACTGGGTCATAAGTGGACAGTTTATATAGTGTGGAAATGAGGGACTGAGAACGAATTCACAGCCAGACAGAGCTGGGCTACGTGAAGTTTCATCACACTACACAGCAACACACAATTTAAGACTTACAACTTGTTTATTTTCATTAGTTTTCTATTTGATACTTTTGAGACCCTGACTGACCTTACGTAACTGCAAAATTAATCTGTAGACAAGAGGGCTACTGTATAGGTAGGGCTTGATGCTTTGGTGTGGCACAATTATGTGAAGAGGCAGGAGTCCTGGTTTGCAAGGTGTAGGGAGGCCCCCCCCAAATGGCCACTGGTGGGATGTAACCAGGCAGTGAGCTCACTTCTCCCCTTCCTGTTATTTCTGGTTCTTTCTTGTTGCCCTGGGCCATTCTCTGAGTCCCAAATGGGCAATATTTAAAAATACATTTTCTGTGCAGAAATGTCACCAGACTTGTAATGTGTTCTGTCTTTACTGCACAGAAAGAAGCCTAGGGTGGGAAGTCAGTGTGTGTGGGTGTGTGGTGTGACTTCAGGCATGCCTTCCCATCTGTTTAATGAGGGGCCAGGGAGGCTCACTGCTGCAAACTCTTTGGGTTCTGACACTCTGGAGTAGGTTTATATGTGTGTGGAGCTGTGGCTGCACTTGGGGCAGGTGTGATGGGTGTTATTGTTTTCTCCTACTCTTGCCGGACCAGGCTCCCTTATGTCCAGTCTCCAAGGAAGAGGTGGTTCCAGAGAAGGAGAGGTGGGTAGAAGAAAGGTAGGATCTCTCTCTAGGAAGCATCTGGCAGAAAGAGGGACCTGGCTCATCTTCAGTTTTCTTGAGCTGCAAGAACCAGACTCAAGCCATCTGCAGTCTTGTAGAGACATTTGGCCCAAGCTCTGGTCCACATTGCTGGTGACCAGGTTAGTTTAGTGAGTGGTAGACGAGAAGGTGATGCTGGGGCATATGATATTTGCATTAGTTAGCCAATGCCTTAACCGACGCCTCCAAAACAGTGGCAGTGCTACCACTTATAAGCTTTGGGTCGGCAACTAGAACTGGGCTCAGCCAGTTGGTGCTTCTGATATTCTCCGTCAAGCTCATACATCGTGGCCACCAAGCCAGGCTGCAAGATTATTCTTTGTGATCTCTGTTTACAGCATTCGGCCATCCATATGTGGACCTGCTCTGTATCACGTCTGGTCTCTGTGATCATAATAAACAGTAGCAGTGATGGTCCATCACTTCTGAGGTTGGGTTATGAAAGACTACCCTCATGTGCTGAGTACCCCCACCCCATCACTTACTTGGGAGGAAGCTAGCTTCCAGGAAGTGAGCAGTCCTATGGATAGATTCACGTTGAGGCATCAAAGACCTTGGCACCAACCCCTCTGGTGTGGCATCTAGGCCTGACAATGAACAGCATCTGGAAACAACAACATTGGCTCCAATTTGGCAACTTAGCTGTAGCCTTATATTATCTTAGCCCTGAATCATGTAGCTAAACTGCTCCCATGGAAACTGTGAGGAAGACAATTTAAAAAAATCTGTTTTGGAGGTAATTTATTATGTAGCAATAGCATGGTACTTAGGCATCTGTGATCACATGGCAGTGACAGCCAGGTAATGGCTGGGGAGACAAGGGTATCTGGGCCATGTGTCTCTCACCACTCACCAAGACAGCCTGAGATTCTTCCCACAGTGGCAGCGACTAGCTTCTAAGGGCAGGTAAACCTCACTTTTCATTCTTTACCTGCATCACATTTGCTGGCGGTCCATTGGCCAAATAAACCCCACAGACAACTAGCCTCTGAGGTGAGGACACAGAGCTGTCTCTTGATGGGAAGGGAAGAATCTGTAGCCACTTTTCCTATTGCAAAACACAAGACTGCTGTACAAGCTTCCACCACATCCTACATTTTTCTATCTTTGTGTCTTCACTCTTGAAGAACTTCCATTTTGTTAGACTGTCACTAACACTAAGCAACTGTTATTGCTGTAGCAATCAGGGTCATGATCAATGCTAATAGCAACCTTTTGGAGAAGTTCTTCATGAATGGACAGGCACGATGACAGTCTGCTGTTATAAAGCCAGCCAGTGGCAGACACAGGACTCTAACCCAGCTCCAGAGATGCCAAGTGTTGAATTGGCTCGCTTTCCCGACCAGAGGCTCAGAACTTTTTACTCAGGTTAGTCTTTAAGACACATGCAGGCAAAGTACGCGGAGGCTGGTCTTTGGGGGAACCTCTGCTCTGAGACTGCTGGTTGGGGGTGCAAGTGCCTGACCTGGGGCAAGGAGTTGTTCAGCATGAAATTCCAGAAGGTAACAAAAGCCACAATGACTTTTATGTTCTATTTCTTTCTAGCCCTGATCCGAGAAAAGAAAGATTCTGACCATTAGGAGAAATAAAAACAAACAAACAAACAACACCAACCACCATCACTCCTTTTATCTTCATCACTAAAGAACAGGGGAAGGAGGCAAGAAAAGAGGAGGAGAGAAAGCAGAGGCAGAAGACAAAAGTTTCAAGCAATCAGTAAAAGTCATAGAAAATGAAGACGTGGCATCTGGTGAGATGGCTTAGTAGGCAAAAGTGCTTGCCATGCAAGCCCGGCAGTTTGGATTCCACCCCCAGGACTCACCAAGAAACCAGATGTGGTGGTGTGCACCTGCCACCTAGCACTCCTGTGGTAAAAGGAGAAGTGGAGACAGGAGACCCTCCCGGAATCTCTCAGCTCAGCGAGCCTGGAGTACAGAGCAAAGCAGAAACGAGATAGACTGTCTCAAAACCAAGGTGGAAGGAGAGAACCGACTCGTGTAAGCTGTCCTCTGACCTCCACATATGCTAAGGCTTATGCACACACACACACACACACACATACTAGAAAAGAAAATTATAAATTGTGGAGTCAGACAGCAAGTGCTATCGATATGAAGATGATTGAGTCACGAGAGGGGAACTTGATGCTAAAAGCAGGGTCAGAACACAGGCGCTGATGGGATGATGAACTCCTTTTCTAATAAGTGGCTCAATGTCAACCAAAAATGGTAGTTTCTTAATATTAGGAAGCTACTTGTCAGGTGCCATATTGATTTAATTACACTTTGCAGTGGGGAGAGACTTGTCACATTAGAGGTGCCTACTTAAGAAAACTAACTGATACCATACAACTGTTCCCATGTGACGGTCACAATCAAAGCTTGAGTGCACACTGGATCTTCACCGGTTCTCCACTGAAGCCCTTTAGCTCATCTGCAGCTACAGAATATCATGGCAATGTAGTGTTGTGTTTGCTGTATGTGAACTCAACTCTTCTCTCTTCTCCTCTACCAACCCTCCCTCTCTCTCTCTCTCCCTTCCTTCTTTCTACACACTCCCAACCTCTCTGAATAAGTCCTTATATAGTTCAGTCTAGTCCTGAACTCATCATACAGCCAAGATTAGCATAGAATTCTTCATTTTTTATTTTTGAGATTTTAATTTAATTACAACATGTCTCCCTTCCCTTTCCTCCCTCCAAACCCTCCCATATATCCCTCCCTTCTCTCTTTCAAATTCATGGCCTCTTTTTATCACTAATGGTTATTGTGTATGCACACATATAGACAAATATATGTATATATATGTGTTTATATATATGTGTGTGTGTGTGTTCCTAAACATAGCCTGTTCAGTTCATATAATGTTATTTGTATGAATGTTTTCAGGGCTCAGCCTTGAATTCTTTATCCTTTTGTCTTTACCTCCTGAGTGTTGAGATTACAGGCATCAGATACCATGCCTATTTGTGAACTTTAGTCTATTAAAATCAACAGGATAGGGCTGGGGAAGGAGTGTAGATTACTGGTAACACACTTGCCCAACATGGAGGAGGGCCTGTATTCAGTCCCCAGGACTTGTCTCCCTCACCCCAGTCAATGGCATAACCTCAAGACCTACTGAAGAATATCAGTGTTCTGTGAGCATTTCTGATATAGATAAATACACAGGTCTCTTCCTCCATGCCTTCATATTTCTGGGGATTAAATAGCTTTTCAAAAGCAGTTAGCTGGAAGCTTGGACAGGTATATGTTTATAGCCTAACTCAAGGACTTGATGGATCAATTCGTTAGACCCTCTCCAGAGCTTTCTCTGATCTATTTGAAGAGACTGGGTGGTTTTTACTGCAGTAATTGCACTGATGGGTGGGTGACAGGCTGCCTGCTGCGTACACAGAAACCTTATTTTTATATCAAATTAATCATTTCTAAGGCCATAGAAAACAGTAATTAGGGTTCAAATTTAGCAGTCAATGCTATGGTTCCTACTGTAGGTCCCACAGTTGAGGTTACACTGCACACACATCCCTGCCTGAGTGCTTGCTTCTCATCTCGGAGGCCGACTTGTGACTGTGATATACATCCTGATTTCATAACCCTGAAGTGAAGAACAGATCTACAGAATGCTGTGGCCAAGAAAATGGAAATAGGGGCTGTAGAGATGGTTCAGCAGTTAAGGAAGAATGCTTGCTGCTCTTCCAGAGGACCAGAGTTTGTTTCCCAGCATCCATGTTAGGTGGCTCACAAATGGCCTCTAACTCCAGCTCCAGAGAATGAATGCCCTTGTATGGCCTCTGTGGGCACTGACACACATGTGGCGTGCGCGCGTGTGCGCGCACGCACGCGCACATACACACACACACACACACATACACACACACACACTTAAAAAACAAATGTTAAAAAAATGGAAATAGTCTGAGGGTAACTTACCATTAAGAGGTAAAACCAAATGCTTGGTAAAGATTCTATTATGTCTAGTGTATTAAAACAATTCTAAAATGATTCATAAGATTCTTTGCCTGTTAAGTCTATTCCTGCAACAACCATTAGGTAGTACCACTACGTGCCACTAGGTAGTTACATAGCCTGCACATTTGAACTTGGTCTTTCTGTAAACAGGTATTAGAGATTCTTACAGATATCTAATCAATCACTCCCCCTTCTAATTCCATTAATTAAGAATATTCACTCAGCAACCCAGTTATATTACATTGCGCAGCCTAGTTTGAGCCATGGATCTGACTAGATAGGTTAGGTAGGCTTTCTTAGCTAAGGCGAGGTAGATAGCTTTAGAGCCATCTTGGACTGTTTGGAAACACTTCTAGTCTTATCAAGAGCCCTCTGGCCTTGCACCTGTGGGTGGAATCCATGCTCTGGAATGCAATTAATCTTTCTGCTCAGCTGTGAGCAGTGCAAGGCATGGGATGCCATTTACAACTGGTCTAGCCCCATCCATTGCTCCATTTACCAGCCCAGGCCCACACAATGGTAGCAGTCACTACTTTTTACCTACTCAGTACCCATCTCGATAGCAGTTCTTTGCACCCTCACAGCAGCCCCATGAGACCTGTATCATCAGTGTGCCCATTTTATAGAGGAGGAAGTCCGATTAGTGTAGGAAGAGCAACCGAGTTCACACATAAAACTCACTTAGCCCCGTGCCTGGGATCTAGCGAGGACTCATTATCATGATTATTTGCAGAAGAGGAAATAGCCACTCAAGGGCTGGCTGGAGAGACAGGGTTATCTGAAGGCCTGACGGAGCAACGCACAGAGGGCTGTAGAAGCGCAGACTTGGGCAGCCGCTTCCTCTCAGGAAGTTACGCATGAAGGTTCCACAAAAAACAGCGCAAGGTAGCAGCACAAGATGCTTTCCCTAGCTCTCAGTGCTTTTCTTCCTTAGTGGACACGTTCCTCCCAGGTCCCACAGGACACACTGCCACCTTGCCTGACATTACAGTCACCATCACTCCTTGCAACTTCGGTGAAGGTGAGCCCAAGATTCCACACCACAATGAATGGAGGTAAAACT
This sequence comes from Dicrostonyx torquatus, assembly GCA_028555095.1. Classification (NCBI taxonomy): domain Eukaryota; kingdom Metazoa; phylum Chordata; class Mammalia; order Rodentia; family Cricetidae; genus Dicrostonyx; species Dicrostonyx torquatus. The sequence goes on along the minus strand of JAQHUG010000531.1, from coordinate 117,959 downwards.
GCTTGCTACCATGGCCCTCAGGCTGAGTGGGGCTATGGTACAGGGGAATGAGTTTTGGTTCTGACGATGGACAGGAAGCTGGGACCCCGGCTAGGGACAGCTGTCCTATATTTTTGTGGACCACATGCCACAGCTAAACCATTTCACGACAAGGGCCAAACTTCTTTTCTGTTTGAATTGCTGTGTTGTGGGTTCTTCTAACTGAACCCACATGTTCGTTGGAAGCCTAAATAACATCTCAGGTAAAGAGAGAGAAGGCACACAGGGCTGATGGAAGAGCAAGTCCAAAGACATAAAGAGCAAAATACAGGAGACTTTCATGAATATTCTCATACGGTCATTTTGAGGACCAGGTGCGATGCCAATGTACAGAAAGGCCTTAGAGTACCCGGCACATACTAATTTCACAATAGCTAAGAGCCATATATATTGTCCCTGTGAGCTACATGGCTTCCCAGATCCTCATCTGTAGAATGGGAATGAGGATGCCTGTATGATGAAAAAAAATGGACTCTAGCCCTTTCTATTTTGGGACATCATGAAGGGTCTGGAGAAATCCTGTTGGGGAGCAAGATCAAAAGAAAAATAACTATGGAGAGATGAAGGAACACCTTGGCTCCATGCTTGAAGTAGTTTAGCTTAACACAAGGTCTGTGGTTCTCCTGTCACTCAGCTCTGGCTGACACTTGCTGGCTAAGCACTAGCAGATTCTCCACGAGCCCTGGGTATGTCCTGCTCCAGAGTTTTCAGGGTGCACTTAGAGAGCTCCCAGAGCTCTTCTTTAGCCTACGGGACTACACAAGCTCCAGTGATGCCAAAGCCTCCCTGACCTGGGTGCCCTGACAGATGGGTGCCCTAACTCCTCACTGATTTAGGTGTTGTTACCCCTGCCAGAGAGGGAGCTCTTCCAAGTAGGGAGTGGTTTGTTTATCTGCACGAGGGATTTCAGTTCCCAAGGCTTTCTCCCTGTGACCTCAGGAAGTGTCTCTCCCTCTATGAGCCTTATTTCTGGTTGTTGCCTTTATGATCTTCCAGGAAGTCCTCTGGCTCTCACCATGCGAAAGGCCTTTGGGGCTTGCCCTGTGTGGTCCTTCTCTTTTCTTCCCTTCCTTCTCTTCTATTCCTCTCCTCTGCATCTCTTCCTCTAGTCCTCCGCCCACTCCCTGGCTCACCCTCCTCGTTGTGCTCCTCCCTCCTCTCGGCTCCACTCCTCCCTGTGTTCCACTCCTCCCTTCTACCCTTCCCCTCTTCCTTGCACCCCTACCTCCTCCACGTGTGCGTCTTTCTCCTCTCCACATACCACTCCTCTGGTCTCCCCCGCGCTCCTCCCTGCTCCCTCTTCCCGCCTGCGCTCCTCCGCTGGGCCGGGGCGCGGGCCGGGCGCACGCTGGGTGGTCCGGCGGCCCGGGGCGGGCGGTAGCCTGCAGGCGTAATTGGCATGCACGCCGTTGTAGCCGAGACCGCTTAATAAAGCATTACATATCTCACCGCTTCCATATTTCATTACCTCACGCGGAGCCTGTGAGAGGGCTCTAATGGGAGTCAGCTGTGTTTTTACTTTCTGTTGTCGGCCGGGGACGGGCTTCTCAGTGGATTCTTTGAAATGAAATAATGCGATGCACGCCGCGATAAGGGCCGGCCATAATGAGGCCCAGGCCGCTGGGCGGCTGCGATTGCTCCAGGTGTCGAGTATTTGGGCTCTGAGGACCAGAAGGAGGAGGGGGCGGCGCCGTAGCAGGACGAGGAGGGGAAAGCGCTGGGCTGGGAGCCGCAGAGGGGCGGCAGAAGAGGGAAGAAGCAAAGGCGAGACAGCGGCTGCTGCCCAACCCTGGGACCTGGGTTCAAGCCCTGCCTGGCTCAGGCTGATCGGTGTGCCACGCCACACCACTCACAGCGCTGCTACATTGATGATGGGAGCGCATGGAAGGGGAAAAGGGCATCGTTTATGGAGAGAGAGGAGCTGGCATCTTTCGGAGCTGAGATTTCTTTTACTCTCTGCAGTGATCTCTTTCTGGACGCTAAATTCTCGGGGGATGGGATTGTATGCAGAAGCGGTGGTAGGAAGCCTTGTTCTAAGTGCCATGGTTGAAGTTCCTTGAAGGTGGCTGTTGGTGCTACCGATCTGAAAATCCTCAAGTGTTTTCTTGGTTCCAGCGCTGTCTCCATCACTCTTTTCTCCTAAGAAAACCAATGCTCTTTGGAGGGGCTTTTGTTTTCTGAGTTCCTCTTAATTAATTAATTAATTAATTAAACAATCTTTTCTCATTTCACGCACCAATCCCAGTTCCCTCTCCTCTCCTCCTCCCACTCCCCCCATGAGTTCCTCTTAAATAGACTCACTTTCCACCCTCTCTGGGAGCAGAGGTGCAACACACCTCTGGTCCTGTATGCATCTCACACTAAAGGACCCCCTCTAAAGTGCTGGCCCAATGCCATTGCTCTTTTGCTCATGCTTTCTGGGGCTCTCCAGCACCCAGCTCCCCCAAACAACCTCATGCTGTCTCCCTACCTTGCATGCCAACACTTCCTCAGCTGCCTTCCTCAGGGCTCCATCACTGGCTCAGACAGGCTAGGGAATTCAGTTTTCTCACAGGCCAGTCAGAGATTTCTTTGGGGGAATGGCTCACGTTGTACTGTTGATGTTGAATGTCTTTCCTACATGGCCACTCCCACATAGAGTCCTGCTGACTCTCCAGTCAGTGCCATGACTGTGCTCTCTGGAAGACTTCTTACCATAAACCCCATTGCTTCAAAGCTCTGAGCCTCAGTTTCCCCATATGTACAATGAGAAAGTTGGGGACTGACCTCTAGAGGAGCGGTGGTTTCTTCTTAAAGGAAAAACAGGCAGAACTCACCATGTTACACTGACTATGTTGGCTGGGCTCACACTGGTGCTTTCCGTGCTCTGTTTCAGGCCAGGGACCCTGTGTGTACATGTGCTTATCTGTGTGTTCATGTACCTGTAACACAATAGTACCATGTTGGTGGAGCATGCTAACCTTTCACAGCTCTCTAACCCCTTGGAGCCCCTTGAGACAGGGTAGGCAGAGAGGTACACACAGAGAGGGGTCAAAGTTATAGTCACCCAGCTGTAAGGTAGGGAACAGTGGGGAAGGAGAGCAAGGCGAGGTTCTGCCCTAGCCCAGGGATTTCTCTAATGATCCTTCATTGCTTAGTAACCACTGTCAGGCTCACTTTGGAGGCGCCTATTTGAGTGCCCTCCCCAGGACCTGCTTTCAACTCTCTTCCTCACCTTCCATGCCAGCCTAGATCTCTTCTCTTCCCAGAGGCAGGCAGTCCTAGGGTCCTCTTCAAGTTCCACACCCTGGGAACGCATCTATGTGCACACACATATCTGCAACCCAGCTCTGAGCTTCTGAACTTCAAGGTCTTGAGACCCGAGGTCAGGGGCTGAGCCCCCCATCTCAGTCAGTATGGACCTATCATGGAAAAGATGCAGAGGCCGCTTGACCGTGTTGAATGGGTTTTGAGGTTTACTGAAATTATATTTAATTCCTTGCTTAGAGAAAATGTCCCATGAACAGCAGTTATTCACACTTCAATGGAACTCTTGTTTGGACCAGGATTTTTGTGTTTTATTCTTACAATGTCTGTATGAGGTTGATATGGTAATCCCATTTTACCAGTGAGAAAGCTGAGGCTAAGCGGAGTTGAGTAACTTGACTATAGAACTGACAGAGGCAGAGCCAGGGCTAAAACCCAGTTCTGTGCCTCCAAGTCCAGTCCATTCTGCATGCATCACACAGGCTCTTGGCCAGCAAGCATTGGTGCTCTCTGTCTGTCAAGCAGGCTGCTCTATTGATTAACATGCAAATGATTTTTTGAGAGAGGGCTTAAGTGTAGTTTGGTCTCAGCCAGCACAACTGTGATTTGCAACCCAAGCTCTTGTCCTCACCAACCACTTTGCTATCGGGTTTTCATCTCTAGAGTGATTGACGGGGTATTTTTTTCCCCTCTCTGACCCAGAACACCAGGCCTCCAATACTACTGAAATGTTTGCACAATCTTGAAGCATTTATTTAAAAGTTGCTTTTCCCCAAAGGGCCTGGCCTCAGCCAGATCCTGAGCCAGATCCAAGAAAACAAACAAATCCTGTCTTTACAAGTTCTTCAGCTGGGCTGTGTGGGGTGGGTGGGGGCAGGGGTCCCCCGGGTCCTACCTTTCCCCTGGCTGGTTGACAGGCCCGCCCCCAGGGTGAAGAGTCTGCCTGCCTGTTTACAGCCCTTTCTAATTCACAGGCCAAACAGGAAAGGGGGAAGGGTCTTGGGGAGGGGGCCAAAGTCAAAACTCACAAATAACACAGATGGATGTTCCTCAGCACAACAGGCAGTGAAGATGTGAGCGGATGTCACTAACTTGTGTTTCTTGAATGTTCTGCAGTGAGGCCGTGCATTCTCCCCACCAAGTGCTGAGGCTCCTGCATCCCTCACAGCATCCTGGGATCCCATGGAGCTGTCTGTAGACCTTAGTGCTCTGCTGGCCTTGCCCACATTTTTGTGAACCTGGGGAAGTCTCTTGTCCTCACTGGCCTTGACCATTCTGATTCAACCCTGGGCTGAGCTCCAGCCCTGACACCATCTGTTCTGATTAATGTTTGCCCCTGGCTTTTCTCTTGGGCAAACAGGTGGGAAGGGAAGGGAGCCACTATATACAGAAGGCACTGCATGTGACTCTCAGTGTGTTTAGAGCTCTGTGGTACTTTGTCTTGCCCCCCATTCCTCCAAAAATACTCAAAAATACTCACTGCTAAACTTTTCTGACTAGTGCCAGTCCTGGATCTCATAATCCATCTTGGTCCCTTCTCTCTTTCTCCTGGTTCCCAGTGGACAGCACTGTCTCTGGACTGGGCAGGCCTGCTCTGGAACACAACAAGTGTGTGCACTGTGCTGTGGCCTGCTTTATTAGCCCGGTGACAGGGCCAAGGTGAGGGAGGATTCTGTAGAAGGGGCTCCTGAGACCTGGGAATGGCAATCTCTTATTTATTTATTTATTTATTTATTTATTTTCTGAGACAAGGTTTCTCTGTGTAACACTCCTCACTATCCTGGGACTCGCTTTATAGACCAGGTTGGCCTCAAACGCCTAAAGATCCACCTTTCTTTGCCTCTTGAGTTCTGGGATTAAAGGTGTGTGCCACCACACCTGGTGAAACTTTTTTTATTTTAGTATTTTAAAGATATATTTTTGTTTTTAATCTTGTGTATTGTTGTTATTTTCATGAGTACAGGTGCCTGCAGGGGTCAGAAGAAGGTTTGGAATGTTCTGGGGATGGAGTTACAGATGGTTGTGAACTGCCTGGTGTGGGTGCTGGGGACTAAATTCAGGTTTTTGCAAAAGCAGTACTGCTTTAACTACCAATCCCTCTCTCTTAGCCCCCGTGGTGAGTTGTTCCAAGCATTTTGATTGCTTGTTGCAAAGTTCCCTAACATGTGACATCACATAGGGTCTCTGGTGGGCCATCAATGGCTCTTACCATGCCACCTCTGCTCCTACAGAAGACACAGAGATCTTTAATAGCTTTGTACCCACCTCTTTGTCTTGGACCTAGGCCACTTGGACCCCAGGCTAGGTGGACACCATCTTTCCTTTTGGTGTCACTCTCTGCAAGATCTCCAGTGATTTTTGTGTCACCTTGGGAAGTGACTTTGACTCTTAAGTCCCAGGGTCTTTGTCTATAAATGACCTGAGGTAGAATGACTTCATGAGCACTCTGTGAGCATGAGGTGGAGCCTGGTAGACACTGCAATCACTACCACTGTTGTGTGCAGAGCGGCCCTTCAACCGAGGATTGCCCTCTCCCTCTCCTGCCAGGTAGACCCCTCTGTGAGTAATGTGGGTGGAGCTTGGGTGGGAACAAAACTCTTAAGCAGATGTTGTGGGCACAGGCTGGACTCTAAGACAAAACAAAGGAACACTTGGCTATCCTCTCTCTAAGCTGATCTCCCAAGCCCTTACGTGGGTGCGATGGGTCAGTCTGGCAGAGTGGGGGGCACAGGCACCACATCTCCCCATCCAGGAGCTCTGGCAGGGCTGAGGTCATCAATTACTTTGCTTTGTGTCTTCAGAGCTCAGCACAGAACATGGCACAGAGCAGGCACTCATTAATCATGTTTAAGTTAACAAATAAACACAACCCTGGGAAAAGAATCTCTGGTGGCAGCCTCAGCTTCCTTGTCTACAAAATGAGGATAACAATATTTGACTCATATTCACTGTGAGAGTAATGCTAGCAGTTCAGGGCTTAGGAAATAGCTCACTAGGTAAGGGTACTTGCTGCCAAGACTGAGGACCTAAGTTCAATACACAGGACACACATGGTAGAAGGAGAGAGCTAACTTCTGAAATTTGTCCTCTAAAACACACACACACACACACACACACACACACACACACACACACACACACGTAAAAGTAAAGGAAAAAGTAGATCAGTGTTATCCAAGAGACTCCCAAACCTTAATGACTATTGCTGTTGCCCTTGGCTGCACCCAAGAGGTGGAAGGTTAAGTTTCTATTGCTGAAGATACCATGCATTTCTGACACCGGGCCCAGAGGCCCCCAAGTTGGAACTAACTTAAAAGCCTTTCTTTCTGAGGACTAGCTTTCATGCTGCCACAAACACCAAGTCCTACCCAGCTATGGTATCTATAAACTACAATAACAACCAGCATGGCACTCTAACCCTAAGGGTGCAGCAGTTACTGCCAAGGTACACATATCTTGGTGGTAACCAAAATGTTTTTAATTGCACTTAAGACCCACTCAATAAGTGGAAAATCATGACTGGTACTGGAAATCTAACCAGCTATCCAGGAAGTCATGAATCTTTGAGGGGAACCTACAACCATCAGTTTACTTAACCAGCACAATTCCAGCTACACTCTAAATATGTGTCCTTATGCCCAGAGACAAGTGTAGCCCTTATCCCTCATCAAGGAAACTTCTCTTTGCAGCGGAGATCATTAGAGAAGACCTCAACCAATTAAAATGCGGAGTTGTGGAGCCCAGTCCCATTGGATACATCTACAATACAACTGCCACACCAAAGGCTCAGGGATCATTGCAGAAGAGCAACAGAAAGATTCTAAGAGCCAGAGGATCAGGGAGTTTGATGTGAGATTGTATTCTCTTTAGAATGTCAGAAGTGGCACCCATTCAGTCTCACCAACATGGATGCATAAACATGAGCTGAACAAGGACAACAGCAGACAGGCTAACACGAACTGGCAGTGGGGAGCCCAATGGACCTCAACCCTACACAAAGAACTACAGGCAACTAAGGAATGCTGAGAATTGGTAAAACAGTCTTCTCCAGGGAAGAGCACATCAATTTGTTATCTAATACCAAATGGTTGCCCTGAAAGCATATACCATATCTGTAACATTATACAGACTGAGAAGGTTATACCTATGTATTTAGAAATATATATGTATACAATACATACATATACTTATATGTATGTAATGACAATTAATGAAAAATGGGATCACAGATTTGAAAGAGAGTGAGGAGGGATATATGAGAGGCCTTGAATTGAGGAAAGGGAAGGAACAAATGGTGTAATTATATTATAATTAAAAAATAAAAATAGTATTAAAAGAAAGGAAAAGGAAAAATAGCAATACATGCAAAGTACTTAGAACAGTGTCTGACATGCGTGAAACATGCTCTCATGTGCTCATGGAAATAGATACTAGGGGGAGGTACTTGCTTTGCTCAGTATCACACAGCTAAAGCTAGAAATGGAATTCAGGTTGTCAACTATGCAGCTGAGATATTGATCACTGTTGTATATTGCCCATATAGTTATTATATAAGAACCATTAGCTGCCTCACAGAATTATTTCTCTTCATTGCAAAGTGACATACACACCCTCCCTCCTTGTCTGAGGGTTGAGATTGTCACCTGGTAGATATGACACTAATTGTCAGACAACCCAGGTCTTAAGGTGAACGCGGCCCAGCAGGCAGGAGGAACTTGGGTCTCTGATCCCACAAGATCTCTCTATTTTATTGTACTTTTTTGGTTTTTTGAGACAAGGTTTCTCTGTAGCTTTGGGGCCTGTCTTGGAACTAGCTCTTGTAGACCAGGCCGACCTCAAACTCACAGAGATCTGCCTCTGCCTCCCAAGTGCTGGGATTAAAGACGTGCACCATCATGACTTAAGATCTCACTATTTTTGAAGGGCGCAACTCTTGCCTATTTCAGCCACTGTGACTTTGAGTGTAAACATAAGTCAATTCACTGTTTCTCAATTGTAGACCATAAACAATTAAAAGTACCCTACTAGAGCAGTGATCGCACTGCAGCATTTAAACATTGGTCTTTGTTGCAGTCAAAACCCAGTGAGAGTAGAGACCTTGGTTTTTCTTCAATGTATCTTCACTGACTAGTCTTGGGCCTAGTGCCCAATAGACGTAGTCATGTTCTATGGGAGCATCATGGCTGAGCTGGGACTTGATTCCCAGAATCCCCTCCCATGCTTGACTCTTGAGTGAAAAGGGCTGCAGAGACACCGTGTCTCGGGTTTGGAGGGCAGCACTGGACAGTAGGTGGGAAGGATGGTGAGACCTGAGCTCAGGCTCTTTGGTCTCTCTGTTAGTTTTCCTCAGTGGTACTGTTTCCTGGATAGATCTGAACAAGCATACATGCACCACAGGGCAGCAAAGTAATGATTCCATCCAAGTCCAGCTAGTTTCTTGGGCTTATTTGCAGGGGCATGCCTGACTCCCCTAATAGCTGCATTCCATGCCATCACTGGTGACAACCTCCTGAAAGCTGTAGAGATGGAGTTCCCGTGCAGTTAACCTTCCACTCTCCTGTGTTCTAACGATTCCCAAGACAACAAGCATCTGAGGCAGGATTATCTGCAGCTGAAGTGTGTGTGAGTGTGTGTGTGTGTGTCTGTGTGTGTGCGAGTTTAGGTAGTTGTGAGCCATCCAATGTGGATGCTGGGAATTGAACTTGGGTCCTTTGGAAGAGAAATAAGTGTTCTTAACTGATAAACCATCTCTCCAGCTCATCTGTTCGGATTTTAAGATGAGAAGGGAAATGTCATGGTGGAGGACAGTGTCACACAATGCTCCACCCCTTCCTCTGTCTTTACCTTCTTCCCACCCTTCCTTCTCTGATGCTCCCTAAGCTTTGATGTGATAACAGATGTCTGACAACCTTCCCCTATGAGAATTGGCTATTTTCCACAGTCGCAGTCGCTTTGGCTGATGTGCTGGCTAGTTTTTGTCCATGTGACATAATCTAGAGCCATTTGCTAAGAAAGAACCTCAATTGAGAAAATACCCCCATCAGATTGACCTGTGAGCAAGCCTATGGGAAGTTTTCTTGATTGACGCTTGATGTGGAAGGACCCAGTCCATTGTGGGTGGTTCCAACCTTGGGCAGGTAGTCTTGCGGTATATATGAAAATAAACTTTGCAAGCCAGTAAGAAGCATTCCTCCATGGCCTCTGCTTCAGTGGCCTCTAGGTTCTTGCCTTGAGTTCCCCTGGTGATTGACTGTAACCTGTAGCCAAATAAACCCTTTCCTCCCCAAATTGCTTTTGGCCAAGGTGGTTTACCACAGAAATCAAAATCCCAGCTAAGACAACCGGTTCTGCACCTGTGCAGTAATCAATGCCCATTGCAAAAACAAGCTCCCTGACCACGGCTGACGGCACAATCTTTGGATATAAGGCTATGTGTTTAGAGGTCAATTTTGCTCCCCAACATGGGTCTATGCTTCAGCCACAAGCTTTTGTTGTATAGTACAAAACATGAGGACCTAGCTGTGACACGTTGTTTTGGGGTCTTCAGATGGGGCCTCCTGGGCCAATGACTTGTAGGCAGATTGCCTATCCCTGGCACTGGGATTTTCATTAAAAAAAATCTTAACTCCTCTGGGTGCGCCTTCTCCCACTTATGCAGTTGCCTTCTGTGTTGAGCTTCTTAACAGATTCTTTCACATTCACAAGCAGGCTGTTGTAGGATATTCTCAGTCACCTTATTGGTAGCAGTCTGTGCTGCTCTCAACCCTAAGATTCCCAAGAATTTTATAGCTGCATCTGGCCTCTGCACCGTGTGGGCTGATTTCTCATCCTTATTTCTTCAAATGTGCTTTCATGTCCTTCAGCTGCTTTTCTAACCTTGTAAGACAGTCAGAGTGACACGGCAATTATGGGGTTAATATGATATTGTGAAAGCTTTTTACAGGAGGTTCCCTGCCCTCTGCTCCAGGCAAGCCAATTGGTCTTGGGATACAACAGCTAAAGGAATTTTAACAAAAAGTTGGCAAGGTCCAATGTAGCATGAAAAAAAAAATCCCATCACTCTTGTCAATTATTGTTTCTCCCAAAGGGCAATGTGGGTTAGAGGGGCATAGATGAGAGGTACTCACTATATAGCTCTCTGTAAACCATAGCCATTCTCAAGTCTTTCTGCTTCTTTATCCTGGGGCATTGCTGTGGGGGCCATTGCACATCTTCCCACATCTGTGCACTAGGCAGGGCTGGCTCAGGTTGCTCACCCACCTGAGTGCCAAGTGGGAACAGGGCCATGTTCTCTCCATTTGTATCTCCCATGTGCTCCAGTGGGTTTCAAGACTGGTACTACAGCTGCTGCATGTCAACAGGCCAAGTCGAGCTGTGGAAAGGGCCCCAGGCTGGATAAACAATCTCCACCTCCAGGGGATATATGTACACAGCATACACTGGGGAGATAATTGCCCACCCTTGGGACAAGTTTATTCATTTTTTACTTGAACCACTGCATCTCCAGATCTGCCCTCTGATGTCTATTGCTCCTGGGAGCTGTCAGGAGCCACTGGACCTACACGAATCCGGATCTGCACATGGATTCTATGGGAGGCCTCTAGTTATCTACTTGGCTCTAGCAGACAGCTGTGGCCACTCATTAGGGAAACAGTTGAGGCAGTTCCTACCCTGTGAAAGCACCTTCCTCCAAAGCAGTGTCACAGTGGGGTGTCCCTGCACCTTCTCTACCCCTTGGATGAACTTTCAGGTTTATAAAGATCTCTAAAGACTCTCAAGTGCAGCATTTGATTGCCTAAGAATGCCAGCTTGACAGGAATCTTGTGATGTTTGTTTCTGAGTGACATGGACAGTGCCCCATCCATGTTTGCCTTTTTTCTGTTTCTCACTCCCTCTTGTTAATCTCCCTGGCACTTTCTAAAGCTGATTTACACGCCAGTCTGTCACACCGATCCTCTTCTGCATCACCACTGGATGGAAGTCCCACCAGTCCTGAGGTCCCTGCTGAACTAACTTCCTTTTTAACCCAGAGGCACATCCTATCTCACCTAGCTGACTGGGAACTAAACAGCATTTCATTCACGCCCAGTTCCCTCTCTATCATTTTTTACCTTATTTGCTCCCTCTTTGCTGTTTCTTTCCACAGGTTCCGGGTTTTTGGGTCCCTGGAAGGACTATTCAGTACAGATGTAATTTTCACTGTTTTGTCCCCTCCCCCAGACATGAGAAATGCAAGCCTGTATTTTTACAGCATCCTCTCCTTTATTCAGTTTGCCTCCAAATCAACTGCTAATACTGGGGACTTCACCTGAATGTCTTTTTCTTGCTAAAACTCTTCCCTTATGCTGACTCGGTATTTCTGGGTAGACAACTGAGCCTCAGTTGCCTGTCTTATTACCCAGAGCAGAGACAAGGCAAATTCTGCCACAGCTTCCTTATAGTTCTATGCCAAATATGTTACATAGTCTTGGTTCTTTTATTTTTTTATTTTATTTTTTTAAAGACATCCCCATACTCTCTTGGTAGACCATATTCATCAAGAAGGAACCCCTTTCCGTAAGACATAGAGAAAGACAGCCCTACTGGGATATTCCCTGTGGACTTCCCCTGAAGCCAACGGCCCCACTTCTGCATGTCTTGCCACCCATAGCAGACACACTGCAACTGTGCTACAGCGAGAAGGCACACCACTCTACCCTGTGCCAGGGGCTGCAGGGTACAATTGTGCTACAGCAAGAAGGCACACCACTCCATCCTGTGCCAGGGCCTGCCGGGTGCAACTGTGCTACAGCGAGAAGGCACACCGCTCTACCCTGTGCCAGGGCTTGCCGGGTGCAACTGTGCTACAGCGAGAAGTCACACCACTCCATCACGTGCCAGGGGCTGCAGGTGGCTCAAACACTTTGCTTTCAGTTGCATGTCTCATCCTCCACAGCAGGGGCAAGGCAACTGTGGCTCTCAGACTCACCTTTGGTTCTGTTTGGGTGCCAAAGTTTGTAACGACTTTTCCTAGGAAGCTGCTCACAGGTATAGACTCACCCCATCTAGGTTATTAATGGAAACAAAAGTGACAATTGGATTCGAGTCTGGCTTGGTGAACAGTGCGTTTATTGGACTTACTAAAGCACCCGTATCACTGACAAGCCCCATTCCAGAATGAGTGGCAGTCACTCGACAGCTCTACAGAAGAGGTCCCCTCCTTCATTAACCTTTTGCCCTCCATAATAGTCTAGCACCTCTTGAGACTATGTGCACCTAAGGCAAGATTATGTGGGGGATGGTGGGCAAAAAGAAGTGTCTGGAATCTCAGGTGAAGGGCCGATGACCCTCCCTGTACAGTCCTTCTATGAAGGACTATCAACAGGTCTGATATTGTGAAGGTCTTGTGGATGAAAATGATCACAGCCTCTCTGATTTTGATATATCAATGGCCATGCCATGTTTGGAGGACATTGTTCCAGCAGCAGTACCAGGAAATAGCCAAGGTCCTAGAGTTTTCCAGCTTCTTCCTCATCTCCTTCTCCAGCACTCCTGAGTCCTGGGCCAGGTGTGTGTGTGGACTCCATGGCACAAGGTTCTCCCAGAGAACGCAACTTTGGGGTGGAGGCTTAAATGGGGTGAGCCCTCATAGATTCCTCTGTTCTTGTTCTCACTTCTCACCAACCCTTCAGCTTCTGTCTGCCTCATAACACAGACCAAGTCTCTTATTGAGTCTCTGTCTGTGACATGGCATTCCTGCCTGCGTGATGGTGTCCTATAATACCTGGCTTTTCTCTTTCCTCTCTGTTCACTCATGTGCATGAATACTCAGGTCAGTGTACCCATGGATTACTATTGTTAGAATCACCACCCACAGCTTCAGCTTGTAAGACCTGACTTGTTTTTTTCAGCTAGAAGACTTTTCTTAGAAGTAGATGAACCAAGCCCAAAATTTGTTTCCCATCAAAGAGAATCTATTTATCTGTCCATCCATTTGTCCATCCACCCACTCACACATCTACTCACTTATCCATCCAATCATCCGTCTATTCACTATCTTTTTACCCACCATCACCCAAATAATCTTGCCTTGGCTGCACGTATCTACCCACTCATTTGCCTGCCCATACATTCATCTATCCACCCACCCACCTACCTAGCTAGTCATCCATCCGCTCACCTATCCACCTATTGATCCATCCATCCACTCATCTACATCGTTCCAACATTTTCTGATTCTGCTCTGGGTCAGGCTCTGTACTGGGAGCTGAAGACAAATCCTTCCTCTGTTCCTCTTCAGTCCATGATGGGATGGAGAAAGATTACATAAGTACATCACAAAAGTACAAACACCCAAGTGCCATGCTGAGATGAGTCAGCAATCATGGGGGCACAAGAGAAGTCCTCAGACATGGAGTCTGAGGGACCTCCTGCAGAAGGAGACACATGAGTTGTCCTGGAAAGGGAACAGGCATTATCTAGAATCTAGATAATAGCATCTTTTATATCTAGATTCCAGATAAAAATAGTAAATTCATGCAGAGAGGAACACATGCAAATGTGTCTGTGTGTGCATGTGTGTATGAGAGAGTGTGTGTTAATATGTTGCATTGTTTTGCAAATTGGGTGTGGCGAATGAAGCATGAGGAGAGAGAGTAGGGTGGGAGGAGGTCAAAGCTAGAGCTCAGCACGAATTTCTTGACCCATGAATTGGTTCCAGGTTATTATTATTATTATTATTATTATTATTATTATTGGAAGCAGCAGGGAGGAGGAGCATATCAGGGCTCAGAGCCAGAGTGGCCTGGATCTTGCACTTGACCCCAGAGCTGAGTGAGTGCACATTGAGCCTGGACTTCTTGGGTGTGAGGACTGAAGAAGCCTCTTTAGGCCATCTCCTCAATTTAGTGTGTCATCTAATATGTCATTAGGCAGGTTAAATGGGCTTTGACAGACATGTGACCTCAGAAAAATCAGTTCTCTGGGTAAGCTGCAGATCAATCCCAACAAGGCTGCAGAAGACTCAAAAACTTTAGCAGAACAAGAAACGACAAATCTATCTGAGTGCTATTTCCAAATATAAGAAGGCAGAGCTCTTCAGCCAGTGCCTGGTCCTATCTTCGTGGGGTAGGACACAATCTAGTGACCAGGGCAGAATAGAGAGCCCTCCACCCCACCCCAGCCCTACCTTGTCTCCTTTCCCAACAAAATGACCCTAAAGACTCATTTCTACTGAGTGTGGACCCAGATTCCTTCCAGTTCATGATGGGCAAGTGAATACGTACACCTTAGTTAGGATTTCTATTGCTGTGATAAAACACAGTGACCATAAGCCACTTGGGGAGGAAAGGTTTTATTTGGCTTACATATCATAGTCCACTGAGGGAAGCTAAGACAGGAACTCATGGCTGGAATTTGGAGGTAGGCACTGAAGAGAGGGCCATGGATGAGTGCCTTACTCCTCATGGCTTGCTCAGCCTGCCTTTTTATATCATCCAGGACCACTGATCCCAGAGTGCTATTACCCAGTGGACTAGATCCTTCCACATCAATTGTTAATTGAGAAAATGTCCTATAGGCTTGCCTCCAGGCCAAGCAGGACAATTTTCTTAATTGAGGTTCATCTTCCCAGTTGACTCTAATGTGTGTCAAGCTGACAAACACAACAAACAAACAAACAAACTACTCAGGACAATGTAAGACGCAGTTCTCTCTGCTTGGGGAGAGAAGGCAAACTTTTTTCTAATAAGGCCTTACCAAACTCCACACCTCTTAACATGCCATCCATCCATCCATCCATCCATCCATCCATCCATCCATCCATCCATCTATCCATATCTGCCCACCCACCCACTCATCACTCTCCCATCTACTTGTCTGGTCTTCCATCTCTCCAACCAGACATGCTGCTCCTAATGGCTTGTCCCTTTATGGGACATGTATTTCATAACATTGCCTCAGTGTCTATTGTCACTGAGCCCTGCTCTCACTCCTCCAGGACAGAGCAAAACTGGCCTTTTTGGACAGTTGTTTGGGCCATACACTGCAAAAGAATATACCCAAATTGGAGCCAGCATCTATTTAGAGGCAAAAGTCCTTTGCTTCTAATTTACATAAAGGTATATCACTGCTATTCCTAATGAAGGATTCAACTGGCGGATCCCATCCAGAGGGGCTACTTTATCAACTTCTCACACAAACGTGTTTTGCACTACTGTTGGCCTTGCTCTGATTTGGAGTTCCTAAAGACCAGGACTGTGGTGGGTTGGTTAACAGACTAGCACAGAACCACTGGGCCATAGAACCCCATGAACATTTTTGGGGCTGAGAGGAGCCAGCTGTGCCCAGCAACTTTCTACTCTCTGGGTGGTGGAAGGAAAGGACTCTCCTAGCTTGTAGGGGGTGTGCTTATGCATGGCTACAGTGGTAGTGGCAGGTTTGTTTGGAAATTCCCCAGTAAGTGGTCTTTGGGAACCTCTCTCCTGGGGACTCTGAGAGCTTGGTGGAGGACCCAAAGATTGGGGCTCCTCCAAATATTGTTTTAAACTGATGGATGCCATGTCAGGCAGAGGAGGGACAGGCATTTTTCATACATGAAAAACAAGTTCTGGGGCCAAGATGAAATTATTTTACATTTCTGCGATAAGAGGCAGGGGGGCAAAGATGATGTTTGAGGACGTTTCAACCTCAAAATCATTAGTCACTGTCCTGGCGGGCTACACAAATAAATGATCAATGCACAGAGAAACACGGCCTCCGAGGTGTTTGCCCAAGACCACTTATGTGTCAAACAGACTTATTAGATGTGAAGGGAATGGTTATTTGGACAAAGTGAAAGGAACATGTGCAATAATATTGTAAAATGTTTATTAGTCTAGAGTGTGCTGAACGTTCCTAAAATATATCAGCTTCTCAGCTTGCATTTAATGTACTGCTATAAATGATATCACATCCTTTCGAGCCGATTTTCTGCTTAACGCTAAGCTGCTTTGCTGGAGAAACTTGTGTTTTCAGATTCCAAGTATGAAAACATAATGGGGTTAAACTCTGTCTGTGCTCTCTGCCCCCCACCCAACCCGTTCCCTCCCTGTAAAACGTGTCCCATGTCCGGCAGGAGGTGTGGGACAGTTGCTTGGGCCAGGTGGTGGTTGAAAGGAAAAAATGTGGTGAGCCAGCCTTTGTGGCAGGAGTTCTAGCCTGGGGGTTTGATATCAGGGCCTGTGGATGACTTCTCAGCTGGATGACCTCAGAAAGTACCTTTCCCTCTCTGAGCCTCAGTCCTCATGATTGAAAAATGGGAATAATGGCTAAGAGATCCTCAGAGTTTAACATTTACATATTCTGAGTCCCAGTTTGCCAAAACCATAGACTGGAAGGGTGAAAGTGATTTTGAAAGTGAACCAAGAAAGTGCTATAGAAGAAAAATTACTGTTAAAAAATGATGTTGGCCAACTTCAGCTCATCCTCCATGGTCCCACTTAAACCTCCTCCTCTGGGAGGTCTTCTCTGATATCTTACAGTCATCCTTCCATCTGATGGCACATTTTCTTTGCTACACCTCCTTTCATCTTAGTCTCCTGGGCCAGTCACACAGGTGGTGCCCAGGAAATGGTGAGTGTGGGTAGGGGAGCAACAGAGCTGGTGTGTAAGGGCGGGACAGAATCTGTCTGGGTTTGCCCATTGATTCCTGTAGATTTCCAGGGATGAAGAGGGCTGCAGAGAGGCACCAGGCTAATTCCTACAGTCTTAGCCCTTGGTAGGGGTGGCCAGATAGCATTGGCTGGGACACGCGGTTAGAAGGTATGCAGGTGGATGGAATAGGGCAGTGTCTGGCTTCCTAGCTGAGTTAAATTCCCTTCAAGGTTTGCTCCAAGGACCCTCTGGGTGATATTCTTGGAGCCTAACTGTGTTCTGGTGTTCCTTGGGGAAGCTTGTTGAGGCCACTAGCCACTACGCTGAGGACCTAGGGTCCTTTAGCTCTTCAGGTTCGGCAGTCAGTAGTTGTCTGACTTCACAGTCACCCTCTAAGGTTGCCAGGGGTCGGGCACCAGGAATGACCTCTAGTTTTGCACTGAACAATCCTCATCTTGGTCCCTTGGATGGCTGCCCTTTGAACCTGTTCCTGGATCTCTCGCTTCCACCTTAGCTCCAAAGAGACAGAGGCTCAAGGCTCACTGGTACCTGCATTCCTCAGCCTAGGATGGAACCTCAAGTTTAGCACCTGAATCAACTTCTTGGGCTGCTGTGTGTGGGCTAGGCTGGGTTGTGGGTCAGGGATGGGGCAGCTCACATTACAGTAGAATCAGATTCCGTACCATGCTCACCTTGATGCTGGCCCTCTGGCTAGATTTCCTTTCCCTCAATAGCATTTGGCTCCCCTCACGGGCCATAGCCCTCTGGCTTCTCGTTTAGTAGAGGCTTCTTGGCCGATGTGACCCTGTGGCTCAGCTCAGGCCTGAACTTTTGCTTCAACTGAGTCTAACAGGTGGGCTTCTGTTTGATGGCTCTTTTGTCCCATGGAATTTTGACCCTCTGGTGGCAGTGGAGACAGAAACTGAGAATATCAAGAGGGTCCTAACTCAGCCACTTGTATCTAGTCATGCACAGGAGGCTGGGAAGAAACTTAAGCACAACAGGAAGGAGTCCCCACTCCTCTGAAGCTTCCTATTTCTTATGGAAATGCTGATTACACAACCGATGATCTCCATTCTTTCTGTTCTTGTTGTCCAAATGCTTTTCCTTTGGCTCTTTACATGGGCAGTGACTCTTCAAGCTTAAAGTTTAGCCTCATTGACGTTTGCAGAGAGGAGTCACTTCCAGTCACAGGGGTCCCCCTCAACCCATGGGTCTTGGTGCATGATCTCCATTGCTGGTGTTTGTGTCTAACTCTGGAGAGAGAGAGAGAGAGAGAGAGAGAGAGAGAGAGAGAGAGAGAGAGAGAGAGAGAGAGAGAGAGTGTGTGCAAGTGCCTGAATGTGTGCATGCTCTTGTGCGCTGCATGTGTTCCTGTGCTGTGTGTGCTCATGTGTACATATTTCAGCGTGTAGGCTCCTGTATGCTCATGTGCCAGTGACAAGCTGAAGCAGCCAGTCCTTCAAGCCCTAGCCTGGGCATTACCCTCCAGCAGAGTGGGTACAGAGTGTGTCCACTCTCTTTCAGAGGGTAGCATTTGGCTTGGGATCCTTAATCCTACACCTCAAAAGTGGCAGGACTGTCTACTGAAAAGTTCTCTCAAGAAGGCCACGTGTGTCAGTGCAGATTCTTAAGGGCTTCCTGGAAGGAAGGGGACAGGAAGAAAGAAATTAGGGTGCCATGCAGAGGTGCCCATCCTAGCCAGGGAGAAGCTCAGCAGCTCTGAAGACCTGTCCCTGGCACTGAGGGAGATATCCCATAGCCACCTCAGAGGCTCTAGGAAGGAGTGTAAACATCCTCAGAGGATGAAGAGGGGATGGCTTGGGCACTGGCATCTTGTGCCTGCTGGGTGCCTGCCTTTCTCATCAGTAGGGCTCTTCTCAGCCACCAGCCCTGTCACCCCTACATAGCATGAGAAGCCAGGTGTGCTGACACAAGCGACACTTCTGGTCTCCAGAAAGTTCTCAGTCTAACCACCATCCCAGCCATCATCCTTTCTGGTGCTTGACATGGGGTCAGGTGCTCAGCAAGCTGGGAAGGGTCTCCAAGGTAGGGTTGCTCCTGTTATCCACACATGTGTATGGCTTGTGAGGTACCACCGGTTCTCTGTGATGACTGCTTGGTCAGGTCCTTTCCAAATCCATATGCTGTTATGTCCCCTCCAGGACCTAGAGTGTGCACTTATATCAGAGTGGACTCTTTTTTTTTTTTTTCGAGACAGGGTTTCTTTGTGGCTTTGGAGCCTGTCCTAGAACTCACTCGTAGACCAGGCTGGCCTCGAACTCACAGAGATCTGCCTGCCTCTGCCTCCCGAGTGCTGGGATTAAAGGCATGCGCCACCACCGCCCGGCTCATAGTGGACTCTTTACAGAAGAAATAAAGTGAACACCAGGCTGCCAGGTGGGCACTCACTCAGGATGGCTGGTGTCAGTATAGGAATGGGCAGGGAGAGATAGTGAATAAAGATGATGGCTGAGGTTGGAGCGATGCTTCCACAGCCCAAGGAGCCCTAAGGATGCCAGATAACTCCTAGAACTTAAAGGGGGCATGTGAAATAGCTTCTTATTGCCCATGAAGGAAATACAACGCTGCCACTCCTTGGATCTTGAACTTCTGGCCTCTAGAATGGAGATGTGTGTCTGCTATAGCAACACAAGCAAATTAAAATGCTTTTTTTTTTTTTTCAGAATTCAAGCGGTCAGAACTGTAGTGATGGTGGTCTACAGGTCTAGAGAACAGCTGGTCTGGTGGGAAATGTAGGCTGGGCTGGGGATCAGAATTCAATCCCACATGATCACTGCTTTCTCACTGGGTCACCTTCCTGTCTGTAAGCTGAGAACAGGACTCCAGGATTTCTGGGCCTTTTCCATGTTGGGAAGAGGAGGCTAGCATGGTCTGGTAGCCTGACCAAGGTCGATCAGCAGGAGGGCACTAAGCTGCCCTGAGTCTAAGCCTCTGACCAACTGTCTTGTTCTTTTGCCTTGATATTTCCCAGCAGCCCTACCTCCT
Organism: Dicrostonyx torquatus; assembly: GCA_028555095.1. Classification (NCBI taxonomy): domain Eukaryota; kingdom Metazoa; phylum Chordata; class Mammalia; order Rodentia; family Cricetidae; genus Dicrostonyx; species Dicrostonyx torquatus. Next base: position 98,054 of record JAQHUG010000531.1, on the reverse strand, counting down.
CTGTCCTCTGTGCTCAACCCCTGGGTGACTTTGTACTGTGTGTTCAATGAGGCCCTGGCTCCTGCAAGAAGGAGTATGAGGACCTCCACTCTCCAGAATCTTCTCTGGTACTTCCTGTGTGGAAGCAGAGGTCTGTAAGTGTGGGCCCCAGTTACACAAATATCTTTGTCCAGTCAGGGTTTTTGGGGGACCATGAGGTTGATCATGTGTGTCCCTTAGGCTTTCTTCAAGGTGTTTGATGAGAGGCCCAAGGCTCTGGCTATCTTTCAGGCTTCTGGCCTGCTCTCCTCCAGTGGGGAGACTGCTTTGGAGCTTTGCCATTCTGCACCCAATGGGCAGCAGCATCGGAGAATGGACACAGCAGTATCACATGACTGCAGAGTAGCTCTCTAATTGTGGGTCCAGGGAGCAGTGCCGGGTTCTGCCCTCGGCAGGGCTGCTTGGTAGAACCAGAACCCACGAAATGTTGGTGCTTGAAAACCTAGTTAGAGGCGGTGGTTTGCATTAGTGCCAGGGAGGCACTAATGTACCTCTCAGTACCCTGTGTGAAAGGAGTTTGATATGGAGCCCGTAGAGGTGTCCAGGCTCAGTGCCAGATGATGATGCCAGAGCAGGGAGGACAGTTGTGGCTGCAGGAATGGATAAAGCCAGTCTGCTGTCTTTGACTTGGCTCTCTGTACCCAACAAGGAACCCTGCAGCATCTGGGGAGACTAGGCAACCTTTCCCTTAGACAGTATGGTCGGTCAGAGGGCTCTCTTTGTATTTAGCTTTCTTAGAATTACATTTGAACATTTTCCAAATACCTTCTGGGTGCTATAACCTCTGTCTTCTGACAGCCATTCTCAGCGGCTCGCCTGCCTGTATGTTCCTCACAGTGGCACAGGCCTTCCCCACCACCAGTTTTTCTTAGGACACGGTTTTTGTTGTAAATAATTTTATTTTCTCTTTGGCTCTTCTTAACATTAAAACATTAGCATTAATAACATCATCAGTATTTAATTATTATAATAATCAGGCTATTCATATATTAAACATTATAGTAGATTTCATACATATACCTAACATATTTTGATTATATTTGCTGACGACCCAGTGAGTTTTATTGGGATTGTTTACCAGAAGCTACATCACTGAAGAAATGCTCTCCCTCATGCATCAACCAAAAACCTCCTCGAAACCCTCAGGTGGGGTCCAGGGGGCCTCTCCACATCCCATGACAGGACGCTGGTGGGACCAGCCTTGTGCAGGTAAACACAGGTGCCGTGAGGCAGCGATCCCCACCATCCCACATTTCCTCCGCTTTGGAGGAGACAATACACATGTCCCATTGTTGCCCACTGAGTCTTATTGGGAACTCCAGGTAGAGCCTGGTGACTCTATCACCTCTCCCACTTCAATGATAGCTACTCTTCTTGATGGAGCTAGAAGTGGGAGTCTGAATCCCTAAGCTTGGGACTTGTGCTGAGTGTTTCATGAGCAGCAGCTCTCCAGAGATCTCCTGAAGGAGGTTGCAATGAATCAATGTGACCAGAGAGCTGTTCCTGCCCTGTACCAGAACTGACTTCTCCTTCAGCTCTTTGATCAGGGATTTCCAATTTGAACCTGTCTATGTTGATAAAGTGTATAGCTCCGTGTCCTCCATCATCTCACATTTTCTCCCCAGGTATGGCGGCACACACCTGCAATCCCAGCATACCCAGGTGTGGTGGCACACACCTGCAATCCCAGCATCCCCAGGTGTGGCGGCACGCACCTGCAATCCCAGCATCCCCAGGTGTGGTGGCACACACCTGCAATCCCAGCATTCCCAGGTATGGCGGCACACACCTGCAATCCCAGCATCCCCAGGTGTGGCGGCACACACCTGCAATCCCAGCATCTCCAGGTGTGGCGGCACACACCTGCAATCCCAGCATCCCCAGGTGTGGTGGCACACACCTGCAATCCCAGTATCCCCAGGTATGGTGGCACACACCTGCAATTCCAGCATCCTCCAGTGTGGCAGCACGCACCTGTAATTCTAGCAGACACAGAGATAGGAGAGCTGTAAGTTCCAGGTCCACTTGGGCTACAGTGTGAATTTCAAAAGCAACAACTGAAAAACAGAACAGAATGGAAATGAAAAGGCCTTCTCGCTCTGTGATTTAGTTTCCTTCCTCATGCAAAATAAGGGGTCAGTCCGGCTCCCCTGGATAGACCCTTAACCTCTGTGATCTGGAGCACGAAGTGATTCACTTAGCAGACCTACTCCAGCGACTCCCTGGGGAGTGGGTGGAGGCTTTGGTGTCTCCATTCACAGGCATCTCATGTGGGGTAGCCTCCCACCAAAGTCCTCCCATCAGGAAGCTGAGGGGAAGAAGGGTCCTCCCCCACCTCCCAAAGCATCAAAAGGGTGGCCTCAGTCCATGGGGAGGACAGGCCTTAGTACAGTATGGTCACCGGTTGCCACACACATCAGCTTCTCGGAGACCCTGGATAGGCAGCGGGCTGCAGCTTGATGGGTGGAGCTCTCACTTGATCAGGCTGCGCTCTGTGACTGACTGTAAATTCTCAATGAAACAGCCCCATTGGGCCTAATTTCATCCACTTAACCCAGAGGTTGCATTCTTGAGGCGTTCTGCCAAATGCTTTCGACTCTGGGTTAGGAGAGCACAGGGGAGCGCCCGCAGGCAGCAGCTGCACCACCGCTGGACTTTCTCACCTGCCGGGTCCATGTTGGAGGTGCGTGGTCCTCTCTGCCACAGCAGGTCAGCTGGCTTCTGGAGTGACTTGCTGCAAGTGTAGGGCTGGGCTAGCCATTCCTGTGCCTGTTAGCAGGAGTCCAAAAGCCAGGCAACCTGGTCATCCCTGGAGACCCCATGGAAATGATGACTGAATTCAGCGAAGCCCTGCTGGCCAAATGAAACTGAGGAGACCAAGGTCACAGTTGGTGGGCCCCAGCAGTGCCTGAATAGCCTATCCTCAGAGCTTCCCAAGTGGGTGCCTATAAACAGCTGGGTCATCACGTCATAATGGGTTGACTAAGTCAGCAGTCGAGCAATACCGAAGCAATCATTCAGCCACAATCAAACCACCCATCCCCTTGATCCAACAACTCAAACAGCCTGTCTTCAGAGCTAAACACAACCCAAACAGCACAGCAACTCAACAAACAGCCTGCAGGTCAAACAATGCCAGAACAATGGGTCGGCTGGGTCACATAATAGCAGCACACCCGGGCTCTCATAAACAGCCAATCAACAGCCTCAAACAATGTCCAAATATTTGGATTAATTCACCCAAACATCCAGTCAGTTCAATCAAACCCAGTCAACTGAACTAATGAATGCCAAAACACCTATCCAACTTAAACAGCCACTCTAACCATGACAAAACAACTGGTGGACTTGGTGAAACCACCCATCACCACAGCCAAATAAGCAGTCAACCCAGTCATTCGGAGCAAAAGCCACAGGTCACACTGGTCACCAGGCAGTAACAAAACACCCACTCCATCCTGTCAAACAACCACTCAGGCAGGAGAGCCTGTGTCTAAACATCCAGTCAACTGCACGATTTGCTGCTTGCCTCCATGCAATAAAAACCCAAACAGCCACTTAACGTGGTTAAAGGAACAGAGCATGCCTGGATCTCTCTGGGCACGCCCCTCCTGCCCAGCACTCTCAACAAAGGCTCACACAGCCAACGGAAGGGTCCTTCACCAAGGTGCCAAGTCAGCTTAGTCCCCAGCAGGCAGGAAGAAATCAGTACTGTCACTCACCTGGTTAATAGCTTTCAGTGGAAGATGGAGTTTTTCTAATCAGAGCGGCTACAGGTGGCCAGGGAGATCTGACAGAATAGCTTCTACACCTTCCCCCCGCGCTGTGGTTGGGAGGAAGCGCCTCAGAGTCCCTTATTAAAGAGCATTTGAAGGGGGACAGATGTGTCATGGAGTAGCAAGCCTGTGCCTAGTGTGTTGGATGAGTAAGTTCTCAGTGGCAGACACTGCAGACCCAGGACTAGCCTGCTGTCCATGGTCCCAGGTCATAGGGACCAGAACTCTCTCATCAAACCCAGAACCCTGATCACCTCTGACCACCTCTGTCCAGAGTCCATTAACTACAGTGACACATCTAAGCACAAACTATGTGCCAGACACAGGGTAAGAAGCCCTTTATACCCTCCATGACGTGTCTACAACATTGTCCCCATGATACAGATGAAGTTCCTGGGTGTTGAGAGAAGTGAAGCAAGCTGCCCGAGGCCACAAGGCTATTAAGTGGCCTCATCTGAAACCAGCTCTAGATTGAGGAGCCAGTTAGACCTGTGGAATACTTATGAAAGGAGAGTCAAGGGAGTGGCTTGGCCTGGCTTGTACTGCATTGGAGATGTGAGATGGCACCTGAGGAGGCCACCTCAAGTGTGTGTGTACACACGCGTACTCGAGGGAAGAGGCACTCTCCTCCAGTGGAGACTCAGCTGTAGACAGGCTGGCGTCTTGGAGAGCGCCCTCTCCTCTTATAGCTCACCCTGGAGCCGAGCTCTCCTGTTTAGGAACGCTGGACAAGGACCACTGTCTCCAGGGGCCAGCAGTTCCTGGCTTACACAGACTTATATAGAGGCAGCCTTCAGGAATGGGTTCTAGGATTGGAAAGAGATTTCCTGCCATCTGTGTAGCCCTTACTGCAAATCCTAACTGGCCTCCCATTCCTGGGTGTAGGTCCAAATGCACTACTGCCCATGACTGAGCCCCTGCTCAGTCCAGGGAGAGGCATGTCGGCCCACCTCCCTGCATTAGTCACAGAGCGTTTTGTTGAAACCTAACACAAATCACAAGGGCAGGAAATGTCGTAAAGAGAAAAGTAATCTTCTGACGGAAAAATAAATTATCAGCCATGTTCTGAAGGAAAAGAAACATTCTTAAATAATTTCTCTTGCTGTTGGTATTGGCTGGCAGTGTGGGCCAACCAAGCAAATGGTAATTTCCAAATTAGATTATACATTATGTCATATTAGTTTTATATTAGAAAAACAAACGGGATCAGAGAAGAAGTGCCAAGTTTGGCGGCCGAGCTGGCCACGTGACAGCTGCATTTCCACTGCAGCTCATTTAATGATTTGTGGGGTGAGGAGGCATGGAGCAAACACTCAGCCCACCATGGTCCAACATGGATTTTCTAGGGAAGGAGGAAAGGACAACAATAAGGCCAGGCCTTTGCTAGTGAGAATACAACCAGGTCAGGGAGGCAGGGGCACTCTCAGAATGTGGTCTTCCCACCTTCTTCTGGGGTATCTACCCTCTTTAGAGGGGCTGGCTTAATGTTGAGCCACCATGGCTGGTAAATGCCCAAGGAGACAGCAGGTAGACATGTCTACATGCCACTCTCAGGGAGGGGATGCTGGTGGAGCCCTCAGACAGCTCTGCTTCTGTACTGAGCTTTCCCGGGGCCATAGGAACACTAGGTGGCTGTGTCTCCCTCGGGTGCATAGCCAGAGAAGATAGGAGATGGATTTAAGGTGGGAAGTCGTCTGTCCCAAGGCTCTGTGCCAGACTGGCTACTGTATTTACTCCTCTCTTCCTTAGGACAGCCCCACCAGGCCTTGGTTCAGACGGAGAAGTGGAGAGGCAGAGGCAGGGCAGATACATCAGGGATCAGTGACCACATTTGGGAGAACTAGCACAGCTTGTACTGGACTTGGCAGGCCCTGTGAGCATAACTACCATTTGAGGTATTAGGCTTCTGCTGTCGTGAAATACACAGTGGGCTTTAGTGACAAGATTCCTGAGAGGGAGTGGAGAGCAGCAGATACTGAGTTGCTAGTTGAGAGGGTTCGTTCAACTGTTGAAGCATCTGACCTGTGACCTAAGTCTTTGTGCCTCAGACTGGGCTCAACCAGCTCCAGTTGTTTGCACATAGATTTGGGCAGGGGTCTCTTAGCCAACTGTGAACTTTGCCAGGAGAAAGGAACCATCCTGGCCTGGTTATCTCTGAAGGGTTCACATTTGGCACCGTGCTTCAAACCACTCTGGATAGTCACAGAAAAGACAGGAGAAATGAGGTGGGAGGGGGAAGATGTTTAGATCGGGAAAGAGTACAAGGGCCTTAGGAGCATTGGTCAGGATTTCCAGGTCTAGGAATCCTCTATTTTTTATTTGCAAAGCTGCCTCCTGGCCCCAGGCCAGACAGCCCTAATCAGCCAAAGCACACTACCTCACAGATTTCAGGCAGCTAGAGCTAATCAATCTAAGGTGGCATTTCTCCAGGAAACCTATCATCTGCCACTCAGAGTCCAGCTCATTCACTAGAGCAGTGAGAAAACCAGCAGGTAAAGAGAGGGAGGCGGTGGAACTCACATGCTGGTCACAGGCAGAGTCGGATCCGGATCCCACTTCCAGAGCAGGCTGTGGGACCCGAAGAGATAACTTGGGACCATCCAATCAGTAGGTATCTGACCTGCCATAGCACGTGCCCAGCTTTGGGTGCATGGCTGGATGAGGAGGGAACATGAGCACCAGTCAGGCTTGATGTCACTGCAGACTTTCTCTGTTCCCCCAGAGAGCTGGGTTCTGCTTCTTCTGCTTTTGTGTCTTCTCTGTGAACCTCATGTTTTTCTACCTGATAAGCGGGAACAAGGGTGGCACTCAAGCTCTTTGAGAAAAAAAAAAAATCTCTCCGGGGACTGGGATTGTGGCCATCTCAGGATCCTGTGGACTCAGACCTCAGTCCAGATTCTCTTTAGGGCGTCACATAGTCAGTCAGGGCTGGGAAGCCACAGCAGTCCTTCCTGTGACCCACCAGGGGGAGAGGGACGCATTCAGCCCCATTCTGGCTTGATTTCTTTTTGACCCCCCCTGGTGGCCTGGAGGGTTACTGCAGCTCCTGGCTTGCTTCCTGTTTCTGGTGGAAGGCAGTCCAACTCCGTGCAACTAATCCCTGACTAGTTACTCATACGCCAAGCCCCTTGCTGAATTCCAGGAACCTCACCCTCCCTCTCCTGAATGGTGTTCACACACTAGCCAAGGGGGAAGAGGTAGGAATGCACAGAGATCCCCTATATGTAGCCTGCCTGGTACTATATCTATGATGGCGACAGTGGGGCAGTGCAGGGTAGGGGAGCCTTGCTGGGAAAAGTGATGTTGAAGAAGAGTTCAATAGAGCCTGTGAATGTGCAGTGGTGGAGGGGGCTTAGAAGGAAAGAAAAACCACTTTTTTTTTTTGAGCTGTAGAGTCAGAGTGAGCAACAGGGGAAGTGAACAGGGGAGAGCATTCTTTTGTTCAGAAGATTGTATTGAGTAGCTACTGAACACCGTGTTAGATTATGAAAGGTCTTGAACCACAGTCTCATCCTGGCCTGAGTATTTGTAACATTTAAGGTAAGAGCTTGTTTCTAAGCAAAGCTTATCTCTGTGTGGCTCCTCCATCACTCTTTGGGACAGCTGCAAGGGAGGGAGTTGGGAGGATGCCATTGGGGTGTTGTAGTACAGGTGAGATGCGGGGACAATGAGGGGCTGGCATGGCCTCTCTGGCCACTTCTCCTGCATCCTCTCTTTGTCCAGAACCACCCCCTTTACCTGATATTCATGCTTTATCTCCTCTCTGGAGAGTCTGTTCCTGAGGGCAGGATTTTGCAGTTGTACAGTGTGTTGGGAGAGGCCTGGGCTGAATGGTGCACACAGAACAACCAAGTGCAACTGTGGAATGACGTGGTTGAGAGGGTGTGTCCAAGTCACTGTCCTACTGTTGTGAAGAGACCTCATGACCAAGACAACTCTCATAAAAGAAAGCATTTAGCCAGGCGATGGTGGCTCATAACTTTAATCCCAGCACTTGGGAGGCAGAGGCAGGCAGATCTTAGTGAGTTTGAGGCCAGCCTGGTCTACATAGCAAATTCCAGGGCAGCCAGAACTGTTACACAGAGAACCTTGTCTCAAAAAAACCAAAACCTCCCCTGAGAAGGATGATTCCGAACACCCAGTGTAGTTGCCAGCCAGTTACTAAAGACTTTCTATAAAAATAGAAAGCATTTAATTGGGGACTTGCTTACAGTTTCAGAGGTTAAGGTTAACTATCATCCTGGAGGGGATCTTGGCAGTGCTGGAGCTACATCCTGATTCACAGGCCGAGAAAGAGAGACACTGGGCTTGGTATGGGCTTTTGAAACTTCAAAGCCCATCCACCCACAGTGACACACTTCTTCCAACAAGGTCACACCTCCTAGTCCTCCTAATCCTTTCAAATAGTGCTACTCCCTGGTGACTAAAAATTCGAATATATGAACCTATGGGGGGGCATTCTTATTCAAACCACGGTGGGAGGGAAGGCATAGAGAGCCTGGGGGGCAAGAACCTTGTGAAGAAAATTCTAGAACTGCAGAAGTAAGCAGTGGTGGTCTCAAATAGAAGGCAGACCCCCACCACCGCAGGCTGACTCCAAGCAAACAGATCCTGTGAGAAGAAGAGGGAACCCTCAGTGATCACACAGTTATAGCATGTATGAGAAGCTTTTCTCCTTCCTCACTGGGTAGGCCATCATGCAGTTGGGTTTAATCAGAGCTGCAGAAGCACAGAGGTTAGGGACTGCCCCAGGTCACTCATCTAGAGCCTAGAGTCAAAGCTGAGCCTACCTGCTAACCCTTATCCACTTTCTGCAGTGAGTCACCATGGCTCTTTGCATTATCTTCCCTCCCTCCCTCCATTTCCTTTCTATCTTCCCCTGGCTCTGGCTATTGGTTGGTTTGGAGCTTTCTCTCTCTCTGGTTTGGTTTTAGCTTTGTTTGTTTTTTGTTTTTGTTTTTGAGACAGGGTTTCTCTGTAGCTTTGGAGCTTGTCCTGGAACTAGCTCTTGTAAGACCAGGCAGGCCTTGAACTAACAGAGATCCACTTGCCTCTGCCTCCCGAGTGCTGGGATTAAAGGTGTGTGCCACCACCGCCCAGCTAGCTTTGTTTTTTTTCAAGGCAAGGTTTCTCTGTGTAGTCCTGGCTGTCCTGAAACTCAGTCTGTAGACCAGGCTGGCCTCAAGCTCAGAGATCTGCCTGCCTCTGTCTCCCGAGTGATGGGATTAAAGGCGTGCGACATCACTGCCCAGCTAGCATGGTCATATTCTTATTTTTCAGGTCTGGTTCAGATATCTTTTGTGAGAGGTCCTCTGATTCCTCCAGGTGGATATGACTTTACTTCCCTCTTATCCCTCCTCCTGCTCTTTCTTACCACCTCTCGCCATTCTCCATCAGCCTTCTCTCATCCCTTCTCTTGCTTAAGGCATCTGGTAGAGCCTCCCCTGCAGCCCCACAGCCTTTGTGAGTGCACAGGTGAGCGCTACTCTCCATTGCACATTTCAGCTTTGTCCTGGGGCTCCCCAGCCCACAAGTTCCCAAGGCCAAGGCAGTGTCCAATACAGGAAGTGTCTACTTCCTGTCCCCTCTTCTTTAATCATCTTGTACAGAAGATTCCTTATAGTCAGTTTGCTGCTTCTCCTCCTCCTCCTCCTTTTGTGTTTTTTGAGATAGGGTTTCTCTGTTTAACAGTTCTGGCTATCCTAGAACTCACTCTGTAGAGCAGGCTAGCCTCAAACTAAGAGATCTAGCTGCCTCTGCGTCCCGACTGCTAGAATTAAAGGCATGCGTCACCATGCCTGGATCATCTTGTTTATTAAAGAAAGGACTTTTCAATGTCTGGAGTGATTAGGGCTGGCATTAAGAGCATTTTAGTGGGTGCCAGCAAAAACAAGTGCTGTTATATGGGGAGACAAGCAGAAGCCACCATCAGGGGCTTTCCTCAGGTCCTTGTGACTCAGGAGTGATAAGAGCCCCAGGAGCAGGGGCTGTAGGTGCATCAAGTGATAGCTGTGAAGTTGCCAAGGAGGAGCACTTGGGGCCCAGGGAGAGGGTACAAAGGGCATCTCAGGAATAGCTCATGGATAAATACTCATGAACAGTGTTGTGCCCTGCCTAGGTCTTGGTATCATTAGGAAGATTTCAGATGTGTGTATGACTGCAAAACTTGGCGAGAGGAATTAAGTTTTAGGGAACTAAGAAACTGGTATTTCTTGTGTCCACATGTTCCTGTGCCAGTCGGTAAAATGGGGACCCAGGATTTCTCTTCCATCTAGGAGTGAAGCAGATCAGAGAATGATAGATGCCATCCATAAAAGAAGCTGTCTTTCTCTGAGGGCCATATGATCTCTGTTGCAACTGTCCAACTCTGTTGTGCAAAAATAGCCAGAGACAGAAAATGGCATGTAGCTAAATAAGTATGGCTGTGTTTTAATAAAACTTTACATGTGGATAGTGACATTTGACATTTGCATAATCCTCATGTCTTACTATATTTTCCCCACACATAAAGAAGCATAGGCGAAATCCCTGCCTCCTACCAGTGACTGTCTAGCTTCTTGTTCCTGATCCAGATGATGGAGCTAGAGTTGGCAAGGCAAGGCAAGGCAAGGCAAGGGAGAAGAGATCAGCCTGCTGGGAAAGTCGCTTGTTGCTCTGTACCCCCACTCACCCAATTCTGAGGGCCCTCTCACCACTACCAACCTCAGGGTGCCAGCCCGCAATGAGCTGGCTTCTCAGTGAGTGGATGGTTAGCAGCTGGACGCATCGAGGTGGGCGGGCCGGCCATGTTCAGTCTCCGGTAAATGAGTGTGGACATGGTGGGCCCAGCGGGGCTGCCCACCCTTCTCTGCCCGGATCAGATTCCCTGACTCGTCTGAGCACTGTAAACACAGCGGCTGGACAGGCCACCTCTCCTGAGCTCCACTGCTGGCGGCCCTGCCCGGGAGGGAAACAGGATTGGGCCTGACAATTTGACATAAACCACGGGGCAGTGTCCGCAGCTGGGGGAAGTCTGGTGACCCACTCTTGGAGGCCTCCATGTTCACCCCAGTGGTGACTGCTCCCAATTACCTTTCTCTGTAGATCCAGGAGTCTGTTGGTTAGGGAGTCCCTCAGGGGTCCCTTAAGGTTTCCCATTTTGATACAGGTAGAGAAACTGAGGAGCAGAGAAGAGCAAATTCTCACTAGCCAATAGGGCTCTGGACCCTTCCCATGGAAATATGGATAAACTGGAACCCTGTCCCTTAGCCTGTAGGAGGACATGCCTTTGGAGACAGCCAGGAACATTCTGGTAGGACTCAGCCAAGCCATCTTCAGAGCAAGTGTGTTTATTGCTTTTACAAAGCATAGGCCATTCCGGCAGATGGGTACCCGCTGTGTCAGGTTAACACATAAAGCCTCTTGTAGTCCAAGTGCTGTTTGTAGGCAAACATGAGTGTGTACACTGAATATGTTTATGAGCCACATGTGCATAGACACATGTGTAGCTTCCTTCCGGCATGCAATTTAGCATCATATCTGTTCAGGTTCACCCATGGCTTATACACATGTGCACACACACACACATACACACACGTATATGCATGCAACTCTCTACCTTTGTGCTGTTAACTCAGTAGTATGCTATCTCCTGGACCAACCATCCTCTTTGGGGTCTTTAGACATTTACGTATTGTTCCTGAGATAGTATGAAATTCTAAAGAACAAGGATGAGGGGTCTGGGCCTGTGAATGGCAAAAGTCAATGATTGTAATGATTCCTGCCATTCTGAGCATTTTCCAAAGATGCCCACCAAGCCACGGTGGGGCTTGTCATATCTAACCTTAGACTTGCTCTACTGCCATGAAGCAGGGGCCTGACTGGACCTGTTCATTCTCATCAAGGTCATCACATTCTGATAACCTTGCTCTTTATTGATAGGTCCTTTTGGAGAGAGCTCATCTTCCACCTCCTCACACACCACCCCAGCAGTCAGTGACCACAGATGGCACAATGCTTGCTGAGCACTGGACACTGCTCTAAGGGTCTCAAATATATTGATACATTTTCATAGCAACCCTGTGTTATAAATGGCACCCATGTCCACCTTATAGACAAGGAAACTGAGGCACAGACAGACAAAGCAACAGGCTCCAAGCTATTCAGCCAGGACTTTTGAAAGGCTGAATTTACAAACCTGTGATCAGGCCCTAGTCTCCTTCTTAATCACTCTTGTTGCTGTTCTTGGAGTAGGGAAGGTGGTTCATGGACTCCAGGGAGAAGGCAACAGGTGCTGATTTGTGCTTCTGAAGGCCTACTGTGTGCTGGACCCTTTCCTGGGAAGGTCCACTGGCCTCCCGGACACCAGAATCTAACCTACATGTCCTTCCCTCCCTTCCCCTCCCCTTTCCTCTCCTCCCATCTCTTCCTTCTCCTCCTTCTTCCCTCCCTTTCCCTCTTTTCTTCCTCCAGTGCAAAAAAGGCCTTATTGCTTAATAGCCTGAGCAGGCATAACCTCCTCTAGGGCCTGGGCTCTTCTTATAACAGTTCCCAGTGATGTGGCCAGGGCTGTACTGAGAACTGGACACCAGGGTGCTGGGCCCTGCCCTCCTCCAGTGCACAAAGGGGCCATGCTTCCCAAACCCATTTGTTTCTGCCTTTTCTTTCCCTGCTCACATGGTTGGAACATCCTGGCTTCTATATTCTGTCATGTCACTGGGTGTGTTCCCTGCCCCTAATCTCTTTCTAACAGTCTGCAGATTATAACCTCAACTACCATCTCTTCTGGGAAGCCTCCCCAGGTCACATGACTGTTGGCGGTGTCTCTGCATGGGTCTTGTGTCTGCTTCTCTATGCATCCTCATAGTCTGTTTGGGGCCAGGTACACATAAGCAATTCCACAGATGTTCACCAAGTGATGTCTGTCCCAGGACCCCAATCCTTTCCCATTAGAACTGGACTCTCTGCCAACCAGATATTAACTTATTTTCTTCTCAGTGCTTTACATATAGAAATGGAGCATAGTTGGATTCATCTTGGTTTTAGGATATTATGTTTATGATATTTTTTAAAAGATGAATTAAAAGTAGATAAATAAGGTGCAGTTTTCCCATTCTAACAGTTTGGCATGGGAAGGAAAGGGGCCCTGAGGGGCGGGCACAAGCTGGGTTGGCTAGTGGCTGCAGAGCAGATCCTCTGTCTGGCCTGGGTCTGGCTGCCCACCCACTCCCCTGCTTGCATCCACATGGGGAGAAGTTGATGAACAAGGGCCTTCCTGTCTTCCCTGTTCTCCCCTATTTCTAAAAATAAGCTGGAATCTTCTCCTCATCTGCCCCCAATTTTCTCCTGCTTGACCCTGATGACCCCATGCCCTAAGATGAGGCCGCATGTGTGCCCGCTGTTGGACAGATGGGCCAACGCTGAGGTGCAGATGGTGGGGGCATTGAGACCGCCATGGCCTCTGCTCCTCCAGCTATGCCCTGCAGGGAACAAAGCAAAGCACCCAGCAACCCCCAGACTGCAGAATGGGGTAGGGGCCTTGTTTACAACAGGACCCTCTGTCCTTCTGTCAGGAGCTGTCCGCACAGTGATGGTCACTGCCCACTTTTGGTACACTGAGCATAGTCACATCTGCTGTCTTCTTGAGTCTGTGCTCGGCGTTCTTGCAGTCAGCATTGAACAGACAAGGAAAACAGGGAGGTTAATGTACTTCCCAAGGGTTGTGCAGCTCGCAAGAAGCAGAGCCAAGATTCTAAATCAGATCTCGCTGCTTTAAACTTTGTCTTTCACGCTGCCTTTCCTGTTTCCTGACATCAGAACCAGGGCATGGTCTTACAGTTTTGCACCCAAAGAGTTTCATGGTGTTCTTGTAGCTGCCGTTTACAGAGTGGTTACGCTGCCTGAAACCCCATCCAAGCTCAAGCCTGGAAAGGAGGGGACATTAGGCTCATGTGGAGGGGGAGCTGAGCCTACGGGACAACACCATGCCGCGTGTCATGGCCATTCTACAGTGAGAGAGAACCAGGCTTTGGACTGAACTCTCCATTCAGAAGTTTTTCTTCTGTACAACAGTTCAGCCCTTTTGGCATGATGTGCTTTGCTTCCAGTTAATTACCTAGCTGGGAAGGCCATCCCCTGTGTGTCTGCTCTATAGGAATCCAGAAGACGAATAGACCTGCTTTCCTGGGTGTTATAAAGGTGGGCATATGAGTGGCAGTTCTGGTACAGGGTGACAAAACATTGCAGTAACAGGACTACCGAGTGCTTATAGGTTATGGCGGTCCAGGTAGAAACCTGGCTCATTCCATACCCTGCTACAGGCAGCCCATTGGCCTGTTGGTCCTGAACTGGTGCTCAAGGGCATGGCAGTGTGGTAGAGCCCATTTCTCCTTTTGCTGCCAGCCCCTGGCTCCCTTTGTACCCCAATACCACCAAACTGCTCTAGGGTCCCAACAAATTTCTTTTCTTACTTCAGCCATGTCATCATGATGCCTAGCTTGTACCACCTCCTTTCTCACACCCTTCTTCTTCTGGTTGCCTCTTAGCCTGCAAATAGCACTCAGAGATGCCATGCCCCTTGGTTACCTGGTGGCTGGGCGTGTGCGTGCGCATGTGCGCATATACGTGTGTGTGTGTGTGTGTGTACGTGTGTGTGTGTGTGTGTGTGTGTGTACAATGGATACATGTTGGCCAGAGGAGAAGAATCACTTAACATTAATTGTTCTGTGAATGGGCTCAAGTACAGGAAAATAAAGACCTTGTGAGACGGAGTGCCAGTGGCCTGGCGGGCCAAGGGGAAAGTGCAGCCCTGTTTGTGAGGTCAGAGAATCTTCCTGGAGGGTCCCATCCCCAGGATTGGGCTTCAGATGATGCTGTTATTTAGTTAGTAACCCATAATGTGTGTGATGCTGCTCAAAGCCCTTTCCGCAATTAAGTTATTTGGTCTTTGTAACAACTCTGTCCTGATCACCATTTTGCATATTTGGAAGTAGAAACATGAAGGGATTAGCTGACTTTCTTTAACCTGCACAGCTAAGAGCAACCAAAGCTGGATTCTTATTCAGGTTCTTGTCCTTAGCAGCCTGTGCTCTAGGTTCCTTGCTATTACAAAAAGGGGAAGAAAGACGGTGTGGAGGAACAGAGGATAAACATCACTCTACCTAACACAGCACAGGGAGGCAAATATTTGTCTTCCTCTATGCTAATACTAGATCCATATGCGCTCCGTGTCCAGGACAGCCAGTACTGTCTTTTTGTGGGTTCCACACTCCAGTAGGGTACCAGCGTTGCCTGGTAGTGGGGTGCCATGTGGGCTTCAGTGGCTGTGCCAAAGCTTCCTCTTCTGATAGTGGTCTCTGAAAGCAGGAGAGGAGATGTTATTCTTACTCACAGATGAAGGAACTGGAAGTAGAGGTCTCTGAGATGTCCCCCAAATGCTCAGATGTTGAAGGCTTGGTCCTAGATGGTGGATCTGATCATTGAGAAGGAACTAGATCGTGATGGCTCTAATCTCATCAACTGTGTAGTCCATGAATGAGTTAATTTGATGACAGTATTAGTGGGTGATACACATGAGGATGTGAGGCCTAGTGGGAGGATCTGAGGGTATGCCCTGAAAAGACTTGTTCCCAGCCACTTCTGCCATGCTCACTTCCTACCCACTGTGACGTGAGCAGACTCCTGCAATTCATTCTTCCCTCAACAGCAAAGTTGGCCTCACCTCAGGCTCACAGCTGTGGAACCCAGTTACCTTGGATTGAAATGTCTGAAATTGTGAGTCTCAATCAATCTTTCTGTCTTCAAACCTTTTCACATCTTGTTGCAATGATGAAAACTCTGATTAATGCAGAAGGTAGAGGATGGGGGCAGTCTCCAGGATGCAATTTGAATCTGAGATGCCACACTCTGGGGCCAGAACTTGTCCCTAGCCATCAATGCCTGAGGGCTCAGTCCCTGTGCACCACCATTAGAACATCTAGTGCCAGGATGCCTGACACTTGCTCTCAGCATGAGTGTGCACAGGGAGGGAGCACAGGAATAGTGGACACACCCAGGGGTGGAAATGATCTGTATGCCTACACCATCATTCTCAGGCTGCCCACAGACATAGCTGTGGATGCTGGCAGCTTGACCCAGCTCTGCTCTTCTTCCCATGGTGGCCAGAGTCCAGAACCTGGCACCAGAATGATTTCTCTCCCCTTCCCTGCCACACCCCACCCCTTCAACCCTCTCCCAAGGTCCCCATGCTCCCAGTTTACTCAGGAGATCTTGTCTTTTTCTACTTCCCATGTAGATTAGATCCATGTATGTCTCTCTTAGGGTCTTCATTGTTGTCTAGGTTCTTTGGGATTGTGATTTGTGGGCTGGTTTTCTTTGCTTTATGTTTAAAAACCACCTATGAGTGAGTACATGTGACAATTGTCTTTCTGTGTCTGGGTTACCTCACTCAAAATGATGTTTTCTAGCTCTATCCATTTGCCTGCAAATTTCAAGATGTCGTTATTTTTTTCTGCGGTGTAGTACTCCATTGTGTAAATGTACCACATTTTTCTTATACATTCTTTGGTCAAGGGCCATTAGGTTGTTTCCAGGTTCTGGCTATGACAAACAATGCTGCTATGAACATAGTTGAGCATATATACCCAAAAGTGGTATTTCTGGGTGTTGAGGAAGGTTGTTTCCTAATTTTCTGAGACATCACCACACTGACATCCAAAGGGGTTGTATCAGCTTGCATTCCCATCAGCAATGCAGAAGTGTTTCCTTTACCCCACAACCTCTCCAGCATAAGTTGTTATCAGTGTTTTTGATCTTGGCCAATCTTACAGGTTTAAGATGGAATCTCAGAGTTATTTTGATTTGCATTTCTCTGATGACTAAGGATGTTGAGCATCTCCTTAAGTGTCTTTCAATCATTTTAGATTCATCTGTCGAGAGATCTCTGTTTAGGTCTGTACTCTATTTTTTTTATTGGATTATTTGTTCTTTTGATGACCAATTTCTTATGTTCTTTGTATATTTTGGAGATCAGACCTCTGTCTGATGTGGGGTTGGTGAAGATCTTTTCCCATTATGTAGGCTGTCGTTTTGTCTTGTTGACAATGTCCTTTGCCTTACAGAAGCTTTTCAGTTTCAGGAGGTCCCATTTATTGTTTCTCTCAGTGTCTGTGCTATTGGGGTTATATTTAGGAAGTGGTCTTCTGTGCCAATGAATTCAAGTGTACTTCTAACTTTCTCTTCTATGAGGTTCAGTGTGACTGGCTTTATGTTGAGGTCTTTGATCCATTTGGACTTGAGTTTTGTGCATGGTTTTAGATATGGATCTATTTTCATTCTTCTACATGTTAATATCCAGTTATGCCAGCACCATTTGTTAAATCTGCTTTCTTTTTTCCATTTGATATTTTTTGTTTCTTTGAAAAAAACCAGGTGTTTGAAGATGTGTGGATTGATAACCGATCTTCTATTTGGTTCCATTGGTCCTCCTGTCTGTTCTTATGCCAGTACCATGCTGTTTTCAGTACTGTAGCTCTGTAGTAGAGTTTGAAGTCAGGAATTGTGATGCCTCCAGAAATTCTTTTATTGTACAGGGTTGTTTTGGCTATCCTGATTTTTTTTTCTTTTCCATATGAAGTTGAGTACCGTTCTTTCAAGGTCTGTGAAGAATTTTGCTGGGATTTTGACGGAATTGCATTGAATCTGTAGATTGCTTTTGGTAAGATTGCCATTTTTACTATGTTAATTCTACCTACCCAAGGGCATGGGAGATCTTCCCACTTTCTGGTGTTTTCTTCAAAGATTTAAAGTTATTGTTATGCAAGTCTTCCACTTGTTTGGCTAGAGTTACTCCGGAATATTTTATGGTATTTGTAGCTATTGTGAAGGGTTATGTTTCTCTGATTTCTTTCTCAGCTCATTTGTCATCTGTGTACAGGAGCCCTGCTCCATCTTTCTAAGATCTACAATAACACAAGGTCCTGGGCACAACATTCTCGAGACTCTTCTAACCTAGGACTAGACTTTTCTTTCTGGGAAGGGGAATGGTGTCACGGAAATGACTCCATCCTACTCCATCTTGTGGTGACTTTTTGCACCTTTCAAAGCACATTTCCAGTCCATAATCAGAATTCATTTTTTAAGGACAGAGAAACAGACGAAGATAAATGAATCAAGTCCATAATCAGGGGACAGAAGCCAGGACATACAAGCATGGTTGGTCTCGTTCTGTTGCTGCTTTCAATCTCTCTTTCTCCTTTTTCCTTTCATTCTTGCATCGGAGGAGGAGGGAACAGGAGTCTGGAACAGGCAGGATCTATGACACAGGAAGATTGCTGGGCAGAAGTCAGAAGCCTCGCATTCTGGTTCTGAATTTACTTCATTTACTAAGTAACCTTAAACATGTCATGTTCCCTCTCTTGACCTCAAGTGTTTAATTATGAATCATTTTTATTTATTTATATATTTAATAACTAGTTAATTATTAATTAATTAAGGATGAAAGCTACTATTCCACAGAGGTTTATAGGAATTGACACAATGAAGTATTTTTTCCTTCCTTCCTTCTTACCTGGCTCTTCCATCTATCCACATATCTAATCATCGATCCACATATCTAATCATCTATCAATATGCTGGCACACCTCTACCTCCTCCCCTGTCCCTTTCTCCCTCTCCTATCCCTCCCACCCAGCTACCTACTCATTCACCCACCAACGCTTTTCATCCATGCATGTGCCTACTCCCTGGAGTCTGTCCTTTGGAGGTCTGACTTAACTTCTGTCTTTTCCAGGTTCCACAGTGGAAATTATGACCTGTTTTTGCTTCTTTTTTTTTTTTGACATCTGTCCCTTCAGGGTTACATTCAACCGATTGCCTTTTGTCACAGTTAGTCCTTAGCTAAACCGGGTGATCTTAAGGGGAAGGTAGAAGGTTGCTTCAGCTTCGTGGTGCAGTGCTCGCCACACTTACTGAGTATCTTTGGAGTTCACAGCTCCCTGAGAGTGAATGGAGAACAGTGGCCTCTGAACCCTCTTCTCTGCATACTCTCATCTCATCCTCACTCCTTCACTTCAGAGATCCATAGAGGTTGAATCCTACCTGGATCACACAGCAAGCCCATGGGAAACTTGGGATAGAAACCCAGCTTTCTCTGGCAGTGAGTGGTCCTCAGAGCCTCCCTCCTCTGGGACACTGCCTGGAGACCTACCATGTGGGCCACCAGAAGAGGGAACAGCTCTGAGTCACCCACATCTCACTCCATTTTTCAGCCCCAGGTCCTGCGCATCCAGCCCAGGCAGCCCTGCTGCACCAAGGCCCTCTGGCTATCCTGGCAAGACACGGGGTTGGGTGGGGATTGGAGGTTTGCTATTTTCAGGCTGAGGCTTCTCCAGAGCTGCTAGTCCTCTGCTGCTTGGCTAGACTCACCCAGGCTGCTTTGGTTCTGGCCGGCTGGGGTGGTCCTCAGTGCCATTCCCAGTGACAGAGGTCAGGCCTCCCCCAATGCCTGCTGTGTGTCACTGGTACTCCCAAGGGCTGTCCCAACTGGCTTGTACACTTGATGGGCGGGCTGTAAACAAGCCATCAGCAGAGGTGGTCTCGGCCCTCCCTTCCCTCCTCCTTCCCAGGCCTGATAGCTCTCAGCCACATTGGAAGAATTAGGGGGTGGCTGGTGGAGGGAAGTGGCTGGCTCCCATGGCAGGGATAGGGGACCATGCATAAGTCCTACCATATTGGCACTCTCTCTGTGTGTGTGTGTGTGTGTGTGTGTGTGTGTGTTGTGCGTTTGTGTGTACAAATGAGAGGATGTCCTGTCTGTGTGATGCTATCCTGGGTGATCTGAGGTGAGGACCTATCCCGAAAGGATCTATTCTGCTGGCTTCAGGGTCTTTCTGGAGCAAGAAGAGGCTTCCAATATTGCCCTTCTTACTTGCTAAAGATTCTACTAACTGTACCTGAGTCAGCAAGAGTTAGGATCCAGATCCAGTGCCTTGGAGGAGCCCTTTCTTCACCATGCCTCTGTCTCCTGTGAGGGCTTCTGTGGTGGCTCAGAGCCAGGCTGTTGCTGTTTAAGGGGCTCCTCATGTCTCCTCTGTCTGGATCACTTCAGATTCCCAGGCCTTTTTCACATCGGAGGAGACAGACTCTGAGAGGGTGAGCATATGCGATGGAAAGCAGGCCTCCGGTCTGGCTCCTCTGTGTCCTTCAGGGAGCCCAGTGTGTCCCATGCTTCCAGCACCTGCTGAACACACAGAGAACTGGCGGGAGGTGGGCTCTGGCAGTCATTCCTGCCCTCGCCAAACTGGGGAGTCATGAGCCCAGTAAGCAGAGTAAAAGGGGTCTCTTGTGCTTCCAATGGTGATCGTGTGGCAAGAGTGGGCACATTCAGAACCCCCAAGAACTAGTATGTTCTGATGTGGAGCAGGTAGAGGTGGGGTGGAGTAGGCTGCTTCAGACACAAGCAATCCCAGAATGGTGCTGAGGGGACAGAGTGCCCATCCTCTGAATGTTCCTACTCCTACAGAACTCCAGAAGTGCACCTGCCTTTTCCTTCCCTCTCTGTGGTGTTCAACAAAGCTTAACTTCTTTGTTGGTCGTTCAGAAGTGACCAGGGTACCAGCTACTGCTGTGTCCTAGGGGAAACCTTTTATACACACTGTCAGCCAAACTTCACAGCTGCCCTTACCCACAGTTTGGGGATGAGCAGATAACAACTCCAGGGGTTTGGGGCAGATGACCCAAAGTCTCAGAGCAGACACTAGGTCACAGGTCTGTGGAAGACTGTTTCTCCCATGGCACTTACTGCCTTCTCGTTCAACTGCCCTCCCATTCAGCTCACCCAGCATTGAGAAGGGGCTGACAGGGGAGGAAAACATGTGGCCAGGCTGTCAACACATATCTAGGCTTTCTCTGGCCCTCAGACTGCTTTTCTTTCTAGACATGATTTCCCCTTTATCCTTTGGCCTCTGGGGTTTCTGGAGGCCTGGAAGCATCGTAAGATGTGGGAATTCTGGCTCTTGGGAACCACACTGGAGTCCGGGCCTTCAGGAATGGCTAGACTGCTAGGGCACACAGCCTTTGAGCACTGTGAGCATCCAGCATCCACCTCACCCAGCACCAGGCCCGGAACCGGTAACACGTGGATTTGATTGCTTGGGAAATCAGTGTGGGGGGTCTGGGGAGGAAAGCAGGGTTGGAACAACTGATCCATCTGAAAATAACAGAGCCCAGAATCCCAAGGGGCTCACAGTGTCCCATTCCAGATTTGGAAGTCGCCTGTAGTGCTGTCTGCCACAGGCAACCTATGTGGGTGGCTTTTTGGTGGCTGGGGCAGCCTGACAGCAACAGCAGAGTGGGGTTAGAGGAGCTCTGTGTTTGGGTCCTATGCAACATCTCTTCATCTGGGTGACTCAGGCAGGGAAGGCCAACCCTGCTTCTTCGGGACACTGATCTCCCCTAGCCACCTGGTTCTGAGGATACAAACAAGTGCTTCATATACTTTTTTTTTTTTGTCACTGGTAGAAGGGAAAGTCCAGGTATCTGAGACAAAACTATGCTCTGTCTGATTAGATTACAGCTTCTAGTGCAATCCCCTCCCTACCCCCAGCCTAGTCTCCTTGATGTTCCCTTTTGTTTCCTCATCAAAAATGTTTCACTTACCAAGCTAAGATCAGAATGGTTCTACCATTGCTACACTGGTAGGTAATATATTTTATATCCTTGGAGTTATGCAAAGCAAAACTTGGCATGAAGGAGGAGGGAAGTCATCTGTGGTTAACACTAGCGGAAAAATACCTGACCATGGGTCTGGTCCTTTGTCTTTTGGGGCCATGTCCCACATTCTCCCCCACTTGAAGAATGTCCTGATGGAATCTGAGGCAGATCCCTGCATGACTGCATGTTCCAGACATTCTTTAGTGCTCTGGTCATGCCAGTCCCCAGTTCCTCAGTTTCCCTGCTTGCAAAGTAAAGATGCTAATGTTTGGCACTCTAGCTTCACAGAGTGAAGGAAGTCTCAGCTTATATGGATGTCAGAAGCCACAGAGATCTAGCATTGTTATTCTGGAGAGGGACTGCTCAGGGCCCCGGTGAGATCCTGGAGTCTATATCCAGGCCTGTGCTTAGAGCAGAAGCATAAAGAGATCTGCTGTCGGAGTCAAGTGCTCAGTGGTGAGGTCGGCTTCTAGGCTGTGTGGCTGGGGTAAATTAGGTTGCTCTTCTGTGCTTTAGTCTACGTCTTCCTTGTAGAGTTGTCAAGGATACTGGATGAAACACCACAGAAGCAGAGACCAAGGGTGTGGAGGACAGTTTCAGAGTAACTGGGGGACACCACTCTGGTGCTGAGACACGGGCTCAGAGGGACCATGCAGCTAGTAAGGCTTCTCCTCAGCCAGTCTCCTGGCCAGGGTCTTGTGGGGGCTCAGTATCAAAGGACCCCCTGCAGAAGTCCTTCTTGGACCCCTGCAGAGTTCTGCCTATCCAGATTGTTCAAGCTTTGAGATTCCCACTTCAGAGGTGTCCTTTAAGACCATAAACAAGGGTGTCAGACTTGTGAGCCACACTAGCTGTTTAACTTCAGGTGAATCTACCCCCTCCCCTTTTGAGATGGTCTCATATATTCTTGGCTGGCTTTGAATTCACAGAGATCTACCTGCTTCTGCTTCCTGAATGCTGGGATTAAAGGCGTGTCACCACATCCTTCTTAGGTGAGTCATTCTTGAAACATTTGTTTTCTTCTCTCTTAAACTGTTAGTGTTGACCTTCTGGATATGCTGCAAAACATCTATTCAGGTAAAGCCTCTATTGTGACAATGATGATCATGGTAAGATCACTTTATTCATTCATCCATTCATTCACTCAAAACTCCTCCATAAACCCTTTTCTGAGTTCCCGCTGGACTCTAGGGACATGGAGAACATCCAACACTGTCAATGCCTGGATAAGTCTAGATGTTCATCCTGTAAGCCCACCATTCCAACTCTAGACAGTGCAAGTTAAGGCAGAAGCAGTCCTCTTGCATCCAGGGGAACACAGGAGGAGTCCTGGCGCCAAGAGAGGTCAGGGAAGGCTTCACAGAGACCCAGGTATGAGCTGAGAGTTGGAAGAGTGGACCTTGCTCAGAGTGGACCTTGCTCAGGTGGAGAAGTTGGAGACTCAGGCCCAGCATATTCCATAGCCCAGCAGGGAAAGACAATGGAACCCTGAAGCAGATGAGAGGTCAGAGCACAGAGCACTGAGATCCTGGATCCCACAGCTGCCAGGATTTCCATAACATCATCTCTTCCAAGAGGCTGTGGAGAGCCATGGTCAGGACTCTATAGCAGGGGTTCAGTTTAGTGATGATAAAGAGGAGGTGACAGTCACCTGGTGTTACTGATGCACTTTCTAGGCCTTAATCTCTGAAAGTGCTGCCTGCAATTGGTTTGCAAAGACCCTTTTAGGTTTGGGGGTGCACAGGTTTCCCCAGGACACAGAGCCCCTGAATGCCTTGTAGGTGAGAAAGCTTGCAGGCAAGAACAATCGCCCTGCATCCTGCCTGTGCTGCTCAGCAGCTGTCCACTTAGGCTGGCTCTCTAGCAATCAAGCCCAAGGTGACACAGATAGAGAAGGACTCCCAGTGAGGTGCAGGACAGGACGGCATAGGGAAACAAAGTGGCCCCAGTCTGCTTACCCTCACTAGCCTTCTTCATTCCACCTGCCAGGCCCACCCCCTGCTCTGACATCTATGGGCAGAGGCTTCTCAGTAATTCTCTGGCAGTTAAGTTGGTGCTTACCTCCGATTCCCCAAGACTCTGGGTCCCACCTTGCCTCCTAGGACTGCCCACGGGCAAGCGGTGACCTTCTAAGAACTCCAACAAGCCATCCCTGTCAGCTTGAGGAAAGGCATCTGTGGCCCACTGGCCCCCCTTCTCCTCCAGAGCGGGAAACACAATACACCGATAATGATCTAATATTTATACAACGCCTTTCTACCAGATGCATCCCAACAAAGTTTACAAGCTGTCCCCGCGGACGGCGCAATGTATTCCAGACCCTCTCCCTGCTCCACCCTGCCCCCTCCCTGTGTGCATGGGGGTACGATGCCAGCAGAGCTCATAAATCCACCTGAGGGACAGGCCTGTCCAGCTGCACACCAGGGCCTAGCTGTGGCATGCCTTGCTGGGCACTGCCCTGCAAGGAGGTCACGTGCTTATGAGTGGGAACGAAAGCCTGGCCGTGGAAAGTAAGGCTGGACTCAGGGTTGGGTCTGAAGTTTGGCCAAAACTCACAGCACCCAGCAAGCCTCTCCCCAGCCCTCCACATCCTCAGACCCGTGGGAGGGACATCGGGAGGGCCTGCTGGCTGGCTGGCTAGGCACAAATGTTCCTCCTAGTCACTTCCTCCGAGGCGGCTCCATGAATGAGGGTTTGTGTTCGCTCCCTCCCCATAAATTGCCCTTGGTCACCAGGGCCATGTTGTGTGTCAGAGTCCCTGACCACCAGCCTTGGACAAAACCTGCTTTGTGAAGTCAGGGTGGAAGACAAACAAATGATTATTACCTTTGAGTGTCCCCTCCCCCAGCCTTTTCTCTTGGCCTGGAGTTAAGACCCTTTTGCTCTGTCAACAATCTTGACTTTGTTCCGTGAGAAGGAAACAGCTCACAGAGGGGTTGCCGAGATGCCTCTTGCAAGAAAACCGTTTGGGAGGCGGGTGGAACAAGACAGGGGTTACAGGAAATGGCAGGCATTTTTTGTTGAATTAAACCATTAGGAGTGACCCCCAAACCAGAGCCAGGCCGAGGGAACAACTGGATACATTTAGGTCAGGACAAGCAGCCAAGAGAGGAGCTGAAACCAATTACCATAAATGAATGTTTCTCTTTTATTCACGACCACCGTGCCTGTTCCCAGGATGCTCTTGGGCCTCTTATAAAAACAGATGAACTCTCTGGTTTTGTTCGGGGAGTTATTAGCTAATGCAACTGTTGGGCAATTTATCAAACATTAACACATACTGGGATTAATGACCAGGAGATGTCCTCCTCACTGCTGGTCCTGAGCCTTGGAGGCTGCTGGACTTGGGGGCTGCTCTGGTAGGCCCTTCTCCTCTGTGGGAACCTTTAAGTAGGCTGTTAGTGTTCTGCCTGAGGTAGGGTTCCTCTGGCTGTGACTCTTCACTACCATTTGGGTGAGGACTGGAGCCCAGGATGCTCCTGTGTATCCCAAGTACTCCAAATCTGCTTAGGGTTCCCCCCATTGTTTTGCGTGGGCTGTGGCTTATGCTGTGCCTATGCTGGTGGTGGCCAGCCCAGCATGCCCTCCCGGCCCAGGTTCACACCTCCTTTGACTCTCGTGAAGACTCCCTTTTCTGACAGACTGGCAGCCCAGGGCTGTCTGTGCCTTGTGGCCCCAGATCGCACCACATCTGGACCTCACTTGGGGTTGGAAACCAAATGGTGGCTGTGCAATTTTGGTTGCCTAGACTGATTGCCCTGAAGATAGTGTCTGATCCTTTGCCTAGACAGAGCCTAGAGTAGTGTGTGTATGTGTGTGTGTGTGTGTGTGTGTGTGTATGTGTGTGATTTTAAATGAGAGTAAGTGAATAGCAGACTCACACACAGAAGGGCTCCCTTTGACTCCTGTGGGCTCCCGCTGTCTGTGTATCCACTAAAACAAAAAGGAACTATGTTTCTCCCACCAGGTTTCCATTGCTGTGGACTCACAGGGACTGGCATCTGGCTGAGAGCCACACAGGGGAGTAGAAGACTTGAGTGTATAACCTGTTTCATCAGGCCTCATTCTTCTCATCTGTGAAATGGGTAGGAAATATGTAGTAAAAGTTTGAGACCACATTGCTGAAGGCTGCATGGTTTGGGGCATTTTTAATCCTTTCCAAAGAGGAAAGAAGGAAGGAAGCTGAGTTCAAGCTACCTTACTGATGGAATGAATCCAGCTTCTTGATAGACTTTTGGTTAACATCCTTTTGGTGAGGGGGTGGGAGAGAGCTGGTGTTAGGTCAGCAAGAGGCAGGCCTCGCCCTGCTCAGCTGCAGCCTATTTACACCATCTCTTGGAATTTTACGTCTGAAAAATGGGACAATAATGCTTCACGCCCTGGGGGTGTTAGTGTCTGAGAAGTTCAGCTGCTGGCCCAGAGCTGGGACTCATTAAGTAGTAGCTGCTATTATTACTATTGATTATATTAACAGCCGCCACAAGCAGGCGGAGAGCATGGCAGGAAGGTCTCTGCCTGTCATCTTCATTGTTTCTTGCTTAGGAGACTTTGTGGGAGTTGGGTGTGCCAGAATTAATATTCCTGTTCTCTGCTAGCCCACATGCCGCGTTTGTCGCCTCGTAGCAGCCCCTTTGCCAGGCTCGGCAGCCTGCCTTTACCAGCCCAGCTACGCCATTCAGGGCGGCTGGTGGAGGCTGACATCTGCCAGGAAAGCAGACCACCTTCCCAGACTTTCCGTTTGCAGATGCGTGGAGGGTGAGCTGGCAGAGAACACGTAAAGCCGACTCTGGCGTAGGCGCTGGCTCTGGTCCAGGTATTGGGCCGGTTACCACCAAGCAGCAGATCCACAATGGGTCTGCAGCAGGAAGCATCCTCTCACTGGGGCACACGGGATCTTCTGCCCTATGGGGACGGGTGGGGGGGGCACAAGAGGAGCAGAGAAGGACCAGGCAAGGCACTAGGTTCTCCTGGCTGCAAACGTATCCAGACTCTGGGATGTAAGTCCCTCAGAATCAGTCTGTTCTGTCTCTAAAATATGAACAGGTATGGGTTCAAAGCCTTTATCTGATGTGTTTGAAAGTCAGTTATTTGGATTTCTGGACCATAGTGTCATACAGAGGAGATTTTGTGATGCCTGTGTCGCTGGGTAGGGAAAGCAGGCAACCTCTGAGCCAGTGCTGATTTCAGCAGTGGGAGATGTGAATGTAGACATCAGAGGGAAGTGCTGAAGACGTGTCGCCAAAAAACCCTTGCTCCAGATTTCTGCAGAAACACTTGAGTTTGGATCATCTTTAGGTTTGGAGTTGAAGGTACAAGGCTGTGGACCTATACAGTTTAATGTTTTCAGGGTCCAAGCTCCTCCACGTAGCATGTAAGTTTTATTCTTTGCCACGACAGCAGAACTACATTTTGCTATCCAGTCACCTGTTAGGAGACAATAGGGTCATTTTCACCTTTGGTTGTTGGGAATAATGCTGCTGGAACAACTGTAAACAAGTTTTTGTGTGGACATATGGTTCCTATTCTGTTGGGTATATTCCCGGGAGTGGAATTGTTGTGTCAAATGGTAACTCTGTGGTTAGCTTTTTAAGGAAATGCTAGACAAACCCTGTCTCACTCATGAACTGGCCGTACCATTCTACATTTTCACCAGTGGTGCACGAAGGTTCCATTTTTCTATATTATTGTGACTATCTGGCTTTTTTCTTTTTTCCCTTTAACCGCAAGCACTCTCCTGAGTGTGACCTGGTCAGGATTTGTGTGATCAGGATTTGATTTGCATTTCCTTGATGATTATTCTTTAAGTGTGCATTGGCTATTTCTATCTTATTTGTAAAAAACAAAAAAGTCTTTTCGGATCCTTAATTATTTTTTAAACTGACTCAATTGCTTCTAACTGGTTGCAAGTGTTTTTTGTTCTAGACGCAAGCCTTTGGTCATAGATGACTGACGAATGTTACCTCTGGCTCCACACATTGACCTTCCACTGTTCTTGAGGTTTGTTTTTAGTCGCGTGTCTGTGTGGGTTTGCGCCTGTGAGTGCAGTACCTTCAGAGGCTGGAGAGGGTGCTGGAGCCCTGAGACCTGGAGTTACAGGTGGTTGTGAGCTGCTGGACATAGACGTTGGGAACTACGCTTGGGTGTTACATTAAGAGCAGCGTGCTCTCCTAGTTACTGAGCCGTCTCTCCAGCCCCAACCTTTTACTTTTGGGATAGCTCCCTTGGAAGCCCCAAAGTGCAACATTTTGATAAAATTCAATTTATTAATTATTTTGTTGCTTGTGCTTTTGGGGCTCCTATCTGAAAACCCATTGTCAAAATCAGAGTGTCATGGGTTCATCCATATTATTTTTCTTCCAAGAGTTTTCTAGACTTGGTTCCTACATTTGCTCTTATATCCATGTTGTGACTTAAGGACGGCATTTATTTATTTTGTACATGGCTGATGATATATGTGCAGTTTGAGGACCTCTGCATGAGACTGTAAACCTAGGAGGCAGAATTCATATTGCTGTACTCTTGGCACCAAGCACTGAAGTAGGGATAGTTTGGTGGATGGAAGGGACAGTGAGGATCACTATAACCCAAGGCTACAGTGAGGGTGACTATGCCACAAGTCAGAGATGGGCATTGGATCAGAAAGCAGTTGGGTACTGATGCAGATCGACCTCTTCTGGAGAGAGCCTGTCTTGGTATAGTGGAGCTTGCCCAAGGTCCTTTGGATAGATCCTTGATTCTGAACAGTCTAGCTACTAAACATGGGCCTTGTTGACATGAAAGAATGTTGGGTTTTGTTTGTTTTGCACAGAAATGCAACTTGACTCTATGCATGAAGGGTCTCCATCTCTTTCAGGCCACAGCTCTGCTCTCAAAGCCCCAACCTAGTTATTCCATTTCCTCCCTGCAGCTTTTTCTGGTGCAGGCTGAGCAGCTCCCATCTCTCACAGGTGAGGATTTTAGCCCTTCACACCTTGGCTGCTTCCCTGAATCCACCCGGATGGCCCTGTCCACTCAGGGCAGGATAGTTGCCCAAATGCCATCTCAGCAGCTAGCTGAACCCTTGATAAGGAAAAAATGTTAGCTATTGTCTTCAACACATTGCTTGCTAAGACTGGGTTTATGCCACTTATTAGCAATATAAGATAACCAATGCATTATTTTATTATAATATATTGATGCTATTAATGATGTATTAAGATACAGTATTGATAGCTGTTGAACATTTCTTACATACCAGAGTTATGCACATCTCATTTTATTTTCTGTCAGGCAGTTGCCATTGTTCCCACTGTAGAGAGGCAAGCACCTCAGGGTTTAGGTAGTTAATTTGAGGCCAGAGCTTGGATTAAACTGGTGAAGCTTGCCTTCAGAGGCTCCGGTTTTGATCCTGTGCTCTTGCCCTGTCTGCCCTGCACTACCCTTGTTTAGCTGGTCTCGGGCCTCACACTTTCACCATCCAGGCTGCTCCATTGCTGGCCTTTGACTCTGCCATCTCACAGGGCTGCGCTTCCTTCAGTGTGTCCAGCTTTGGAAAAACGATAGCTGGGCTGGGAAGGAACAGAGCTGGAATCCTCCATTTCTCACTCCAGCCTCTGCTGGGCCAAGCTCTAATCCTGCAAGGCTGGCTGAGTGGAAGACCCATCCAAATGTATGTGTCTTGGTCAGGGAGCCTGCCCTGGAGGCCAGAGACGATGTCCCCTCCCCCACAGCACCTTCCCTGTGTCGTCCTGGGTAAGGCATGAAGGCCAGAGCCACGGTGGGGAGGGGGCGGGAATCTCTCTGTACAAATGTCTTATACCTTTCTGTGGCATTCCTAGGATTCCAGCCTAGCATCCATGGCCATGGGAGTTGGCTGTATTCTACAGAGCCCTTGGAGGGGGCATGTACAAAGAGAAGAAAGTCCAAGAAAGTGCCAAGGTTCCAAGGTAGATTTGCAAGGTCAGGTAAGTTCTAGGTTGCAGAGAAGCTGGTGGCTTTTCCAACCAGTGTAACTTGAACACCGAATGGCAAATCATTATAAAAACCCATCTAGATATAGTCTCTTGCTGTCTCATTTACTTGTTCATTCATTCATTCACTCACTCATTCATTCATCCATCCATTCGGTGGGTCTCTCACTTATCACTACAGTCAGTCATTTCTGTTCATTGGCTCACCACTTCCTCGTCCCTCCATTTTCCTGGACAGATGCACTGGGCCACTTTCCTGACCTCCTTGAAAGGTTTCTTCCCCCAAGTGGCACAGTATTCCTGAGGTCCTCTGTTCCATGTCACCATAGGAGAAGGCCTGATCCCATTTCACTTTCTCTACACTCTAATCTACTGATCTGCTTTGCTCATCATCAGGCTTTGCCAAGGTGGCAGAGACTTTGTCTCTTGGTGTTATTGCTGGGTCCTTGATGCCTGGAATGGAAGGACAGAGTCCGGCACAGAAAGGGCTTAAGAAATGTATATAGAATTAATGATCCCACTGGCTTATTCACTAAATCTGGCTTTGAGAGACTGTTGGAGACCCTTAAAGTTGCTTTGGAAAGGACTCAGGGTCTAAGCCAGGTGCCTAGGGGCCTTAGAACTAGCTCTGTATGTGTGTGTGTGTGTGTGTGTGTGTGTGTGTGTGTGTGTGGTTGTGCTGACAGACCTGTTGATGGGTGATGGCCAGAACATTCCCGTGGTAGGACAGCTGGTACAAAGCAAGTGGGAGGGTGGAGAGAGCTTGCTAGTGCTGAGGCCTGTTGGCTGGACCTGGTGAGTACTAATTGTGAGGCTGAGGGGAGGAAGCTCAGGGAAGACTGAAGTTAGACGCTGGAGCATTTGGATGGAAAGTGATGTAATCTGCCAAGGAGTACCCGGGAGCTTAAAAAGGAAAGGGAATGATGATGGCTTCAAATCTTCCTTTCAAACCCCGTTTTCAATTACAAGTGGACCCAGGGTTTTTGAATTGCTCTTTTTCTTTTGCCCACAGAGGAGGCATCTGGCTACCTCATCCATCTCTGCCATCTTACCTCTGGGTGTCTGTGAAATGTGGCTTCTCAGGCAGGCACACGAGGGTGTTGCACAATGGGAGACACACCCATATGTGTTCTCCAGTCATGGCTGGTGTGGGCTGTGGCGAACCTGGGATGTGAGCTGAAATGGTAGAGTCTGACACTTGGGCCCTGATGACGCCTCATGACTGTCCGCCTGTAGAACATTAAAGATAAGCCTGCTTTGGATTTTGAATGAATATCAGCCACAACTTCATGGCTATGGAGCTCACGTGAAACCACAGCCCAAAAGGAGAGAGGTGGGGGGGAGAGGAAAGAGGAGAGGAGAGGAGAGGGAGCATAAGCCTGTCTCTGGGGGGACTTCCTGGAACAGGAGCTTGGAAGGTCTGCTTCTGAAGGCAGAGATATTGGGTGCTTAAAAGAAATCTCACACTGGCTCAGAACTGAGAGATATATAGTTATTTATTTAGGGTGAAAACTTACAAATCAGGATTATCTGCTTGAACGGCAGATGGAGCACACAGGAACAAGGAGGGAGGAGAGAAGAAGAGACCCGATGCCCTTCGGCATCCAGGTAAATAGTCTATGAGGCCACGCCCCAGTAGACAGATAAACCTTCCTGCAGCACCTCCTCTTTTTGTTTAAATAAGAGAGTTTTAAACCTAATACAAGATTATATACAATAAGAACAAATATTTTATCTTAACTAGTTTAAGTCTTATATAATAAATAACTTGGCCAAGTCATGAGAGGAAAGTAACTACACTTATCTAGTCTTTAACCCCATCGAAGATCCAAGGAGGGAAATAATGTTACTTGAGTAAGTAGGAAGTGCAATCAAGCAACTTCTGAAATGTGCAACAAATGTCAGAGACACCCAAAGTCTCATTTGCAACGTTGAGGCAACCAACTTTGGCTACGGCCTAGAATAACTGACAGACTATTTTTAAAGGCAAGAATTTTTTTTTAAACTGTCTTACTCTGTCATGGTAAGATTTGACAGTCTTTCTTATCCATTTCTGGATACTATGTATTTTGTAAATGGATGAAGTATGGGCAGTTCCCTGCCCAAAGGCAGGTTTTGCCAAGAAGAAAACAAGCTCCAAGTGGAGTGATCTTGTGGAGGACAGGGTTCAGTTCTCACAGGTTCCCAGGACTCAGAGCAATGACTCACAACCACCTCTAACTCCAGCTCTGGGAGGTCTGATTCCTATGCAGGCGCCTGCACTTATGTGCACACACATAGGCACTCACATATAATTAAAATGAAACAGATCAGTTAGACAAAATAGGGTAGAGTGGAGACTGTGACAGCTAAATCGAATAAAGAAAATCAAAATGAAAGTCAGAGGTTGCCATACTCAGGAGATGTCTGCACCCAGAGGATGAGCAGCGGGGGGCCATCAGCAGCTCCAGAAAGAGGTGTGGCCAGACACCATGTGTCTCTGATGGATGAGTGTGGCTGCCTGCCATCTTTTCAATGTCTAATCTACACCAGGACCTGTCCCCAGGGGAGTTGGCAGTCAGCACAGTCCAGACTGTGGAAGCCCTGGGGGCCTACATGCCGACAATACAGTGTCTGAAAAGCAGTGGAGAGCTGGTGAGTAAAAGACCTGAAAGGTACATTGAAAACAGAAATGCCAGTCTGGATGCTGTGGCATGTGCCTTTAATTCCAGCACTTGGGAGGCAGAGGCGGGGGGATCTCTGTGAGTTTGGGGCCAGCCTGGTCTACAGAGGGAGTTCTAGGACAGCCAGAGCTACATAGTGAGACCCTGTCTGAAAACCAAACATACAAACAAAGCAAAAACAAAAAAAAAACAACAAAAAAAAAACAGAACTGACACAATTAAATTCTGGTGTCTAGGGATCTGTACTTGGGTGCCAAGTGTACAGGAAGGGCGAGTGAATGCTGCTTCTGAGAGGTTTGGTGTTATTCTGGGAAGGGCATGTTTGTGGCTGAGATGCTGTTCCGTGAGGGGAGGGTCCTGGGATGGCTTTGTTCTTGACCTGAAAATGACTACAAAGGGGGAGCTTCTCCCAGTGGTCTTTTCACTCAGCGAGGTGGCCCCAACTAGGGGGAGGTCTCTTTCTTCTAGACATGGAAACGTCAAAATCGAATGACAGTGAAAGTCAAGAAAAATTGCTACTTTTTTTTAAAAAATAACATCAGCATTCATGCTGCAGCAGTGAGCTGAGCTGAGAACCACAGACTACAAAGAGGGTAACCTTTGCCCATCAGCCCCTGCCTAGGAGAGGGCTGGTAATCCCAGAGGGAGAAGGTGGAAATCAGGGACCTGGGTGTCCTGTCCATCAGTGGCTGAGGCCGCCTCATCCTTCCCCTGCCTGTGGTCCCCTGAGGCCTGGCTGCGGAGGTCTGGGAAGCACTACACAGCCCTCGGCTTCTTGGCCACCAGGGAGAGGGCTAATCAGTTTCCTGTATGATAAGGCACAGGGATATATTTAGATAGAAGCCAAATCAAGTTTAGCTCCTTTGTGAGGGTGCACAGGCACTGGAGCCTGCTTTGTGGTGCCACAGCTCAGTGTGGTGGATGGGGAAGTGGCCTCCATCTTGTGTTGGAGGCAGCCACCAGGCAGCCACCAGGGTGTGGGTTGGGGGCCCTGGAAAGGGTAGGCCTGACCCCTGACCTCGGAGACTCAGATGAGGGTTTCCAATGGGTCAGCAGAGAACAGTAGAGGACCCTGACTCTAGGTTTTGGGAGCCCCAGACTGTCTTGAGTCTTGTGGTGGGACTTCAGGAAGCCCTTATGTGTTCTACTGTGTCGCCTGGAAAATGAAAGGGCAGATGAGGTGAGCTGGGGTGCCTCCCACCTTTCCCAGAAAGGGCTTTGCATCTTCTGGCTCCTATGGTTTTGTCCCTTATGCTGGGCACTGGAGGGCTTGCTTTCTACCCCTGAAGCCTACAGCCGGCACCAACCCCTCTTCTTCTCTTGGGGAGAGGCAGAGCTGCCTTCTTATCTAACCTGCTCATCTAGAATCCTGGAAAAGGAAGCAGGTCACTAGCTTTCTGCCTGTCCCACAGCCTGTGGTGCACACACATGTAAAGAGAGATAAGTCTCACACTGGCATATCCAGTATATGCAGAGTCAGGCTGGTGGGCAGTAGGGAGTGCACATAGCTTGGGGAGCCCCTATTAGCCAAAAGGGAGGGTGTCTTGGAGAATGAGCAACCTGTACAACTGGACATTTTACTGCCTTGGGTTGCTGGAGGAACAAACATCCATTTTTTTCCTACAAAAGAAAATGTGCAGAAGGCAGCCTTCAGAGGACTCCTTTCCACACAAATGTAGTGCTGGGTACAGAGTCTGGAGGGAAAAAGGAACCAATGCATTAGTGGATTAGTTTCCATCAGTTCCTGACTTCAGTGGACACCAGACACAGCCTGCAGCCTCTTTATAGACTGTTCATGTGTCACCCCACTTCCCCACCTATACTGGTGGAGAGGCACAAGCTGGACCCAGGGGACACCATCAGGGCAGCTCCCCACTGTCCCTCCCTGCCTGCAGCCACCTCCCCATGCTCTGAATGTCTTCTCAGTTCACCTGCTCACCCTCAGATCTCTCTCAGGCGGAACCCCTTCCTGGGCCCAGCCCCCCCATCTCTCAGTTTTCATTTGTGATTTGCATATGTTTTTGTCCCCAACTTTCTCAGTGTCTTTTATTTCCTTGAGGGCCATGGCTGAGCGTGGTCAGAGGCTGGTGTTTGCTCTGCTCGTGGGCCTCAGCTTTGAGCCTAGCCTCAGCCTGGCGTGTTCAGTGTGAGTGAGTCTGGCAGGGAAGACGCTGGGGAAGTGATGCCATATGGGTTTGTGCATGGCTCTAAACCCTCACTCCCCGGGGCACATCTGCAGCATGGCTCCACAGTCTCAACAGAGCTGAAAATGGCAAAATGATAGGGCCATATGGAGCACCAAGCTTGCGCTGCTACCCACACTTCAGAAAGCTAAAGCCCAGCGAGAGGAAAGGAAGAAGGGACCCATCTAAAGCAATGTGGTGAGGGGGTGGCAGAATGCGAGATTCGAGGAGGGGTTCACTTCTTGGCCCATGGCCCAGGAGGGAGATTGCTCAAGGGACAAGTGCTTGGTAGGTGCCATCAAAGGCATGGACACCTCCACATATGCAACCCATCACAATTCCAAAGGACATAGTATCCCACTTTTAAGCTGTAAGTAACTACATGTGTCTGGTCATACCCAATGTTCCAATGGAGAAACTGCGCCCAGTGTCTACTCCCTGCATCCCTGGAGAACACTCCCTAAGAGGCTGTGGAGGTGAGGGCCACCATCAGCATGCTGGCTATGGTGTTCTGGAATCTTCCTGCACAGGGCATTGGCATGTGAGCAAGGCATCTGGGTCCTGTTGAGGTTCCCAAAGCTGTGGTATGAATAGGGGCCATGCTTAGAATTGTGTGAAGCACAACACGGGCGAGTGTGTGTGTGTGTGTGTGTGTGTGTGTGTGTGTGTGTGTGTGTGTGAAACCCTAGGCTCACAAGGGTGAAATGCATAGCACACATGTACGTGCAACTCTACATGCATGGGAGTCTGGCTTAGAGTGTACCTAGGAGCTTCAGGAAGATGAGGTAGATCTGCTTTCTGGTAACTTCAGGGCTGGTCTGGAGTTTGCCCGCCTGCCCCCAGGCCCTGCAGAACTGCCGATGGGAAGTCAGCAAGGTTGATGCCTGGCAGTGAGGTACCAGTCTTTGAACTCTGGAAGCCCTTTCCAGGGACAGAGCACAGGGTTGCAAAGGCCACCTCTCCTCCACTGAAGGCTGGGACCCGAGGCCTCCTGGACAGCCCCCACCCACCCTCTGCCTACTGTGCTTCCTGCCTCTCACCTGGGCTGCATACTAATGTGAAGGGGACCCCAGGGCTGGGGCCAAGGACATCCAGCAAAGTCGTGCCAAGTGAGAGCTTTCAGATCCGGCAGCAATTGGAGTAGAGACTTAAATTTTAGTTTGGTACTCGAAGAGAAACTGAATCAAACAGAATCTGGGCAAGAAAAAAGACCCAGAGATTACACTCTGTGACTTTGAGCAAACGCTTTGTCCCCTGGGGGAAATGGGTGGATTAGCTTTAAGTCAACCTAACACCATGAGAGGGGGAAGGGAGACACCCCACCAGTCCGAGTGCCTTCTAGTAATTTGGATCCAAGCAGAATGCAGCCTACAAGTTTCGGGGAGCACCTGCTAGGGTAGGTCCTTGTGACTTCGAAACTATGCGTCACGTGCAGCAGCGAGGTTGCAGGGTGTTGCCCGAGTGAGGGGGTCCTGGCCTGTGGAGCTTCGGTCACCAGCCTGGGGCTGACCTCTGAAACAGGGTGGATTTCCACGGTGCAGCTTCCCGAGAGAGTAGGATTAAGAGGAACTGCTCGGGTGGGCCGAGCCAGGGGCCAGGGGGAGGCCAGGCGGAAACCCAAAACCTCCGCAGCTGTTTCCAGTTTGCCGCCTGTGCTGGACCGCAGAGTGCTGTGCTGGTTGGTTCCTGGAGCCCAGAGCTGGAGGCAAAGTCCGAAGCCCGAAGCTCGAAGCCCATAGCCACAGAGCCTCGGAGCTCCTGCTGCTTTGACCTGGCCTCGACCAGGGGCTCTCTGCCTGTCTGCCCTCACCTCCGTGCAACAATCCCATCCACTCTTTCTCTGATTTCTTTGTAAAAGAATCAAGAATGAAGGATGTTGTGGAGATCTGCAGTTCCTCTGTATTACTGGTGTACTGGGTGCCCTTGACCATACTCCCTAGAACTTTTCTGCACTGGACGCTGGTTCCATCCTGAGCAGGCGCTCTGCTCATCATCCTATACACATGGGAGACCTGCCAATGGCTCTGGAGACATGTCACTTCCCTTACTACCTCTCTCCTCGATGCCCACCCTCCCCTCTCCTAGGTATCTCTCCCACCTGCTTCTATCCCATCCAAGGTGCAGCATGGGCGCCCCAGGATGGGAAAGGTCCCAGTGCTGCCTGCCTGTTCTAGTGGGAGGCAGAAAGCCTCTGCTTGCTGTGGTCTCAATGCCAGGCTCCCATGCAGGAGCTGGCCTGTGGACGAGAAGGGCAGCAGGAATCAGAGCTCTGGTGACAATTCACGCTGCTAGTCCACAGCCCATGGCACTGATGAAGGAGAACTGGGGTGGCACCGGCATCGTCGCTATCACATGATGCATTTGGTGCTCTGGGCAGCCCGCATTCTGCTAGCAGCAGAGCTTATGATCTGGGTTGTTAGAGACAAGTCGGTCTAATCCTGATGAGCGTCTGCAAGGATTGAAGATGTCCAGACACTTTTGCAGCCTGTCTGGAACGGAGGGACAGAAGAGGGTGAGCGGGGAGGACTGGCTAAGGACCAAGACCATCTTCTCTGAGATCCTTCCTGTACTCGGTAGTTGCTGTTCAAATCAATGACCTGAAAGCGTGTCAGGAAGCCACTTGAATATTAGATTAAAATAACTCCGTGATGGCTGTCACCTAGGACCAACCAGGCAACCTCTGGGCAGCACTTTCCATGCTTCACTTATTTGGTTCTGGAAGCATGCTACTAAGAAGCCTTGACTTTTTCTTCTGAAATGTAGAGCTTAAGTGACTTGGCCAAGATTGCAGAGTGAGGTGATGGTGTCTGACTGCCCTACCATCAGTTCTAGATGGGGCTGAGGCCAGGACCGTGATGCTCTTACAGGGTGCGGCCTCTCTCCCTAAATTCCCAGGGTAGTGATCATGGTGGTGGCTCTTTGGTGTAG
The DNA here is from genome assembly GCA_028555095.1 of Dicrostonyx torquatus. Taxonomy (NCBI): domain Eukaryota; kingdom Metazoa; phylum Chordata; class Mammalia; order Rodentia; family Cricetidae; genus Dicrostonyx; species Dicrostonyx torquatus. Next base: position 60,828 of record JAQHUG010000531.1, on the reverse strand, counting down.
GCCTTGAGGTAGCAATCCCATGTGTCACAAAGACAGAAGAGGCTGGCAGGTGTGTGTGTGTGTGTGTGTGTGTGTGTGTGTGTGTGTGTGTGTGCGTGTGTGTGCGCGCGCACACACTTGTGGGTATGTAGCTCCCATCCAGCTTCTGACATGTCACATCCACTGTTGTTTGAGATGAGGACACCCAGAGCTATCTTGTGCAGCCTCCTTGCCACACAAGATTCCATATCCACATATGACAGAGTTGCTCTTACCCAGGTCCTTGTGACCTGGGCCAAGTGCATTCCTCCCTAGGCCTCCTTCCCTGGAAGCACCTTTATTCTGTGACTCTGAGATTATCATATTATATTATTATCATAGTAATTTAATTGTAATTATTATTGTTATCTATTTAGTTAGCATTTGGAAAAGAATTCTATTTTTTGATGAAAACACAAAAGCAAAATGTCTATAAAAAGACTTAATGTGAAAGGCTTCTGATCCCGGGGCAAAGCAGGAAGCATGTGTCCACAGGCTTTGAAAAAGGGTGCCTCCTTACACCCTGCAAGGTTCCCAGGCAGTTTTCAGGGTTCATCAGCTTGTGTGGGACAGGCGATTTTAGAACTGTTGGAGCTGTGTCTGTGTTACTAGGCACTGGGGTTTGCTGTCAGTTTGTGGAGATCTGCGACGTGTTTTAGGACTGGGCAGCAAAGCTGACCAACTGGGCCTGACTAAGACATACAGCAAATACAAGAAGCCTGTGATCTCCCAAATAGCTGCAAACTGAGGTTTATGATGATAAAAAGGCAGCAAATGACAGTGCAGCTGGTGTGGAAGTTCCATCTTTTGCAGGAAAGATAACCCTCCCAAGCATTTCGGAGCATGAAGTCTGTCCTGGAGACAGGCAGAGAGATGGCCCAGTCACTCCAGAGCATGAGACCTGTCCTGGAGACAGGCAGAGAGATAGCCCAGTCACCCCAGAGCATGAGACCTGTCCTGGAGACAGGCAGAGAGATAGCCCAGTCACCCCAGAGCATGAGACCTGTCCTGGAGACAGGCAGAGAGATAGCCCAGTCACCCCAGAGCATAAAACCTGTCCTGGAGACAGAGAGATAGCCCAATTGCCCAGAGCATGAGTACTGTCCTGAGACAGACAGAGACACTCATGCTGTGGATGCCACATGCCTCTCATCTCCCCACCTTACCTTCTCTTGATGGATGTTACCCCTGCTGTTGGCATGTAGGGGACAGACAGCATTGGCAACAGTGATAATAGCACATGAGTAGTTATGAAGATCAGGCCAGAGCACACCATCTCTCTAAGGCCCCCAGTCTTCACATGAGACAGACCATTGCACCTGACAGAGACAGTTAATAGATGAAGAGGAAGAAGAATTAAAAGAAACAATTTCTTCAAAGAGAGGTTAAGATGTGAAAAAAAAAAGTCCAAATAATTGAAGAGAAATAAGAAGAGCACCTGATACGGAGTTTATACCAAAAGGTTTCTCTGCAGGGATGTCTAAAGAACACACTTGGGAAAAATATATTTAACCTATTAAAAAGGAATGTGATGCCAAAAGGGGTGTGGGTGGGTGAAGAAAATCAAATAAGGGTGTACATGTAACGATGATGATCAAATAATCATTACATGGTGTGGTGGTTTGAAAGAAAATGGATCCCAAAGGAAGTGGCACTATTAGGAGGTGTGACCTTGTTGGAGAAGTGTGTCACTGTGGAGGTGGACTTTGAAGTCTCTTTTGCTTAAGTTTCCCTCAGTGTGACACTCAGTCTACTTCCTATTGCCTTCTGATCAAGATTGAGCCAGCACCATGTCTGCCTGCATGCCACCCTGCTCTGCACCATGCTCCCACCACGATGATAATGGACCGAACCTCTGAACTGTATGCTGCCACCTCAATTAAATGTTTTCCTATGGAGGAGTTGCCACAGTCATGGTATCTCTTCACAGAAAAGAAATCCCAACTAAGAAACATGGTATTAAAAGAGATGACTTGATTAGGGGGACACAAACCAAGGTAGGGCCGAAATACTTGAGAGTAATAGATAAAATGAGCAAAGAGTAATTTAAGTTGAAGTATGCTAAAGCGTTTGAAGGGAAAGTACTATTGAATTTTAGGTTTTAATAAATAAACATGAAAAATAAGACTAACTAATAAAAAGAAGAAATAAACACAGAAAAATGAGCTAAAGAGAAGACTTGATTAATTTAAAAGAGCTCAGAAAAATAAAACTTAAAAAGGGAAAAGAGGAGAAGAAACGCAACAAAGCAGAAAATAAGATGATAGGAAATCAAATGTACTAGGAACTCCAGTAAATGTAAATGATATAAAACATCCAGCTAAAAAGACGAAGTTTGTCTGCTTGGTAGAAATCAACAAGCAACCATCTGTTCCTACTCTGGCCATATGATATTCTCCCAGGAGATTGTAAAATATACAGGTTAGAAAGGCTGAAGACACAGAGTTTGAAAACAACATGTGAAGATAAGATTGAGGGTGATCCCCACACTGTAAATCCAACCAGGCTTTAGTCAGTGCTTTCAAACAAGTTGTATTTATTCTCTTAGCAAAATGTTGGTGCAATATATTGAAAGACACCCACCATATCCTAATATTAACAAGTCAAAAGAATGAAGTCACAAATGATCTTAGTAGACTCCAAAGAAAACATCTGGTAAAATACCATTATGATAAGACATGGCACTTGCTTTGGTTTGCATGGTGTTAGGGTTTCTATTGCCGTGAAGAGACTCCTTGACCTCAGCAACTCATGTAAAGGAAGCCAATTAATGAAATGACTTATAGTTCAGAGAATTAGTCCATTGTCATCATGGTAGGACATGGTGGCATGCAGGCAGACATAATGCTGGAGCTGAAAGTCCTACATCTTGATTGGCAAACAACAGGAAGTGGTATGTCTCACTGGGTGTGGCTTGAGCATATACGAGACATCAAAGCCTGCCTCCACAGTGACAGGCTGCCTCCAACAAGACCACACCTATTCCAATAAGGCCATACCTCCGAATAGTGCCACTCCTTTTAGGTCCTTTTTCTTTCAAACCACCACCCATGGTTGAGGGTTCGGTTACCCCACTGTGACACTATGTAGAGATGGCAGAACTTTTAGGAAGTAAAGACTAGTGGGAGTGATATAGTCACTGGAAACATGTCCTGGAGGGGATTATTGAAAG